>CM069434.1:0-551182 GCA_035610365.1 Aquatica leii
TCAACCTTTTTAGCTGTCTTAGTTAGGAAGCTGGGTAATTAATGTTTAAAAATTTTTCAAAAACCACTTTTTTTAATGCTTTCTAAGGCTTTTTGTGAAATTTTTTTACGGATCAAGTTTAGATATACTGACTGCTCTTGCTACAAAAAAAAATTTTCAACCTTCTAGCTGTCTTAGTTAGGCTCGTAATTAATGTTTAAAGATTTTTCAAAAAATATTTTTTTAATAGTTTTTAAGGCTTTTTGTGAAATTTTTTTACGGATCGTTTAGATATACTGGACTGCCTTGCTGCTACAAAAAAAAATTTTCTTAACCTTCTAGCTGTCTTAGTTAGGCTGTAATTAATGTTTAGAAGATTTTTCAAAAAATTTTTTTTTTAATAGTTTTTAAGGTTTTTTTGTGAAATTTTTTTTACAGATCGTTTAGATATACTGACTGTCTTCCTACAAAAAAAAAATCTTTTCAACCTTCTAGCTAGTCTTAGTTGTGGAGCTGTAATTAATGTTTAAAGATTTTTCAAAAAGGCTTTTTTTTAATAGTTTTTAAGGTTTTTTTGTAAAATTTTTTTTACGGATCGTTAAGATATACTGACTGATCTCTTCGCTACAAAAAATTCTTTTCAACCTTCTAGCTGTCTTAGTTAGTTGCCGTAATCTAATGTTTAAAGATTTTTCAAAAACCACTTTTTAGTTGATGCTTTCTAAGGCTTTTTTGTGAAATTTTTACGGATCGTTTAGATATACTGACTTGCCTCTGCTACAAAAAAATTTTCAATCTTCTAGCTGTCTTAGTTAGGCCGTAATTAATGTTTAAAGATTTTTTAAAAAATATTTTTTTAATAGTTTTTAAGGCTTTTTTGTGAAATTTTTTTTACGGATCGTTTAGATATACTGACTGCCTTGCTACAAAAAAAATTTCAACCTTCTAGCTGGTTCTTGAAGTTAGGCCGTAAATAATGTTTAAAAATTTTTCAAAAATACTTTTTTAATAGTTTTTAAGGCTTTTTTGTGAAATTTTTTTACGGATCAAGTTTAGATATACTGATCTGCCTTGCTACAAAAATTTTTCAACCTTCTAGCTGTCTTTAGTTAGGCCGTAATTAATGTTTAAAGAATTTTTCAAAAAAACCACTATTTTTTATTAGTTTCGTAAGGCTTTTTTTGTGAAATTTTTTTACGGATCGTTTAGGGATATACTGACTGCCTTGCTACAAAAAATTTTCTAACCTTCTAGTAGCCTGTTCTTAGTTAGGCTGTAATTATCATGTTTGGAAAGATTTTTCAAAAAAACTATTTTTTTAATAGTTTTTAAGGCTTTTTGTGAAATTTTTTTACGGATCGCTTTAGATATACTGACTGCCTTGCATACAAAAAAAATTTTCAACCTTCTTAGCTGTCTTAGTTAGGGCTGTAATTACAATGTTTAAAGATTTTTCAAAAATCCATTTTTTATAAGCTAGTTTTTAAGGCTTTTTGTGAAATTTTTTATTTACGGATCACATTTAGGATATACTGACTGCCTTGCTACAAAAAAATTTTCAACCTTCTAGCTGTCTTAGTTAGGCCGTAAATTAATGTTTAAAGATTTTTCAAAAAACCATTTTTTTTAATAGCTTTCTAAGGCTTTTTGTGAAATTTCTTTTACGGATCGTTTAGATATACTTTCGACTGCCTTGCATGAACAAAAAATTTTCAACCTTCTAGCTGTCTTAGTTAGGCCGTAAATAATGTTTAAAAAATTTTCAAAAACCACTTTTTTTTGGTGCTTTCTAAGGCTTTTTTGTGAAATTTTTTTACGGACTCGTTTAGATATACTTGACTGCCTTGCTTTACAAAAAAATTTTCAACCTTCTAGCTTTCTTAGTTAGGTCGTAATTAATGTTTAAAGATTTTTCAAAAAATATTTTTTTTAATAGTTTTTAAGGCTTTTTTGAGAAATTTTTTTACGGATCGTTTAGATAAGATAAGTACCTTGCTACAAAAAAATTTTGAACCTTTTAGCTGTCTTAGTTAGGCCGTAATTAATGTTTAAAGATTTTTCAAAAAATATTTTTTTAATAGTTTTTAAGGCTTTTTTGTAAAATTTTTTTTACGGATCGTTTAGATATACTGACTGCCTTGCTACAAAAAAATTTTCAACCTTTTAGCTGTCTTAGTTAGGCCGTAATTAATGTTTAAAAAATTTTCAAAAAACCACTTTTTTTATGCTTTCTAAGGCTTTTTTGTGAAATTTTTTTTACGGATCGTTTAGATAAGATAAGTACCTTGCTACAAAAAAATTTTCAACCTTCTAGCTGTCTTAGTTAGGCCGTAATTAATGTTTAAAGATTTTTCAAAAAATATTTTTTTTTATAGTTTCTAAGGCTTTTTTCTAAAATTTTTTTTAGGGATCGTTTAGATATACTGACTGCCTTGCTACAAAAAAAGTTTCAACCTTCTAGCTGTCTTAGTTAGGCCGTAATTAATGTTTAAAGATTTTTCAAAAAATATTTTTTTTTAATAGTTTCTAAGGCTTTTTTTTGAATTTTTTTTAGGGATCGTTTAGATATACTGACTGCCTTGCTACAAAAAAATTTTCAACCTTCTAGCTGTCTTAGTTAGGCCGTAATTAATGTTTAAAGATTTTTTAAAAAATAATTTTTTTAATAGTTTTTAAGGCTTTTTTGTGAAATTTTTTTTACGGATCGTTTAGATATACTGACTGCCTTGCTACAAAAAAATTTTCAACCTTCTAGCTCTCTTAGTTAGGCCGTAATTAATGTTTAAATATTTTTCAAAAAATATTTTTTTTAATAGTTTTTAAGGCTTTTTTAAGAAATTTTTTTACGGATCGTTTAGATATACTGACTGCTGCTTAAGTTACAAAAAAAAAAAATTTTCAACCTTTTAGCTGTCTTAGTTAGGCCGTAATTAATGTTTAAAGATTTTTCAAAAAATATTTTTTTAAATAGTTTTTAAGGCTTTTTTGTGAAATTTTTTGTACGGATCGTTTAGATATACTGACTGCCTTGCTACAAAAAAAATTTCAACCTTCTAGCTGTCTTAGTTAGGCCGGAATTAATGTTTAAAGATTTTTCAAAAAACCACTTTTTTAATGCTTTCTAAGGCTTTTTTGTAAAATTTTTTTTACGGATCGTTTAGATATACTGACTGCCTTGCTACAAAAAAATTTTCAACCTTCTAGCTGTCTTAGTTAGGCCGTAATTAATGTTTAAAGATTTTTCAAAAAATATTTTTTTTAATAGTTTTTAAGGCTTTTTTGTGAAATTTTTTTTAGGGATCGTTTAGATATACTGACTGCCTTTTTACAAAAAATTTTAAACCTTTTAGCTGTCTTAGTTAGGCCGTAATTAATGTTTAAAGATTTTTCAAAAAATATTTTTTTTAATAGTTTTTAAGGCTTTTTTGTGAAATTTTTTTTACGGATCGTTTAGATATACTGACTGCCTTGCTACAAAAAAAATTTTCAACCTTCTAGCTGTCTTAGTTAGGTTGTAATTAATGTTTAAAGATTTTTCAAAAAATATTTTTTTAATGCTTTCTAAGGCTTTTTTGTGAAATTTTTTTTAAGGATCGATTAGATATACTGACTGCCTTGCTACAAAAAAATTTTCAACCTTCTAGCTGTCTTAGTTAGGCCGTAAATAATGTTTAAAAAATTTTCAAAAAACCACTTTTTTTATGCTTTCTAAGGCTTTTTTGTGAAATTTTTTTTACGGATGGTTTAGATATACTGACTGCTTTGCTACAAAAAAAATTTTCAACCTTCTAGCTGTCTTAGTTAGGCCGTAATTAATGTTTAAATATTTTTCAAAAAATATTTTTTTTTTAGTTTTTAAGGCTTTTTTGTGAAATTTTTTTTACGGATCGTTTAGATATACTGACTGCCTTGCTAGAAAAAAATTTTCAACCTTTTAGCTGTCTTAGTTAGGCCGTAATTAATGTTTAAAGATTTTTCAAAAAATTTTTTTAAATAGTTTTTAAGGCTTTTTTGTGAAATTTTTTTTACGGATCGTTTAGATATACTGACTGCCTTGCTACAAAAAAAATTTCAACCTTCTAGCTGTCTTAGTTAGGCCGTAATTAATGTTTAAAGATTTTTCAAAAAATATTTTTTTTATAGTTTCTAAGGCTTTTTTGTGAAATTTTTTTTACGGATCGTTTAGATATACTGACTGCCTTGCTACAAAAAAATTTTCAACCTTCTAGCTGTCTTAGTTAGGCCGTAATTAATGTTTAAAGATTTTTCAAAAAATATTTTTTTTAATAGTTTTTAAGGCTTTTTTGTGAAATTTTTTTTACGGATCGTTTAGATATACTGACTGCCTTGCTACAAAAAAATTTTCAACCTTCTAGCTGTCTTAGTTAGGCCGTAATTAATGTTTAAAGATTTTTCAAAAAAATTTTTTTTTTATAGTTTTTAAGGCTTTTTTGTGAAATTTTTTTTACGGATCGTTTAGATATACTGACTGCCTTGCTACAAAAAAATTTTCAACCTTCTAGCTGTCTTAGTTAGGCCGTAATTAATGTTTAAAGATTTTTTAAAAAATATTTTGTTTATAGTTTCTAAGGCTTTTTTTTAAAATTTTTTTTAGGGATCGTTTAGATATACTGACTGCCTTGCTACAAAAAAATTTTCAACCTTCTAGCTGTCTTAGTTAGGCCGTAATTAATGTTTAAAGATTTTTCAAAAAATATTTTTTTTAATAGTTTTTAAGGCTTTTTTGTGAAATTTTTTTTACGGATCGTTTAGATATACTGACTGCCTTGCTACAAAAAAATTTTCAACCTTCTAGCTGTCTTAGTTAGGCCGTAATTAATGTTTAAAGATTTTTCAAAAAATATTTTTTTTAATAGTTTTTAAGGATTTTTGTGAAATTTTTTTTACGGATCGTTTAGATATACTGACTGCCTTGCTACAAAAAAATTTTCAACCTTCTAGCTGTCTTAGTTAGGCCGTAATTAATGTTTAAAGATTTTTCAAAGAATATTTTTTTTAATAGTTTCTAAGGCTTTTTTGTGAAATTTTTTTTACGGATAGTTTAGATATACTGACTGCCTTGCTACAAAAAAATTTTCAACCTTCTGGCTGTCTTAGTTAGGCCGTAATTAATGTTTAAAGATTTTTCAAAAAATATTTTTTTTAATAGTTTTTAAGGCTTTTTTGTGAAATTTTTTTTACGGATCGTTTAGATATACTGACTGCCTTGCTACAACAAAATTTTGAACCTTCTAGCTGTCTTAGTTAGGCCGTAATTAATGTTTAAAGATTTTGCAAAAAAATATTTTTTTTAATAGTTTTTAAGGCTTTTTTGTGAAAATTTTTTTACGGATCGTTTAGATATACTGACTCCCTTCCTACAAAAAAATTTTCAAGCTTCTAGCTGGCTTAGTTAGGCCGCAATTAATGTTTAAAGATTTTTCAAAAAATTTTTTTAAATAGTTTTAAGGCTTTTTTGTGAAATTTTTTTTACGGATCGTTTAGATATACTGACTGCCTTGCTACAAAAAAATTTTCAACCTTCTAGCTGTCTTAGTTAGGCCGTAATTAATGTTTAAAGATTTTTCAAAAAATATTTTTTTTAATAGTTTTTAAGGCTTTTTTGTGAAATTTTTTTTACGGATCGTTTAGATATACTGACTGCCTTGCTACAAAAAAATTTTCAACCTTCTAGCTGTCTTAGTTAGGCCGTAATTAATGTTTAAAGATTTTTCAAAAAACCACTTTTTTTATGCTTTCTAAGGCTTTTTTGTGAAATTTTTTTTACGGATCGTTTAGATATACTGACTGCCTTGCTACAAAAAAATTTTCAACCTTCTAGCTGTCTTAGTTAGGCCGTAATTAATGTTTAAAGATTTTTCAAAAAATATTTTTTTTAATAGTTTTTAAAGCTTTTTTGTGAAATTTTTTTTACGGATCGTTTAGATATACTGACTGCCTTGCTACAAAAAAAATTTCAAATTTCTAGCTGTCTTAGTTAGGCCGTAATTAATGTTTAAAGATTTTTTAAAAAATATTTTTTTTTATAGTTTCTAAGGCTTTTTTTTTAAATTTTTTTTAGGGATCGTTTAGATATACTGACTGCCTTGCTACAAAAAAATTTTCAACCTTTTAGCTGTCTTAGTTAGGCCGTAATTAATGTTTAAAGATTTTTCAAAAAATATTTTTTTTAATAGTTTTTAAGGCTTTTTTGTGAAATTTTTTTTACGGATCGTTTAGATATACTGACTGCCTTGCTACAAAAAAATTTTCAACCTTTTAGCTGTCTTAGTTAGGCCGTAATTAATGTTTAAAAAATTTTCAAAAATATTTTTTTAATAGTTTTAAGGCTTTTTGTGAAGTTTCTTTTTGGGATCGTTTAGATATACTGACTGCCTTGCTACAAAAAAATTTTCAACCTTCTAGCTGTCTTAGTTACGCCGTAATTAATGTTTAAAGATTTTTCAAAAAATATTTTTTTTAATAGTTTTTAAGGCTTTTTGTCAAATTTTTTTTACGGATCGTTTAGATATACTGACTGCCTTGCTACAAAAAAAATTTCAACCTTTTAGCTATCTTAGTTAGGCCGTAAATAATGTTTATAAAATTTTCAAAAATATTTTTTTAATAGTTTTAAGGCTTTTTGTGAAATTTTTTTACGGATCGTTTAGATATACTGACTGCCTTGCTACTAAAAATTTTCAACTTTTTAGCTGTATTAGTTAGGGCCGTAATTAATGTTTAAAGATTTTTCAAAAATATTTTTTTAATAGTTTTTAAGGCTTTTGTGAAATTTTTTACGGATCGTTTAGATATACTGACTGCCTTGCTACAAAAAAAAATTTTCAACCTTCTAGCTGTCTTAGTTAGGCCGTAATTAATGTTTAAAGATTTTTCAAAAATATTTTTAATAGTTTTTAAGGCTTTTTGTGAAATTTTTTTACGGATCGTTTAGATATACTGACTGCCTTGCTACAAAAAATTTTCAACCTTCTAGCTGTCTTAGTTAGGCCGTAATTAATGTTTAAAGATTTTTCAAAAAATATTTTTTAATAGTTTTAAGGCTTTTTGTGAAATTTTTTTACGGATCGTTTAGATATACTGACTGCCTTGCTACAAAAAATTTTCAACCTTTTAGCTGTCTTAGTTAGGCCGTAATTAATGTTTAAAGATTTTTCAGAAAATATTTTTTTAATAGTTTTTAAGGCTTTTTTTGTGAAATTTTTACGGATCGTTTAGATATACTGACTGCCTTGCTACAAAAAATTTTCAACCTTCTAGCTGTCTTAGTTAGGCCGTAATTAATGTTTAAAGATTTTTCAAAAATATTTTTTTAATAGTTTTTAAGGCTTTTTGAAATTTTTTTACGGATCGTTTAGATATACTGACTGCCTTGCTACTCAAAAATTTTCAACCTTCTAGCTGTCTTAGTTAGGCCGTAATTAATGTTTAAAGATTTTTCAAAAAATATTTTTTTTAATAGTTTTTAAGGCTTTTTTGTGAAATTTTTTTTACGGATCGTTTAGACATACTGACTGCCTTGCTACAAAAAAATTTTCAACCTTCTAGCTGTCTTAGTTAAGCCGTAATTAATGTTTAAAGATTTTTCAAAAAATATTTTTTTTAATAGTTTTTAAGGCTTTTTTGTGAAATTTTTTTTACGGATCGTTTAGATATACTGACTGCCTTGCTACAAAAAAATTTTCAACCTTCTAGCTGTCTTAGTTAGGCCGTAATTAATGTTTAAAGATTTTTCAAAGAATATTTTTTTTAATAGTTTTTAAGGCTTTTTTGTGAAATTTTTTTTACGGATCGTTTAGATATACTGACTGCCTTGCTACAAAAAAATTTTCAACCTTTTAGCTGTCTTAGTTAGGCCGTAATTAATGTTTAAAGATTTTTCAAAGAATATTTTTTTTAATAGTTTTTAAGGCTTTTTGTGAAATTTTTTAGGGATCGTTTAGATATACTGACTGCCTTTTTACAAAAAAATTTTCAACCTTCTAGCTGTCTTAGTTAGGCCGTAATTAATGTTTAAAGATTTTTCAAAAAATATTTTTTTTAATAGTTTTTAAGGCTTTTTTGTGAAATTTTTTTTAGGGATCGTTTAGATGTATTGACTGCCTTTTTACAAAAAAATTTTCAACCTTCTAGCTGTCTTAGTTAGGCCGTAATTAATGTTTAAAGATTTTTCAAAAAATATTTTTTTTAATAGTTTTTAAGGCTTTTTTGTGAAATTTTTTTTACGGATCGTTTAGATATACTGACTGCCTTGCTTCAAAAAAATTTTCAACCTATTAGCTGTCTTAGTTAGGCCGTAATTAATGTTTAAAAAATTTTCAAAAAACCACTTTTTTTATGCTTTCTAAGGATTTTGTGAAATTTTTTTTACGGATCGTTTAGATATACTGACTGCCTTGCTAGAAAAAAATTTTCAACCTTCTAGCTGTCTTAGTTAGGCCGTAATTAATGTTTAAAGATTTTTCAAAAAATATTTTTTTTAATAGTTTTTAAGGCTTTTTTGTAAAATTTTTTTACGGATCGCTTAGATATACTGACTGCCTTGCTACAAAAAAATTTTCAACCTTTTAGCTGTTTTAGTTAGGCCGTAATTAATGTTTAAAAAATTTTCAAAAAATATTTTTTTTAATAGTTTTAAGGATTTTTGTAGAAATTTTTACGAATCGTTTAGATATACTGGCTGCCTTGCTAGAATAAAATTTTCAACCTTCTAGCTGTCTTAGTTAGGCCGTAATTAATGTTTAAAAATTTTTCAAAAAATATTTTTTTTAATAGTTTTTAAGGCTTTTTTGTGAAATTTTTTTAGGGATCGTTTAGATATACTGACTGCCTTTTTACAAAAAAATTTTCAACCTTCTAGCTGTCTTAGTTAGGCCGTAATTAATGTTTAAAGATTTTTCAAAAAATATTTTTTTTAATAGTTTTTAAGGCTTTTTTGTGAAATTTTTTTTAGGGATCGTTTAGATATACTGACTGCCTTTTTACAAAAAAATTTTCAACCTTCTAGCTGTCTTAGTTAGGCCGTAATTAATGTTTAAAGATTTTTCAAAAAATATTTTTTTTATAGTTTCTAAGGCTTTTTTTTTTAATTTTTTTTAGGGATCGTTTAGATATACTGACTGCCTTTTTACAAAAAAATTTTCAACCTTTTAGCTGTCTTAGTTAGGCCGTAATTAATGTTTAAAGATTTTTCAAAAAATATTTTTTTTAATAGTTTTTAAGGCTTTTTTGTGAAATTTTTTTTACGCATCGTTTAGATATATTGACTGCCTTGCTACAAAAAATTTTCAACCTTTTAGCTGTCTTAGTTAAGCCGTAATTAATGTTTAAATATTTTTCAAAAAATATTTTTTTAAATAGTTTTTAAGGCTTTTTTGTGAAATTTTTTTTACGGATCGTTTAGATATACTGACTGCCTTGCTATAAAAAAAATTTTCAACCTTTTAGCTGTCTTAGTTAGGCCGTAATTAATGTTTAAAGATTTTTCAAAAATATTTTTAAAATAGTTTTAAGGCTCTTTTGTGAAATTTTTTTTTCGGATCGTTTAGATATACTGACTGCCTTGCTACAAAAAATTTTCAACCTTCTAGCTGTCTTAGTTAGGCCGTAATTAATGTTTAAAGATTTTTCAAAAATATTTTTTTAATAGTTTTAAGGCTTTTTGTGAAATTTTTACGGATCGTTTAGATATACTGACTGCCTTGCTACTCAAAAATTTTCAACCTTTTAGCTGTCTTAGTTAGGCCGTAATTAATGTTTAAAGATTTTTCAAAAAATATTTTTTTTAATAGTTTTTAAGGCTTTTTTGTGAAATTTTTTTTACGGATCGTTTAGATATACTGACTGCCTTGCTACAAAAAAATTTTCAACCTTCTAGCTGTCTTAGTTAGGCCGTAATTAATGTTTAAAGATTTTTCAAAAAACCACTTTTTTTATGCTTTCTAAGGCTTTTTTGTGAAATTTTTTTTACCGATCGTTTAGACATACTGACTGCCTTGCTACAAAAAAATTTTCAACTTTTTAGCTGTCTTAGTTAGGCCGTAATTAATGTTTAAAGATTTTTCAAAAAATATTTTTTTTAATAGTTTTTAAGGCTTTTTTGTGAAATTTTTTTTACGTATCGTTTAGATATACTGACTGCCTTGCTACAAAAAAATTTTCAACCTTCTAGCTGTCTTATTTAGGCCGTAATTCATGTTTAAAGATTTTTCAAAAAACCACTTTTTTTATGCTTTCTAAGGCTTTTTTGTGAAATTTTTTTTACGGATCGTTTAGATATACTAACAGCCTTGCTACAAAAAAATTTTCAACCTTCTAGCTGTCTTAGTTAGGCCGTAATTAATGTTTAAAGATTTTTCAAAAAACCACTTTTTTTATGCTTTCTAAGGCTTTTTTGTGAAATTTTTTTTACCGATCGTTTAGACATACTGACTGCCTTGCTACAAAAAAATTTTCAACTTTTTAGCTGTCTTAGTTAGGCCGTAATTAATGTTTAAAGATTTTTCAAAAAATATTTTTTTTAATAGTTTTTAAGGCTTTTTTGTGAAATTTTTTTTACGTATCGTTTAGATATACTGACTGCCTTGCTACAAAAAAATTTTCAACCTTCTAGCTGTCTTATTTAGGCCGTAATTCATGTTTAAAGATTTTTCAAAAAACCACTTTTTTTATGCTTTCTAAGGCTTTTTTGTGAAATTTTTTTTACGGATCGTTTAGATATACTAACAGCCTTGCTACAAAAAAATTTTCAACCTTCTAGCTGTCTTAGTTAGGCCGTAATTAATGTTTAAAGATTTTTCAAAGAATATTTTTTTTAATAGTTTTTAAGGCCTTTTTGTAAAATTTTTTTTACGGATCGTTTAGATATACTGACTGCCTTGCTACAAAAAAATTTTCAACTTTCTAGCTGTCTTAGTTAGGCCGTAATTAATGTTTAAAGATTTTTCAAAAAACCACTTTTTTATGCTTTCTAAGGCTTTTTTGTGAAATTTTTTTTTCGGATCGTTTAGATATACTGACTGCCTTGCTACAAAAAAATTTTCAACCTTCTAGCTGTCTTAGTTAGGCCGTAATTAATGTTTAAAGATTTTTCAAAAAACCACTTTTTTTATGCTTTCTAAGGCTTTTTTGTGAAATTTTTTTTACCGATCGTTTAGATATACTGACTGCCTTGCTACAAAAAAATTTTCAACCTTCTAGCTGTCTTATTTAGGCCGTAATTCATGTTTAAAGATTTTTCAAAAAACCACTTTTTTTATGCTTTCTAAGGATTTTTGTGAAATTTTTTTTTCGGATCGTTTAGATATACTGACTGCCTTGCTACAAAAAAATTTTCAACTTTCTAGCTGTCTTAGTTAGGCCGTAATTAATGTTTAAAGATTTTTCAAAAAATATTTTTTTTAATAGTTTTTAAGGCTTTTTTGTGAAATTTTTTTTACGTATCGTTTAGATATACTGACTGCCTTGCTACAAAAAAATTTTCAACCTTCTAGCTGTCTTAGTTAGGCCGTAATTCATGTTTAAAAATTTTTCAAAAAACCACTTTTTTTATGCTTTCTAAGGCTTTTTTGTGAAATTTTTTTTACGGATCGTTTAGATATACTGACTGCCTTGCTACAAAAAAATTTTCAACCTTCTAGCTGTCTTAGTTAGGCCGTAATTCATGTTTAAAGATTTTTCAAAAAACACTTTTTTTATGCTTTCTAAGGCTTTTTTGTGAAATTTTTTTTCGGATCGTTTAGATATACTGACTGCCTTGCTACAAAAAAATTTTCAACTTTCTAGCTGTCTTAGTTAGGCCGTAATTAATGTTTAAAGATTTTTCAAAAAATATTTTTTTTTATAGTTTTTAAGGCTTTTGTGAAATTTTTTACGTATCGTTTAGATATACTGACTGCCTTGCTACAAAAAATTTTCAACCTTCTAGCTGTCTTAGTTAGGCCGTAATTAATGTTTAAAGATTTTCAAAAACCACTTTTTATGCTTTCTAAGGCTTTTTGTGAAATTTTTTTTTCGGATCGTTTAGATATACTGACTGCCTTGCTACAAAAAAATTTTCAACTTTCTAGCTGTCTTAGTTAGGCCGTAATTAATGTTTAAAGATTTTTCAAAAAATATTTTTTTTTATAGTTTCTAAGGCTTTTTTTTTTAATTTTTTTTAGGCATCGTTTAGATATACTGACTGCCTTTTTACAAAAAAATTTTCAACCTTTTAGCTGTCTTAGTTAGGCCGTAATTAATGTTTAAAGATTTTTCAAAAAATCATTTTTTAAATAGTTTTTAAGGCTTTTTTGTGAAATTTTTTTTACGGATCGTTTAGATATACTGACTACCTTGCTACAAAAAAATTTTCAACCTTCTAGCTGTCTTAGTTAGGCCGTAATTAATGTTTAAAGATTTTTCAAAAAACCACTTTTTTTATGCTTTCTAAGGCTTTTTTGTGAAATTTTTTTTACGGATCGTTTAGATATACTGACTGCCTTGCTACAAAAAAATTTTCAACCTTCTAGCTGTCTTAGTTAGGCCGTAATTAATGTTTAAAGATTTTTCAAAAAATATTTTTTTTTATAGTTTCTAAGGCTTTTTTTTTTAATTTTTTTTAGGCATCGTTTAGATATACTGACTGCCTTGCTACTCAAAAATTTTCAACCTTCTAGCTGTCTTAGTTAGGCCGTAATTAATGTTTAAAGATTTTTCAAAAATCATTTTTTAATAGTTTTTAAGGCTTTTTTGTGAAATTTTTTTTACAGATCGTTTAGATATACTGACTGCCTTGCTACAAAAAAATTTTCAACCTTCTAGCTGTCTTAGTTAGGCCGTAATTAATGTTTAAAGATTTTTCAAAAAATATTTTTTTATATAGTCTCTAAGGCCTTTTTCTAAAATTTTTTTTAGGGATCGTTTACACAAACTGACTGCCTTGCTACAAACAAATTTTCAACCTTCTAGCTGTCTTAGTTAGGCCGTAATTAATGTTTAAAGATTTTTCAAAAAATATTTGTTTTTATAATTTCTAAGGCTTTTTTCTGAATTTTTTTTAGGGATCGTTTAGATATACTGACTGCCTTTTTACAAAAAAATTTTCAACCTTTTAGCTGTCTTAGTTAGGCCGTAATTAATGTTTAAAGATTTTTCAAAAAATATTTTTTTTAATAGTTTTTAAGGCTTTTTGTGAAATTTTTTTTACGGATCGTTTAGATATACTGACTGCCTTGCTACAAAAAAATTTTCAACCTTCTAGCTGTCTTAGTTAGGCCGTAATTAATGTTTAAAGATTTTTCAAAAAATATTTTTTTTAATAGTTTTTAAGGCTTTTTTGTGAAATTTTTTTTACGGATCGTTTAGATATACTGACTGCCTTGCTACAAAAAAATTTTCAACCTTCTAGCTGTCTTAGTTAGGCCGTAATTAATGTTTAAAGATTTTTCAAAAAATATATTTTAATAGTTTTTAAGGCTTTTTGTGAAATTTTTAGGGATCGTTTAGATATACTGACTGCCTTGCTACAAAAAATTTTCAACCTTCTAGCTGTCTTAGTTAGGCCGTAATTAATGTTTAAAGATTTTTCAAAAAGATTTTTTTAATAGTTTTTAAGGCTTTTTGTAAAATTTTTTTAGGGATCGTTTAGATATACTGACTGCCTTTTACAAAAAATTTTCAACCTTCTAGCTGTCTTAGTTAGGCCGTAATTAATGTTTAAAGATTTTTCAAAAATATTTTTTTAATAGTTTTTAAGGCTTTTTGTGAAATTTTTTAGGATCGTTTAGATATACTGACTGCCTTTTTACAAAAAATTTTCAACCTTCTAGCTGTCTTAGTTAGGCCGTAATTAATGTTTAAAGATTTTTCAAAAAATATTTTTTTTAATAGTTTTTAAGGCTTTTTTGTAAAATTTTTTTTACGGATCGTTTAGATATACTGACTGTTTTGCTACAAAAAAATTTTCAACCTTTTAGCTGTCTTAGTTAGGCCGTAAATAATGTTTAAAAAATTTTCAAAAAACCACTTTTTTTATGCTTTCTAAGGCTTTTTTGTGAAATTTTTTTTACGGATCGATTAGATATACTGACTGCCTTGCTACAAAAAAATTTTCAACCTTCTAGCTGTCTTAGTTAGGCCGTAATTAATGTTTAAAGATTTTTCAAAAAATATTTTTTTTAATAGTTTTTAAGGCTTTTTTGTGAAATTTTTTTTACAGATCGTTTAGACATACTGACTGCCTTGCTACAAAAAAATTTTCAACTTTTTAGCTGTATTAGTTAGGCCGTAATTAATGTTTAAAGATTTTTCAAAAAATATTTTTTTTAATAGTTTTTAAGGCTTTTTTGTGAAATTTTTTTTACGGATCGTTTAGATATACTGACTACCTTGCTACAAAAAAATTTTCAACTTTCTAGCTGTCTTAGTTAGGCCGTAATTAATGTTTAAAGATTTTTCAAAAAATATTTTTTTTAATAGTTTTTAAGGCTTTTTTGTGAAATTTTTACGGATCGTTTAGATATACTGACTGCCTTGCTACAAAAAATTTTCAACCATTTAGCTGTCTTAGTTAAGCCGTAATTAATGTTTAAAGATTTTTCAAAAAATATTTTTTTTAATAGTTTTTAAGGCTTTTTTGTGAAATTTTTTTACGGATCGTTTAGATATGCTGACTACCTTGCTACAAAAAAATTTTCAACCTTCTAGCTGTCTTAGTTAGGCCGTAATTAATGTTTAAAGATTTTTCAAAAAATATTTTTTTTAATAGTTTTTAAGGATTTTTTGTGAAATTTTTTTTAGGGATCGTTTAGATATACTGACTGCCTTGCTACAAAAAAATTTTCAACCTTCTAGCTGTCTTAGTTAGGCCGTAATTAATGTTTAAAGATTTTTCAAAAAATATTTTTTTTATTAGTTTTTAAGGCTTTTTTGTGAAATTTTTTTTACGGATCGTTTAGATATACTGACTACCTTGCTACAAAAAAATTTTCAACCTTCTAGCTGTCTTAGTTAGGCCGTAATTAATGTTTAAAGATTTTTCAAAAAATATTTTTTTTAATAGTTTTTAAGGCTTTTTTGTGAAATTTTTTTTACGGATCGTTTAGATATACTGATTGCCTTGCTACAAAAAAATTTTCAACCTTTTAGCTGTCTTAGTTAGGCCGTAAATAATGTTTAAAAAATTTTCAAAAAACCACTTTTTTTATGCTTTCTAAGGCTTTTCTGTGAAATTTTTTTTACGGATCGTTTAGATATACTGATTGCCTTGCTTCAAAAAAATTTTCAACCTTTTAGCTCTCTTAGTTAGGCCGTAATTAATGTTTAAAGATTTTTCAAAAAATTTTTTTTTTATAGTTTCTAAGGCTTTTTTTTTAAATTTTTTTTAGGGATCGTTTAGATATACTGACTGCCTTGTTACAAAAAAATTTTCAACCTTCTAGCTGTCTTAGTTAGGCCGTAATTAATGTTTAAAGATTTTTCAAAAAATATTTTTTTTAATAGTTTTTAAGGCTTTTTTGTGAAATTTTTTTTAGGGATTGTTTAGATATACTGACTGCCTTTTTACAAAAAAATTTTCAACCTTTTAGCTGTCTTAGTTAGGCCGTAATTAATGTTTAAAAATTTTTCAAAAAATATTTTCTTTTATAGTTTCTAAGGCTTTTTTCTGAAATTTTTTTCAGGGATCGTTTAGATATACTCACTGCCTTGCTACAAAAAAATTTTCAACCTTCTAGCTGTCTTAGTTAGGCCGTAAATAATGTTTAAAAAATTTTCAAAAAACCACTTTTTTTATGCTTTCTAAGGCTTTTTTCTGAAATTTTTTTTAGGGATCGTTTAGATATACTGACTGCCTTGCTACAAAAAAATTTTCAACCTTCTAGCTGTCTTAGTTAGGCCGTAATTAATGTTTAAAGATTTTTCAAAAAATATTTTTTTTTATAGTTTTTAAGGCCTTTTTCTAAAATTTTTTTTAGGGATCGTTTACACAAACTGACTGCCTTGCTACAAAAAAATTTTCAACCTTCTAGCTGTCTTAGTTAGGCCGTAATTAATGTTTAAAGATTTTTCAAAAAATATTTTTTTTAATAGTTTTTAAGGCTTTTTTCTAAAATTTTTTTTAGGGATCGTTTAGATATACTGACTGCCTTTTTACAAAAAAATTTTCAACCTTCTAGCTGTCTTAGTTAGGCCGTAATTAATGTTTAAAGATTTTTCAAAAAAGATTTTTTTTAATAGTTTTTAAGGCTTTTTTGTGAAATTTTTTTTACGGATCGTTTAGATATACTGACTGCCTTGCTACAAAAAAATTTTCAACCTTCTAGCTGTCTTAGTTAGGCCGTAATTAATGTTTAAAAATTTTTCAAAAAATATTTTTTTTTATAGTTTCTAAAGCTTTTTTCTAAAATTTTTTTAGGGATCGTTTAGATATACTGACTGCCTTTTTACAAAAAAATTTTCAACCTTCTAGCTGTCTTAGTTAGGCCGTAATTAATGTTTAAAAAATTTTGAAAAAACCACTTTTTTTATGCTTTCTAAGGCTTTTTTCTGAAATTTTTTTTAGGGATCGTTTAGATATACTGACTGCCTTGCTACAAAAAAATTTTCAACCTTCTAGCTGTCTTAGTTAGGCCGTAATTAATGTTTAAAGATTTTTCAAAAAATATTTTTTTTTATAGTTTTTAAGGCTTTTTTCTAAAATTTTTTTTAGGGATCGTTTACACAAACTGACTGCCTTGCTAAAAAAAATTTTCAACCTTCTAGCTGTCTTAGTTAGGCCGTAATTAATGTTTAAAGATTTTTCAAAAAAGATTTTTTTTAATAGTTTTTAAGGTTTTTTTGTAAAATTTTTTTTACGGATCGTTAAGATATACTGACTGCCTTGCTACAAAAAAATTTTCAACCTTCTAGCTGTTTTAGTTAGGCCGTAATTAATGTTTAAAGATTTTTCAAAAAATATTTTTTTTAATAGTTTTTAAGGCTTTTTTGTGAAATTTTTTTAACGGATCGTTTAGATATACTGACTGCCTTAATACAAAAAAATTTTCAACTTTCTAGCTGTCTTAGTTAGGCCGTAATTAATGTTTAAAGATTTTTCAAAAAATATTTTTTTTAATAGTTTTTAAAGCTTTTTTGTGAAATTTTTTTTAGGGATCGTTTAGATATACTGACTGCCTTTTTAAAAAAAAATTTTCAACCTTCTAGCTGTCTTAGTTAGGCCGTAATTAATGTTTAAAGATTTTTCAAAAAATATTTTTTTTAATAGTTTTTAAGGCTTTTTTGTGAAATTTTTTTTACGGATCGTTTAGATATACTGACTGCCTTGCTACAAAAAAATTTTCAACCTTTTAGCTGTCTTAGTTAGGCCGTAATTAATGTTTAAAGATTTTTCAAAAAATATTTTTTTTTATAGTTTCTAAGGCTTTTTTTTTTAATTTTTTTTAGGGATCGTTCAGATATACTGACTGCCTTTTTACAAAAAAATTTTCAACCTTTTAGCTGTCTTAGTTAGGCCGTAATTAATGTTTAAAGATTTTTCAAAAAATATTTTTTTAAATAGTTTTTAAGGCTTTTTTGTGAAATTTTTTTTTCGGATCGTTTAGATATACTGACTGCCTTGCTACAAAAAAATTTTCAACCTTCTAGCTGTCTTAGTTAGGCCGTAATTAATGTTTAAAGATTTTTCAAAAAATATTTTTTTTTATAGTTTCTAAGGCTTTTTTTTTTAATTTTTTTTAGGGATCGTTTAGATATACTGACTGCCTTTTTACAAAAAAATTTTCAACCTTTTAGCTGTCTTAGTTAGGCCGTAATTAATGTTTAAAGATTTTTCAAAAAATTTTTTTAAATAGTTTTTAAGGCTTTTTTGTGAAATTTTTTTTACGGATCGTTTAGATATACTGACTGCCTTGCTACAAAAAAAATTTCAACCTTCTAGCTGTCTTAGTTAGGCCGTAATTAATGTTTAAAGATTTTTTAAAAAACCACTTTTTTTATGCTTTCTAAGGCTTTTTTGTGAAATTTTTTTTACGGATCGTTTAGATATACTGACTGCCTTGCTAGAAAAAAATTTTCAACCTTCTAGCTGTCTTAGTTAGGCCGTAATTAATGTTTAAAGATTTTTAAAAAAATATTTTTTTTAATAGTTTTTAAGGCTTTTGTGAAATTTTTTTTACGGATCGTTTAGATATACTGACTGCCTTGCTACAAAAAAATTTTCAACCTATTAGCTGTCTTAGTTAGGCCGTAAATAATGTTTAAAAAATTTTCAAAAAACCACTTTTTTTATGCTTTCTAAGGCTTTCTTGTGAATTTTTTTTTCGGATCGTTTAGATATAATGACTGCCTTGCTACAAAAAAATTTTCAACCTTCTAGCTGTCTTAGTTAGGCCGTAATTAATGTTTAAAAATTTTTCAAAAAATATTTTTTTTAATAGTTTTTAAGGCTTTTTTGTAAAATTTTTTTACGGATCGCTTAGATATACTGACTGCCTTTTTACAAAAAAATTTTCACTGTCTTAGTTAGGCCGTAATTAATGTTTAAAGATTTTTCAAAAAATATTTTTTTTAATAGTTTTTAAGGCTTTTTTGTGAAATTTTTTTTACGGATCGTTTAGATATACTGACTGCCTTGCTACAAAAAAATTTTCAACCTTCTAGCTGTTTCAGTTAGGCCGTAATTAATGTTTAAAAAATTTTCAAAAAACCACTTTTTTTATGCTTTCTAAGGCTTTTTTGTGAAATTTTTTTTACGGATCGTTTAGATATACTGACTGCCTTGCTACAAAAAAATTTTCAACCTTCTAGCTGTCTTAGTTAGGCCGTAATTAATGTTTAAAGATTTTTCAAAAAATATTTTTTTTAATAGTTTTTAAGGTTTTTTTGTGAAATTTTTTTTACAGATCGTTTAGATATACTGACTGTCTTGCTACAAAAAAATTTTCAACCTTTTAGCTGTCTTAGTTAGGCCGTAAATAATGTTTAAAAAATTTTCAAAAAATATTTTTTTTAATAGTTTTTAAGGCTTTTTGTGAAATTTTTTTTACGGATCGTTTAGATATACTGACTGCCTTGCTACAAAAAAATTTTCAACCTTCTAGCTGTCTTAGTTAGGCCGTAATTAATGTTTAAAGATTTTTCAAAAAATATTTTTTTTAATAGTTTTTAAGGCTTTTTTGTGAAATTTTTTTTAGGGATCGTTTACACAAACTGACTGCCTTGCTACAAAAAAATTTTCAACCTTCTAGCTGTCTTAGTTAGGCCGTAATTAATGTTTAAAAATTTTTCAAAAAATATTTTTTTTAATAGTTTTTAAGGCTTTTTTGTGAAATTTTTTTTACGGATCGTTTAGATATACTGACTGCCTTGCTACAAAAAAATTTTTAACCTTCTAGCTGTCTTAGTTAGGCCGTAATTAATGTTTAAAAAATTTTCAAAAAACCACTTTTTTTATGCTTTCTAAGGCTTTTTTGTGAAATTTTTTTTACGGATCGTTTAGATATACTGACTGCCTTGCTACAAAAAAATTTTCAACCTTCTAGCTGTCTTAGTTAGGCCGTAATTAATGTTTAAAAATTTTTCAAAAAATATTTTTTTTAATAGTTTTTAAAGCTTTTTTGTGAAATTTTTTTTACGGATCGTTTAGATAAGATAAGTACCTTGCTACAAAAAAATTTTCAACCTTCTAGCTGTCTTAGTTAGGCCGTAATTAATGTTTAAAGATTTTTCAAAAAATATTTTTTTTAATAGTTTTTAAGGCTTTTTTGTGAAATTTTTTTTACGGATCGTTTAGATATACTGACTGCCTTGCTACAAAAAAATTTTCAACCTTCTAGCTGTCTTAGTTAGGCCGTAATTAATGTTTAAAGATTTTTCAAAAAATATTTTTTTTTATAGTTTCTAAGGCTTTTTTCTAAAATTTTTTTTAGGGATCGTTTACACAAACTGACTGCCTTGCTACAAAAAATTTTCAACCTTCTAGCTGTCTTAGTTAGGCCGTAATTAATGTTTAACAAATTTTCAAAAAACCACTTTTTTTATGCTTTCTAAGGCTTTTTTCGAAATTTTTTTTACGGATCGTTTAGATATACTGACTGCCTTGCTACTCAAAAATTTTCAACCTTCTAGCTGTCTTAGTTAGGCCGTAATTCATGTTTAAAGATTTTTCAAAAAATATTTTTTTTAATAGTTTTTAAGGATTTTTTGTGAAATTTTTTTTACGGATCGTTTAGATATACTGACTACTTTGCTACAAAAAATTTTCAACCTTCTGGCTGTCTTAGTTAGGCCGTAATTAATGTTTAAAGATTTTTCAAAAAAATTTTTATAGTTTCTAAGGCTTTTTTTAATTTTTTTTAGGGATCGTTCAGATATACTGACTGCCTTTTTACAAAAAAATTTTCAACTTTCTAGCTGTCTTAGTTAGGCCGTAATTAATGTTTAAAGATTTTTCAAAAAATATTTTTTTTAATAGTTTTTAAGGCTTTTTTGTGAAATTTTTTTTAGGGATCGTTTAGATATACTGACTGCCTTTTTACAAAAAAATTTTCAACCTTCTAGCTGTCTTAGTTAGGCCGTAATTAATGTTTAAAGATTTTTCAAAAAATATTTTTTTTAATAGTTTTTAAGGCTTTTTTGTGAAATTTTTTTTACGAATCGTTTAGATATACTGACTGCCTTTTTACAAAAAAATTTTCAACCTTCTAGCTGTCTTAGTTAGGCCGTAATTAATGTTTAAAAAATTTTCAAAAAACCACTTTTTTTATGCTTTCTAAGGCTTTTTTGTGAAATTTTTTTTACGGATCGTTTAGATATACTGACTGCCTTGCTTCAAAAAGATTTTCAACCTTTTAGCTGTCTTAGTTAGGCCGTAATTAATGTTTAAAGATTTTTCAAAAAATATTTTTTTTAATAGTTTTTAAGGCTTTTTTGTGAAATTTTTTTTACGGATCGTTTAGATATACTGACTGCCTTGCTACAAAAAAAATTTCAACCTTTTAGCTATCTTAGTTAGGTCGTAAATAATGTTTAAAAAATTTTCAAAAAACCACTTTTTTTATGCTTTCTAAGGCTTTTTTGTGAAATTTTTTTTACGGATCGTTTAGATATATTGACTGCCTTGCTACAAAAAAATTTTCAACCTTCTAGCTGTCTTAGTTAGGCCGTAATTAATGTTTAAAGATTTTTCAAAAAATTTTTTTTTTATAGTTTCTAAGGCTTTTTTTTAATTTTTTTTAGGGATCGTTTAGATATACTGACTGCCTTGCTAGAAAAAAATTTTCAACCTTTTAGCTGTCTTAGTTAGGCCGTAATTAATGTTTAAAAAATTTTCAAAAAATATTTTTTTTAATAGTTTTTAAAGCTTTTTTGTGAAATTTTTTTTAGGGATCGTTTAGATATACTGACTGCCTTTTTACAAAAAAATTTTCAACCTTCTAGCTGTTTTAGTTAGGCCGTAATTAATGTTTAAAGATTTTTCAGAAAATATTTTTTTTTAATAGTTTTTAAGGCTTTTTTGTGAAATTTTTTTTACGGATCGTTTAGATATACTGACTGCCTTGCTACAAAAAAATTTTCAACCTTCTAGCTGTCTTAGTTAGGCCGTAATTAATGTTTAAAGATTTTTCAAAAAATATTTTTTTTATTAGTTTTTAAGGCTTTTTTGTGAAATTTTTTTTAGGGATCGTTTAGATATACTGACTGCCTTTTTACAAAAAAATTTTCAACCTTCTAGCTGTCTTAGTTAGGCCGTAATTAATGTTTAAAGATTTTTCAAAAAATTTTTTTTTTTATAGTTTCTAAGGCTTTTTTTTAAAATTTTTTTTAGGGATCGTTTAGATATACTGACTGCCTTGCTACAAAAAAATTTTCAACCTTTTAGCTGTCTTAGTTAGGCCGTAATTAATGTTTAAAGATTTTTCAAAAAATATTTTTTTTAATAGTTTTTAAGGCTTTTTTGTGAAATTTTTTTTACGGATCGTTTAGATATACTGACTGCCTTGCTAAAAAAAAATTTTCAACCTTCTAGCTGTCTTAGTTAGGCCGTAATTAATGTTTAAAGATTTTTCAAAAAATATTTTTTTTAATAGTTTTTAAGGCTTTTTTGTGAAATTTTTTTTACGGATCGTTT
This sequence comes from Aquatica leii, assembly GCA_035610365.1. Classification (NCBI taxonomy): domain Eukaryota; kingdom Metazoa; phylum Arthropoda; class Insecta; order Coleoptera; family Lampyridae; genus Aquatica; species Aquatica leii. The sequence goes on from CM069434.1 coordinate 22,106, forward strand.
AGATATACTGACTGCCTTGCTACAAAAAAATTTTCAACCTTCTAGCTGTCTTAGTTAGGCCGTAATTAATGTTTAAAGATTTTTCAAAAAATTTTTTTTTTTATAGTTTCTAAGGCTTTTTTTTAAAATTTTTTTTAGGGATCGTTTAGATATACTGACTGCCTTGCTACAAAAAAAATTTTAACCTTTTAGCTATCTTAGTTAGGCCGTAAATAATGTTTAAAAAATTTTCAAAAAACCACTTTTTTTATGCTTTCTAAGGCTTTTTTGTGAAATTTTTTTTACGGATCGTTTAGATATACTGACTGCCTTGCTAGAATAAAATTTTCAACCTTTTAGCTGTCTTAGTTAGGCCGTAATTAATGTTTAAAGATTTTTCAAAAAATATTTTTTTTAATAGTTTTTAAGGCTTTTTTGTGAAATTTTTTTTACGGATCGTTTAGATATACTGACTGCCTTGCTACAAAAAAATTTTCAACCTTCTAGCTGTCTTAGTTAGGCCGTAATTAATGTTTAAAGATTTTTCAAAAAATATTTTTTTTAATAGTTTTTAAGGCTTTTTTGTGAAATTTTTTTTAGGGATCGTTTAGATATACTGACTGCCTTTTTACAAAAAAATTTTCAACCTTCTAGCTGTCTTAGTTAGGCCGTAATTAATGTTTAAAGATTTTTCAAAAAATATTTTTTTTAATAGTTTTTAAGGCTTTTTTGTGAAATTTTTTTTACGGATCGTTTAGATATACTAACTGCCTTGCTACAAAAAAATTTTCAACCTTTTAGCTGTCTTAGTTAGGCCGTAAATAATGTTTAAAAAATTTTCAAAAAACCACTTTTTTTATGCTTTCTAAGGCTTTTTTGTGAAATTTTTTTTACGGATCGTTTAGATATACTGACTGCCTTGCTTCAAAAAAATTTTCAACCTTTTAGCTGTCTTAGTTAGGCCGTAATTAATGTTTAAAGATTTTTCAAAAAATATTTTTTTTAATAGTTTTTAAAGCTTTTTTGTGAAATTTTTTTTAGGGATCGTTTAGATATACTGACTGCCTTTTTACAAAAAAATTTTCAACCTTCTAGCTGTTTTAGTTAGGCCGTAATTAATGTTTAAAAATTTTTCAAAAAATATTTTTTTTAATAGTTTTTAAGGCTTCTTTGTGAATTTTTTTTTACGGATCGTTTAGATATACTGACTGCCTTGCTAGAAAAAAATTTTCAACCTTTTAGCTGTCTTAGTTAGGCCGTAATTAATGTTTAAAGATTTTTCAGAAAATATTTTTTTTAATAGTTTTTAAGGCTTTTTTGTGAATTTTTTTTTACGGATCGTTTAGATATACTGACTGCCTTGCTACAAAAAAATTTTCAACCTTCTAGCTGTCTTAGTTAGGCCGTAATTAATGTTTAAAGATTTTTCAAGGAATATTTTTTTTAATAGTTTTTAAGGCTTCTTTGTGAATTTTTTTTTACGGATCGTTTAGATATACTGACTGCCTTGCTAGAAAAAAATTTTCAACCTTTTAGCTGTCTTAGTTAGGCCGTAATTAATGTTTAAAGATTTTTCAGAAAATATTTTTTTTTAATAGTTTTTAAGGCTTTTTTGTGAAATTTTTTTTACGGATCGTTTAGATATACTGACTGCCTTGCTACAAAAAAATTTTCAACCTTCTAGCTGTCTTAGTTAGGCCGTAATTAATGTTTAAAGATTTTTCAAAAAATATTTTTTTTATTAGTTTTTAAGGCTTTTTTGTGAAATTTTTTTTACGAATCGTTTAGATATACTGACTGCCTTGCTAGAAAAAAATTTTCAACCTTTTAGCTGTCTTAGTTAGGCCGTAATTAATGTTTAAAAATTTTTCAGAAAATATTTTTTTTTAATAGTTTTTAAGGCTTTTTTGTGAAATTTTTTTTACGGATCGTTTAGATATACTGACTGCCTTGCTACAAAAAAATTTTCAACCTTCTAGCTGTCTTAGTTAGGCCGTAAATAATGTTTAAAAAATTTTCAAAAAACCACTTTTTTTATGCTTTCTAAGGCTTTTCTGTGAAATTTTTTTTACGGATCGTTTAGATATACTGATTGCCTTGCTTCAAAAAAATTTTCAACCTTTTAGCTGTCTTAGTTAGGCCGTAATTAATGTTTAAAAAATTTTCAAAAAACCACTTTTTTTATGCTTTCTAAGGCTTTTTTGTGAAATTTTTTTACGGATCGTTTAGATATACTGACTGCCTTGCTACAAAAAAATTTTCAACCTTCTAGCTGTCTTAGTTAGGCCGTAATTAATGTTTAAAGATTTTTCAAAAAATATTTTTTTTAATAGTTTTTAAAGCTTTTTTGTGAAATTTTTTTTAGGGATCGTTTAGATATACTGACTGCCTTTTTACAAAAAAATTTTCAACCTTCTAGCTGTCTTAGTTAGGCCGTAATTAATGTTTAAAGATTTTTCAAAGAATATTTTTTTAATAGTTTTTAAGGCTTTTTTGTGAAATTTTTTTTACGGATCGTTTAGATATACTGACTGCCTTGCTACAAAAAAATTTTCAACCTTTTAGCTGTCTTAGTTAGGCCGTAATTAATGTTTAAAGATTTTTCAAAAAATATTTTTTTTAATAGTTTTTAAGGCTTTTTTGTGAAGTTTTTTTTACGGATCGTTTAGATATACTGACTGCCTTGCTACAAAAAATTTTCAACCTTCTCGCTGTCTTAGTTAGGCCGTAATTAATGTTTAAACATTTTTCAAGGAATATTTTTTTTTATAGTTTCTAAGGCTTTTTTGTAAAATTTTTTTTAGGGATCGTTTAGATATACTGACTGCCTTTTTACAAAAAATTTTCAACCTTCTAGCTGTCTTAGTTAGGCCGTAATTAATGTTTAAAGATTTTTCAAAAAATATTTTTTTTAATAGTTTTTAAGGCTTTTTTGTGAAATTTTTTTTACGGATCGTTTAGATATACTGACTGCCTTGCTACAAAAAAATTTTCAACCTTTTAGCTGTCTTAGTTAGGCCGTAAATAATGTTTAAAAAATTTTCAAAAAACCACTTTTTTTATGCTTTCTAAGGCTTTTTTGTGAAATTTTTTTTTACGGATCGTTTAGATATACTGACTGCCTTGCTTCAAAAAAATTTTCAACCTTTTAGCTGTCTTAGTTAGGCCGTAATTAATGTTTAAAAAATTTTCAAAAAACCACTTTTTTTATGCTTTCTAAGGCTTTTTTGTAAAATTTTTTTTACGGATCGTTTAGATATACTGACTGCCTTGCTACAAAAAAATTTTCAACCTTCTAGCTGTCTTAGTTACGCCGTAATTAATGTTTAAAGATTTTTCAAAAAATATTTTTTTTAATAGTTTTTAAGGCTTTTTTGTGAAATTTTTTTTACGGATCGTTTAGATATACTGACTGCCTTGCTACAAAAAAAATTTCAACCTTTTAGCTATCTTAGTTAGGCCGTAAATAATGTTTAAAAAATTTTCAAAAAACCACTTTTTTTATGCTTTCTAAAGCTTTTTTGTGAAATTTTTTTTACGGATCGTTTAGATATACTGACTGCCTTGCTACAAAAAAATTTTCAACCTTCTAGCTGTCTTAGTTAGGCCGTAATTAATGTTTAAAGATTTTTCAAAAAAATTTTTTTTTTATAGTTTCTAAGGCTTTTTTTTTTAATTTTTTTTAGGGATCGTTTAGATATACTGACTGCCTTGCTAGAAAAAAATTTTCAACCTTCTAGCTGTCTTAGTTAGGCCGTAATTAATGTTTAAAGATTTTTCAAAAAATATTTTTTTTAATAGTTTTTAAGGCTTTTTTGTGAATTTTTTTTTACGGATCGTTTAGATATACTGACTGCCTTGCTACAAAAAAATTTTCAACCTTCTAGCTGTCTTAGTTAGGCCGTAATTAATGTTTAAAGATTTTTCAAAAAATATTTTTTTTAATAGTTTTTAAGGCTTTTTTGTGAAATTTTTTTTAGGGATCGTTTAGATATACTGACTGCCTTTTTACAAAAAAATTTTCAACCTTCTAGCTGTCTTAGTTAGGCCGTAATTAATGTTTAAAAATTTTTCAAAAAATATTTTTTTTAATAGTTTTTAAGGCTTTTTTGTGAAATTTTTTTTACGGATCGTTTAGATATACTGACTGCCTTGCTAGAAAAAAATTTTCAACCTTCTAGCTGTCTTAGTTAGGCCGTAATTAATGTTTAAAGATTTTTCAAAAAATATTTTTTTTAATAGTTTTTAAAGCTTTTTTGTGAAATTTTTTTTAGGGATCGTTTAGATATACTGACTGCCTTTTTACAAAAAAATTTTCAACCTTCTAGCTGTCTTAGTTAGGCCGTAATTAATGTTTAAAGATTTTTCAAAAAATATTTTTTTTAATAGTTTTTAAGGCTTTTTTGTAAAATTTTTTTTAGGGATCGTTTAGATATACTGACTGCCTTTTTACAAAAAAATTTTCAACCTTCTAGCTGTCTTAGTTAGGCCGTAATTAATGTTTAAAGATTTTTCAAAAAATATTTTTTTTAATAGTTTTTAAGGCTTTTTTGTGAAATTTTTTTTACGGATCGTTTAGATATACTGACTGCCTTGCTACAAAAAAATTTTCAACCTTTTAGCTGTCTTAGTTAGGCCGTAAATAATGTTTAAAAAATTTTCAAAAACCCACTTTTTTTATGCTTTCTAAGGCTTTTTTGTGAAATTTTTTTTACGGATCGTTTAGATATACTGACTGCCTTGCTACAAAAAATTTTCAACCTTCTAGCTGTCTTAGTTAGGCCGTAATTAATGTTTAAAGATTTTTCAAAAAATATTTTTTTTAATAGTTTTTAAGGCTTTTTTGTGAAATTTTTTTAGGGATCGTTTAGATATACTGACTGCCTTTTTACAAAAAAATTTTCAACCTTTTAGCTGTCTTAGTTAGGCCGTAAATAATGTTTAAAAAATTTTCAAAAAACCACTTTTTTTATGCTTTCTAAGGCTTTTTTGTGAAATTTTTTTTACGGATCGTTTAGATATACTGACTGCCTTGCTACAAAAAAATTTTCAACCTTCTAGCTGTCTTAGTTAGGCCGTAATTAATGTTTAAAGATTTTTCAAAAAATATTTTTTTTAATAGTTTTTAAGGCTTTTTTGTGAAATTTTTTTTACGGATCGTTTAGATATACTGACTGCCTTGCTAGAAAAAAATTTTCAACCTTCTAGCTGTCTTAGTTAGGCCGTAATTCATGTTTAAAGATTTTTCAAAAAACCACTTTTTTTATGCTTTCTAAGCCTTTTTTGTGAAATTTTTTCTACGGATCGTTTAGATATACTGACTGCCTTGCTACAAAAAAATTTTCAACCTTCTAGCTGTCTTAGTTAGGCCGTAATTAATGTTTAAAGATTTTTCAAAAAATATTTTTTTTAATAGTTTTTAAGGCTTTTTTGTGAAATTTATTTTACGTATCGTTTAGATATACTAACTGCCTTGCTACAAAAAAATTTTCAACCTTTTAGCTGTCTTAGTTAGGCCGTAAATAATGTTTAAAAAATTTTCAAAAAACCACTTTTTTTATGCTTTCTAAGGCTTTTTTGTGAAATTTTTTTTACGGATCGTTTAGATATACTGATTCCCTTGCTTCCAAAAAATTTTCAACCTTTTAGCTGTCTTAGTTAGGCCGTAATTAATGTTTAAAAAATTTTCAAAAAACCACTTTTTTTATGCTTTCTAAGGCTTTTTTGTGAAATTTTTTTTACGGATCGTTTAGATATACTGACTGCCTTGCTACAAAAAAATTTTCAACCTTCTAGCTGTCTTAGTTACGCCGTAATTAATGTTTAAAGATTTTTCAAAAAATATTTTTTTTAATAGTTTTTAAGGCTTTTTTGTGAAATTTTTTTTACGGATCGTTTAGATATACTGACTGCCTTGCTACAAAAAAAATTTCAACCTTTTAGCTATCTTAGTTAGGCCGTAAATAATGTTTAAAAAATTTTCAAAAAACCACTTTTTTTATGCTTTCTAAGGCTTTTTTGTGAAATTTTTTTTACGGATCGTTTAGATATACTGACTGCCTTGCTACAAAAAAATTTTCAACCTTCTAGCTGTCTTAGTTAGGCCGTAATTAATGTTTAAAGATTTTTCAAAAAATTTTTTTTTTATAGTTTCTAAGGCTTTTTTTTTAAATTTTTTTTAAGGATCGTTTAGATATACTGACTGCCTTTTTACAAAAAAATTTTCAACCTTCTAGCTGTTTTAGTTAGGCCGTAATTAATGTTTAAAAATTTTTCAAAAAATATTTTTTTTAATAGTTTTTAAGGCTTTTTTGTGAATTTTTTTTTACGGATCGTTTAGATATACTGACTGCCTTGCTAGAAAAAAATTTTCAACCTTTTAGCTGTCTTACTTAGGCCGTAATTAATGTTTAAAGATTTTTCAGAAAATATTTTTTTTTAATAGTTTTTAAGGCTTTTTTGTAAAATTTTTTTTACGGATCGTTTAGATATACTGACTGCCTTGCTACAAAAAAATTTTCAACCTTCTAGCTGTCTTAGTTAGGCCGTAATTAATGTTTAAAGATTTTTCAAAAAAATTTTTTTTTAATAGTTTTTAAGGCTTTTTTGTGAAATTTTTTTTACGGATCGTTTAGATATACTGACTGCCTTGCTACAAAAAAATTTTCAACCTTCTAGCTGTCTTAGTTAGGCCGTGATTAATGTTTAAAAAATTTTCAAAAAACCACTTTTTTTATGCTTTCTAAAGCTTTTTTGTGAAATTTTTTTTACGGATCGTTTAGATATACTAACAGCCTTGCTACAAAAAAATTTTCAACCTTCTAGCTGTCTTAGTTAGGCCGTAATTAATGTTTAAAGATTTTTCAAAAAATATTTTTTTTAATAGTTTTTAAGGCTTTTTTGTGAAATTTTTTTTAGGGATCGTTTAGATATACTGACTGCCTTTTTACAAAAAAATTTTCAACCTTCTAGCTGTCTTAGTTAGGCCGTAATTAATGTTTAAAGATTTTTCAAAAAATATTTTTTTTAATAGTTTTTAAGGCTTTTTTGTGACATTTTTTTTACGGATCGTTTAGATATACTGACTGCCTTGCTACAAAAAAATTTTCAACCTTTTAGCTGTCTTAGTTAGGCCGTAAATAATGTTTAAAAAATTTTCAAAAAACCACTTTTTTTATGCTTTCTAAGGCTTTTTTGTGAAATTTTTTTTACGGATTGTTTAGATATACTGACTGCCTTGCTAGAAAAAAATTTTCAACCTTCTAGCTGTATTAGTTAGGCCGTAATTAATGTTTAAAGATTTTTCAAAAAATATTTTTTTTAATAGTTTTTAAGGCTTTTTTGTGAAATTTTTTTTACAAATCGTTTAGATATACTGACTGCCTTGCTACAAAAAAATTTTCAACTTTTTAGCTGTCTTAGTTAGGCCGTAATTAATGTTTAAAGATTTTTCAAAAAATATTTTTTTTAATAGTTTTTAAGGCTTTTTTGTGAAATTTTTTTTACGGATCGTTTAGATATACTGACTGCCTTGCTAGAAAAAAATTTTCAACCTTTTAGCTGTCTTAGTTAGGCCGTAATTAATGTTTAAAGATTTTTCAGAAAATATTTTTTTTTAATAGTTTTTAAGGCTTTTTTGTGAAATTTTTTTTACGGATCGTTTAGATATACTGACTGCCTTGCTACAAAAAAATTTTCAACCTTCTAGCTGTCTTAGTTAGGCCGTAATTAATGTTTAAAGATTTTTCAAAAAATATTTTTTTTATTAGTTTTTAAGGCTTTTTTGTGAAATTTTTTTTAGGGATCGTTTAGATATACTGACTACCTTGCTACAAAAAAATTTTCAACCTTCTAGCTGTCTTAGTTAGGCCGTACTTAATGTTTAAAGATTTTTCAAAAAATATTTTTTTTAATAGTTTTTAAGGCTTTTTTGTGAAATTTTTTTTACGGATCGTTTAGATATACTGACTGCCTTGCTACAAAAAAATTTTCAACCTTCTAGCTGTCTTAGTTAGGCCGTAATTAATGTTTAAAAAATTTTCAAAAAACCACTTTTTTTATGCTTTCTAAGGCTTTTTTGTGAAATTTTTTTTACGGATCGTTTAGATATACTGACTGCCTTGCTACAAAAAAATTTTCAACCTTCGAGCTGTCTTAGTTAGGCCGTAATTAATGTTTAAAGATTTTTCAAAAAATATTTTTTTTTATAGTTTTTAAGGCCTTTTTCTAAAATTTTTTTTAGGGATCGTTTACACAAATTGACTGCCTTGCTACAAAAAAAATTTCAACCTTCGAGCTGTCTTAGTTAGGCCGTAATTAATGTTTAAAGATTTTTCAAAAAATATTTTTTTTAATAGTTTTTAAGGCTTTTTTCTAAATTTTTTTAGGGATCGTTTAGATATACTGACTGCCTTTTTACAAAAAAATTTTCAACCTCTTAGCTGTCTTAGTTAGGCCGTAATTAATGTTTAAAGATTTTTCAAAAAATATTTTTTTTATAGTTTCTAAAGCTTTTTTGTGAAATTTTTACGGATCGTTTAGATATAGTGACTGCCTTGCTACAAAAAATTTTCAACTTTCTAGCTGTCTTAGTTAGGCCGTAATTAATGTTTAAAGATTTTTCAAAAAAATTTTTTTATAATTGTTTTTAAGGCTTTTTTGTGAAATTTTTTTTACGGATCGTTTAGATATACTGACTGCTTTGCTACAAAAAAATTTTCAACCTTCTAGCTGTCTTAGTTAGGCCGTAATTAATGTTTAAAGATTTTTCAAAAAATATTTTTTTAATAGTTTTTAAGGCTTTTTTGTGAAATTTTTTTTACGGATAGTTTAGATATACTGACTACCTTGCTACAAAAAAATTTTCAACCTTCTAGCTGTCTTAGTTAGGCCGTAATTAATGTTTAAAGATTTTTCAAAAATCCACTTTTTTTATGCTTTCTAAGGCTTTTTTGTGAAATTTTTTTACGGATCGTTTAGATATACTGACTGCCTTTTTACAAAAAAATTTTCAACCTTCTAGCTGTCTTAGTTAGGCCGTAATTAATGTTTAAAGATTTTTCAAAAAATATTTTTTTTAATAGTTTTTAAGGCTTTTTTGTGAAATTTTTACGTATCGTTTAGATATACTGACTGCCTTGCTACAAAAAAATTTTCAACCTTCTAGCTGTCTTATTTAGGCCGTAATTCATGTTTAAAGATTTTTCAAAAAACCATTTTTTTTATGCTTTCTAAGGCTTTTTTGTGAAATTTTTTTTACGCATCGTTTAGATATATTGACTGCCTTGCTACAAAAAATTTTCAACCTTTTAGCTGTCTTAGTTAAGCCGTAATTAATGTTTAAATATTTTTCAAAAAATATTTTTTTAAATAGTTTTTAAGGCTTTTTTGTGAAATTTTTTTTACGGATCGTTTAGATATACTGACTGCCTTGCTACTCAAAAATTTTCAACCTTCTAGCTGTCTTAGTTAGGCCGTAATTAATGTTTAAAGATTTTTCAAAAAATATTTTTTTTTATAGTTTCTAAGGCTTTTTTCTAAAATTTTTTTTAGGGATCGTTTATATATACTGACTGCCTTTTTACAAAAAAATTTTCAACCTTTTAGCTGTCTTAGTTAGGTCGTAATTAATGTTTAAAGATTTTTCAAAAAATATTTTTTTTAATAGTTTTTAAGGCTTTTTTGTGAAATTTTTTTTACGGATCGTTTAGATATACTGACTGCCTTGCTACAAAAAAATTTTCAACCTTCTAGCTGTCTTAGTTAGGCCGTAATTAATGTTTAAAGATTTTTCAAAAAATATTTTTTTTAATAGTTTTAAGGCTTTTTGTGAAATTTTTACGGATCGTTTAGATATACTGACTGCCTTGCTACAAAAAAATTGTCAACCTTCTAGCTGTCTTAGTTAGGCCGTAATTAATGTTTAAAAATTTTTCAAAAACCACTTTTTATGCTTTCTAAGGCTTTTTGTGAATATTTTTTACCGATCGTTTAGATATACTGACTGTCTTGCTACAAAAAATTTTCAACTTTTTAGCTGTCTTAGTTAGGCCGTAATTAATGTTTAAAGATTTTTCAAAAAATATTTTTTTTAATAGTTTTTAAGGCTTTTTTGTGAAATTTTTTTTACGTATCGTTTAGATATACTGACTGCCTTGCTACAAAAAAATTTTCAACCTTCTAGCTGTCTTATTTAGGCCGTAATTCATGTTTAAAGATTTTTCAAAAAACCACTTTTTTTATGCTTTCTAAGGCTTTTTTGTGAAATTTTTTTTACGGATCGTTTAGATATACTGACTGCCTTGCTACAAAAAAATTTTCAACCTTCTAGCTGTCTTAGTTAGGCCGTAATTAATGTTTAAAGATTTTTCAAAAAATATTTTTTTTATAGTTTCTAAGGCTTTTTTTTTTAATTTTTTTTAGGGATCGTTTAGATATACTGACTGCCTTTTTACAAAAAAATTTTCACTGTCTTAGTTAGGCCGTAATTAATGTTTAAAGATTTTTCAAAAAATATTTTTTTTAATAGTTTTTAAGGCTTTTTTGTGAAATTTTTTTTACGGATCGTTTAGATATACTGACTGCCTTGCTACAAAAAAATTTTCAACCTTTTAGCTGTCTTAGTTAGGCCGTAAATAATGTTTAAAAAATTTTCAAAAAACCCCTTTTTTTATGCTTTCTAAGGCTTTTTTGTGAAATTTTTTTTACGGATCGTTTAGATATACTGACTGCCTTGCTACAAAAAAATTTTCAACCTTCTAGCTGTCTTAGTTAGGCCGTAATTAATGTTTAAAGATTTTTCAAAAAATATTTTTTTTAATAGTTTCTAAGGCTTTTTTCTGAATTTTTTTTAGGGATCGTTTAGATATACTGACTGCCTTTTTACAAAAAAATTTTCAACCTCTTAGCTGTCTTAGTTAGGCCGTAAATAATGTTTAAAAAATTTTCAAAAAACCACTTTTTTTATGCTTTCTAAGGCTTTTTTGTGAAATTTTTTTTACGGATCGTTTAGATATACTGACTGCCTTGCTACAAAAAAATTTTCAACCTTCTAGCTGTCTTAGTTACGCCGTAATTAATGTTTAAAGATTTTTCAAAAAATATTTTTTTTAATAGTTTTTAAGGCTTTTTTGTGAAATTTTTTTTACGGATCGTTTAGATATACTGACTGCCTTGCTAGAAAAAAATTTTCAACCTTCTAGCTGTCTTAGTTAGGCCGTAATTCATGTTTAAAGATTTTTCAAAAAACCACTTTTTTTATGCTTTCTAAGCCTTTTTTGTGAAATTTTTTTTACGGATCGTTTAGATATACTGACTGCCTTGCTACAAAAAAATTTTCAACCTTCTAGCTGTCTTAGTTAGGCCGTAATTAATGTTTAAAGATTTTTCAAAAAATATTTTTTTTAATAGTTTTTAAGGCTTTTTTGTGAAATTTTTTTTACGGATCGTTTAGATATACTGACTGCCTTGCTACAAAAAAATTTTCAACCTTTTAGCTGTCTTAGTTAGGCCGTAAATAATGTTTAAAAAATTTTCAAAAAACCACTTTTTTTATGCTTTCTAAGGCTTTTTTGTGAAATTTTTTTTACGGATCGTTTAGATATACTGACTGCCTTGCTTCAAAAAATTTTCAACCTTTTAGCTGTCTTAGTTAGGCCGTAATTAATGTTTAAAAAATTTTCAAAAAACCACTTTTTTTATGCTTTCTAAGGCTTTTTTGTGAAATTTTTTTTACGGATCGTTTAGATATACTGACTGCCTTGCTACAAAAAAATTTCAACCTTTTAGCTATCTTAGTTACGCCGTAATTAATGTTTAAAGATTTTTCAAAAAATATTTTTTTTAATAGTTTTTAAGGCTTTTTTGTGAAATTTTTTTTACGGATCGTTTAGATATACTGACTGCCTTGCTACAAATAAAATTTCAACTTTCTAGCTGTCTTAGTTAGGCCGTAATTAATGTTTAAAGATTTTTCAAAAAATATTTTTTTTAATAGTTTTTAAGGCTTTTTTGTGAAATTTTTTTAACGGATCGTTTAGATATACTGACTGCCTTAATACAAAAAAATTTTCAACTTTCTAGCTGTCTTATTTAGGCCGTAATTAATGTTTAAAGATTTTTCAAAAAATATTTTTTTTTATAGTTTCTAAGGCTTTTTTGTGAAATTTTTTTTACGGATCGTTTAGATATACTGACTACCTTGCTACAAAAAAATTTTCAACCTTCTAGCTGTCTTAGTTAGGCCGTAATTAATGTTTAAAGATTTTTCAAAAAACCACTTTTTTTATGCTTTCTAAGGCTTTTTTGTGAAATTTTTTTTACCGATCGTTTAGACATACTGACTGCCTTGCTACAAAAAAATTTTCAACTTTTTAGCTGTCTTAGTTAGGCCGTAATTAATGTTTAAAGATTTTTCAAAAAATATTTTTTTTAATAGTTTTTAAGGCTTTTTTGTGAAATTTTTTTTACGTATCGTTTAGATATACTGACTGCCTTGCTACAAAAAAATTTTCAACCTTCTAGCTGTCTTATTTAGGCCGTAATTCATGTTTAAAGATTTTTCAAAAAACCACTTTTTTTTTGCTTTCTAAGGCTTTTTTGTGAAATTTTTTTTTCGGATCGTTTAGATATACTGACTGCCTTGCTACAAAAAAATTTTCAACTTTCTAGCTGTCTTAGTTAGGCCGTAATTAATGTTTAAATATTTTTCAAAAAATATTTTTTTTAATAGTTTTTAAGGCTTTTTTGTGAAATTTTTTTTACGGATCGTTTAGATATACTGACTGCCTTGCTACAAAAAAATTTTCAACCTTCTAGCTGTCTTAGTTAGGCCGTAATTAATGTTTAAAGATTTTTCAAAAAATATTTTTTTTTATAGTTTCTAAGGCTTTTTTCTAAAATTTTTTTTAGGGATCGTTTATATATACTGACTGCCTTTTTACAAAAAAATTTTCAACCTTTTAGCTGTCTTAGTTAGGTCGTAATTAATGTTTAAAGATTTTTCAAAAAATATTTTTTTTAATAGTTTTTAAGGCTTTTTTGTGAAATTTTTTTTACGGATCGTTTAGATATACTGACTACCTTGCTACAAAAAAATTTTCAACCTTTTAGCTGTCTTAGTTAGGCCGTAATTAATGTTTAAAGATTTTTCAAAAAATATTTTTTTTAATAGTTTTTAAGGCTTTTTTGTGAAATTTTTTTTACGGATCGTTTAGATATACTGACTGCCTTGCTACAAAAAAATTGTCAACCTTCTAGCTGTCTTAGTTAGGCCGTAATTAATGTTTAAAGATTTTTCAAAAAACCACTTTTTTTATGCTTTCTAAGGCTTTTTTGTGAATATTTTTTTACCGATCGTTTAGACATACTGACTGCCTTGCTACAAAAAAATTTTCAACTTTTTAGCTGTCTTAGTTAGGCCGTAATTAATGTTTAAAGATTTTTCAAAAAATATTTTTTTTAATAGTTTTTAAGGCTTTTTTGTGAAATTTTTTTTACGTATCGTTTAGATATACTGACTGCCTTGCTACAAAAAAATTTTCAACCTTCTAGCTGTCTTATTTAGGCCGTAATTCATGTTTAAAGATTTTTCAAAAAACCACTTTTTTTATGCTTTCTAAGGCTTTTTTGTGAAATTTTTTTTACGGATCGTTTAGATATACTGACTGCCTTGCTACAAAAAAATTTTCAACCTTCTAGCTGTCTTAGTTAGGCCGTAATTAATGTTTAAAGATTTTTCAAAAAAAATTTTTTTTTTATAGTTTCTAAGGCTTTTTTTTTAAATTTTTTTTAGGGATCGTTTAGATATACTGACTGCCTTTTTACAAAAAAATTTTCACTGTCTTAGTTAGGCCGTAATTAATGTTTAAAGATTTTTCAAAAAATATTTTTTTTAATAGTTTTTAAGGCTTTTTTGTGAAATTTTTTTTACGGATCGTTTAGATATACTGACTGCCTTGCTACAAAAAAATTTTCAACCTTTTAGCTGTCTTAGTTAGGCCGTAAATAATGTTTAAAAAATTTTCAAAAAACCCCTTTTTTTATGCTTTCTAAGGCTTTTTTGTGAAATTTTTTTTACGGATCGTTTAGATATACTGACTGCCTTGCTACAAAAAAATTTTCAACCTTCTAGCTGTCTTAGTTAGGCCGTAATTAATGTTTAAAGATTTTTCAAAAAATATTTTTTTTAAAAGTTTTTAAGGCTTTTTTGTGAAATTTTTTTTTAGGGATCGTTTAGATATACTGACTGCCTTTTTACAAAAAAATTTTCAACCTTTTAGCTGTCTTAGTTAGGCCGTAAATAATGTTTAAAAAATTTTCAAAAAACCACTTTTTTTATGCTTTCTAAGGCTTTTTTGTGAAATTTTTTTTACGGATCGTTTAGATATACTGACTGCCTTGCTACAAAAAAATTTTCAACCTTCTAGCTGTCTTAGTTACGCCGTAATTAATGTTTAAAGATTTTTCAAAAAATATTTTTTTAATAGTTTTTAAGGCTTTTTTGTGAAATTTTTTTTACGGATCGTTTAGATATACTGACTGCCTTGCTAGAAAAAAATTTTCAACCTTCTAGCTGTCTTAGTTAGGCCGTAATTCATGTTTAAAGATTTTTCAAAAAACCACTTTTTTTATGCTTTCTAAGGCTTTTTTGTGAAATTTTTTTACGGATCGTTTAGATATACTGACTGCCTTGCTACAAAAAAATTTTCAACCTTCTAGCTGTCTTAGTTAGGCCGTAATTAATGTTTAAAGATTTTTCAAAAAATATTTTTTTTAATAGTTTTTAAGGCTTTTTTGTGAAATTTTTTTTACGGATCGTTTAGATATACTGACTGCCTTGCTACAAAAAAATTTTCAACCTTTTAGCTGTCTTAGTTAGGCCGTAAATAATGTTTAAAAAATTTTCAAAAAACCACTTTTTTTATGCTTTCTAAGGCTTTTTTGTGAAATTTTTTTTACGGATCGTTTAGATATACTGACTGCCTTGCTTCAAAAAAATTTTCAACCTTTTAGCTGTCTTAGTTAGGCCGTAATTAATGTTTAAAAAATTTTCAAAAAACCACTTTTTTTATGCTTTCTAAGGCTTTTTTGTGAAATTTTTTTTACGGATCGTTTAGATATACTGACTGCCTTGCTACAAAAAAATTTCAACCTTTTAGCTATCTTAGTTACGCCGTAATTAATGTTTAAAGATTTTTCAAAAAATATTTTTTTTAATAGTTTTTAAGGCTTTTTTGTGAAATTTTTTTTACGGATCGTTTAGATATACTGACTGCCTTGCTACAAATAAAATTTCAACCTTTTAGCTATCTTAGTTAGGTCGTAAATAATGTTTAAAAAATTTTTAAAAAAACCACTTTTTTTATGCTTTCTAAGGCTTTTTTGTGAAATTTTTTTTACGGATTGTTTAGATATACTGACTGCCTTGCTACAAAAAAATTTTCAACCTTTTAGCTGTCTTAGTTAGGCCGTAATTAATGTTTAAAGATTTTTTAAAAAATATTTTTTTTTATAGTTTCTAAGGCTTTTTTTTTAAATTTTTTTTAAGGATCGTTTAGATATACTGACTGCCTTTTTACAAAAAAATTTTCAACCTTTTAGCTGTTTTAGTTAGGCCGTAATTAATGTTTAAAGATTTTTCAAAAAATATTTTTTTTAATAGTTTTTAAGGCTTTTTTGTGAAATTTTTTTTACGGATCGTTTAGATATACTGACTGCCTTGCTAGAAAAAAATTTTCAACCTTTTAGCTGTCTTACTTAGGCCGTAATTAATGTTTAAAGATTTTTCAGAAAATATTTTTTTTTAATAGTTTTTAAGGCTTTTTTGTAAAATTTTTTTTACGGATCGTTTAGATATACTGACTGCCTTGCTACAAAAAAATTTTCAACCTTCTAGCTGTCTTAGTTAGGCCGTAATTAATGTTTAAAGATTTTTCAAAAAATATTTTGTTTTATAGTTTTTAAGATTTTTTGTGAAGTTTTTAACGGATCGTTTAGATATACTGACTGCCTTGCTACAAAAAAATTTTCAACCTTCTAGCTGTCTTAGTTAGGCCGTGATTAATGTTTAAAAAATTTTCAAAAAACCACTTTTTTTATGCTTTCTAAAGCTTTTTTGTGAAATTTTTTTTACGGATCGTTTAGATATACTAACAGCCTTGCTACAAAAAAATTTTCAACCTTCTAGCTGTCTTAGTTAGGCCGTAATTAATGTTTAAAGATTTTTAAAAAAATATTTTTTTTAATAGTTTTTAAGGCTTTTTTGTGAAATTTTTTTTAGGGATCGTTTAGATATACTGACTGCCTTTTTACAAAAAATTTTCAACCTTTTAGCTGTCTTAGTTAGGCCGTAATTAATGTTTAAAGATTTTTCAAAAAATATTTTTTTAATAGTTTTTAAGGCTTTTTTGTGACATTTTTTTTAGGGATCGTTTAGACATACTGACTGCCTTGCTACAAAAAATTTTCAACCTTTTAGCTGTCTTAGTTAGGCCGTAAATAATGTTTAAAAAATTTTCAAAACACCACTTTTTTTATGCCTTCTAAGGCTTTCTTGTGAAATTTTTTTTACGGATCGTCTAGATATACTGACTGCCTTGCTAGAAAAAAATTTTCAACCTTCTAGCTGTATTAGTTAGGCCGTAATTAATGTTTAAAGATTTTTCAAAAATATTTTTTTAATAGTTTTTAAGGCTTTTTGTGAAATTTTTACAAATCGTTTAGATATACTGACTGCCTTTTTACAAAAAAAATTTTCAACTTTTTAGCTGTCTTAGTTAGGCCGAAATTAATGTTTAAAAAATTTTCAAAAATATTTTTTTAATAGTTTTTAAGGCTTTTTGTGAAATTTTTACGGATCGTTTAGATATACTGACTGCCTTGCTAGAAAAAATTTTCAACCTTTTAGCTGTCTTAGTTAGGCCGTAATTAATGTTTAAAGATTTTTCAGAAAATATTTTTTTAATAGTTTTTAAGGCTTTTTGTGAAATTTTTTTACGGATCGTTTAGATATACTGACTGCCTTGCTACAAAAAATTTTCAACCTTCTAGCTGTCTCAGTTAGGCCGTAATTAATGTTTAAAGATTTTTCAAAAATATTTTTTTATTAGTTTTTAAGGCTTTTTGTGAAATTTTTTTTAGGGATCGTTTAGATATACTGACTACCTTGCTACAAAAAAATTTTCAACCTTCTAGCTGTCTTAGTTAGGCCGTACTTAATGTTTAAAGATTTTTCAAAAAATATTTTTTTTAATAGTTTTTAAGGCTTTTTGTGAAATTTTTTTTACGGATCGTTTAGATATACTGACTGCCTTGCTACAAAAAAATTTTCAACCTTTTAGCTGTCTTAGTTAGGCCGTAAATAATGTTTAAAAAATTTTCAAAAAACTACTTTTTTTTATTCTTTCTAAGGTTTCTTTGTGAAATTTTTTTTACGGATCGTTTAGATATACTGACTGCCTTGCTACAAAAAAATTTTCAACCTTCTAGCTGTCTTAGTTAGGCCGTAATTAATGTTTAAAGATTTTTCAAAAAATATTTTTTTTAATAGTTTTTAAGGCTTTTTTGTAAAATTTTTTTTAAGGATCGTTTACACAAACTGACTGCCTTGCTACAAAAAAATTTTCAACCTTTTAGCTGTCTTAGTTAGGCCGTAAATAATGTTTAAAAAATTTTCAAAAAATATTTTTTTTAATAGTTTTTAAGGCCTTTTTTAATTTTTTAGGGATCGTTCAGATATACTGACTGCCTTTTACAAAAATTTTCAACTTTCTAGCTGTCTTAGTTAGGCCGTAATTAATGTTTAAAGATTTTTCAAAAATATTTTTTTAATAGTTTTTAAGGCTTTTTGTGAAATTTTTTACGGATCGTTTAGATATAGTGACTGCCTTGCTACAAAAAATTTTCAACTTTCTAGCTGTCTAAGTTAGGCCGTAATTAATGTTTAAAGATTTTTCAAAAATATTTTTTTAATAGTTTTTAAGGCTTTTTGTGAAATTTTTAACGGATCGTTTAGATATACTGACTGCCTTAATACAAAAAATTTTCAACTTTCTAGCTGTCTTATTTAGGCCGTAATTAATGTTTAAAGATTTTTCAAAAAATATTATTTTTTATAGTTTCTAAGGCTTTTTTGTGAAATTTTTTTTACGGATCGTTTAGATATACTGACTACCTTGCTACAAAAAAATTTTCAACCTTCTAGCTGTCTTAGTTAGGCCGTAATTAATGTTTAAAGATTTTTCAAAAAACCACTTTTTTTATGCTTTCTAAGGCTTTTTTGTGAAATTTTTTTTACCGATCGTTTAGACATACTGACTGCCTTGCTACAAAAAAATTTTCAACTTTTTAGCTGTCTTAGTTAGGCCGTAATTAATGTTTAAAGATTTTTCAAAAAATATTTTTTTTAATAGTTTTTAAGGCTTTTTTGTGAAATTTTTTTTACGTATCGTTTAGATATACTGACTGCCTTGCTACAAAAAAATTTTCAACCTTCTAGCTGTCTTATTTAGGCCGTAATTCATGTTTAAAGATTTTTCAAAAAACCACTTTTTTTTTGCTTTCTAAGGCTTTTTTGTGAAATTTTTTTTTCGGATCGTTTAGATATACTGACTGCCTTGCTACAAAAAATTTTCAACTTTCTAGCTGTCTTAGTTAGGCCGTAATTAATGTTTAAATATTTTTCAAAAATATTTTTTAATAGTTTTTAAGGCTTTTTGTGAAATTTTTTCGGATCGTTTAGATATACTGACTGCCTTGCTACAAAAAATTTTCAACCTTCTAGCTGTCTTAGTTAGGCCGTAATTAATGTTTAAAGATTTTTCAAAAATATTTTTTTATAGTTTCTAAGGCTTTTTTAATTTTTTTAGGGATCGTTTAGATATACTGACTGCCTTTTTACAAAAAAATTTTCAACCTTTTAGCTGTCTTAGTTAGGCCGTAATTAATGTTTAAAGATTTTTCAAAAAATATTTTTTTTAATAGTTTTTAAGGTTTTTTTGTGAAATTTTTTTTACGGATCGTTTAGATATACTGACTACCTTGCTACAAAAAATTTTTAACCTTTTAGCTGTCTTAGTTAGGCCGTAAATAATGTTTAAAGATTTTTCAAAAAATATTTTTTTAATAGTTTTTAAGGCTTTTTTGTGAAATTTTTTTTACGGATCGTTTAGATATACTGACTGCCTTGCTACAAAAAAAATTTCAACCTTCTAGCTGTCTTAGTTAGGCCGTAATTAATGTTTAAAGATTTTTCAAAAACCACTTTTTATGCTTTCTAAGGCTTTTTGTGAATATTTTTTACCGATCGTTTAGACATACTGACTGCCTTGCTACAAAAAAATTTTCAACTTTTTAGCTGTCTTAGTTAGGCCGTAATTAATGTTTAAAGATTTTTCAAAAAATATTTTTTTTAATAGTTTTATAGGCTTTTTTGTGAAATTTTTTTAGGGATCGTTTAGATATACTGACTGCCTTGCTACAAAAAAATTTTCAACCTTCTAGCTGTCTTAGTTAGGCCGTAATTCATGTTTAAAAATTTTTCAAAAAACCACTTTTTTTATGCTTTCTAAGGATTTTTTGTGAAATTTTTTTTACGGATCGTTTAGATATACTGACTGCCTTGCTACAAAAAAATTTTCAACCTTCTAGCTGTCTTAGTTAGGCCGTAATTAATGTTTAAAGATTTTTCAAAAAATATTTTTTTTTATAGTTTCTAAGGCTTTTTTTTTAAATTTTTTTTAGGGATCGTTTAGATATACTGACTGCCTTTTTACAAAAAAATTTTCACTGTCTTAGTTAGGCCGTAATTAATGTTTAAAGATTTTTCAAAAAATATTTTTTTTAATAGTTTTTAAGGCTTTTTTGTGAAATTTTTTTTACGTATCGTTTAAATATACTGACTGCCTTGCTACAAAAAAATTTTCAACCTTCTAGCTGTCTTAGTTAGGCCGTAATTCATGTTTAAAAGATTTTTCAAAAAACCACTTTTTTTATGCTTTCTAAGGCTTTTTTGTGAAATTTTTTTTACGGATCGTTTAGATATACTGACTGCCTTGCTACAAAAAAATTTTCAACTTTCTAGCTGTCTTAGTTAGGCCGTAATTAATGTTTAAAGATTTTTCAAAAAATATTTTTTTTAATAGTTTTTAAGGCTTTTTTGTGAAATTTTTTTAACGGATCGTTTAGATATACTGACTGCCTTGCTACAAAAAAATTTTCAACCTTCTAGCTGTCTTAGTTAGGCCGTGATTAATGTTTAAAAAATTTTCAAAAAACCACTTTTTTTATGCTTTCTAAAGCTTTTTTGTGAAATTTTTTTTACGGATCGTTTAGATATACTAACAGCCTTGCTACAAAAAAATTTTCAACCTTTTAGCTGTCTTAGTTAGGCCGTAATTAATGTTTAAAGATTTTTCAAAAAATATTTTTTTTAATAGTTTTTAAGGCTTTTTTGTGAAATTTTTTTTACGGATCGTTTAGATATACTGACTGCCTTGCTAGAAAAAAATTTTCAACCTTTTAGCTGTCTTAGTTAGGCCGTAATTAATGTTTAAAGATTTTTCAGAAAATATTTTTTTTTAATAGTTTTTAAGGCTTTTTTGTGAAATTTTTTTTACGGATCGTTTAGATATACTGATTGCCTTGCTACAAAAAAATTTTCAACCTTCTAGCTGTCTTAGTTAGGCCGTAATTAATGTTTAAAGATTTTTCAAAAAATATTTTTTTTATTAGTTTTTAAGGCTTTTTTGTGAAATTTTTTTTAGGGATCGTTTAGATATACTGACTACCTTGCTACAAAAAAATTTTCAACCTTCTAGCTGTCTTAGTTAGGCCGTACTTAATGTTTAAAGATTTTTCAAAAAATATTTTTTTTAATAGTTTTAAGGCTTTTGTGAAATTTTTACGGATCGTTTAGATATACTGACTGCCTTGCTACAAAAAAATTTTCAACCTTCTAGCTGTCTTAGTTAGGCCGTGATTAATGTTTAAAAAATTTTCAAAAAACCACTTTTTTTATGCTTTCTAAGGCTTTTTTGTGAAATTTTTTTTACGGATCGTTTAGATATACTGACTACCTTGCTACAAAAAAATTTTCAACCTTCTAGCTGTCTTAGTTAGGCCGTAATTAATGTTTAAAGCTTTTCAAAAATATTTTTTTAATAGTTTTTAAGGCTTTTTTGTGAAATTTTTTTTACGGATCGTTTAGATATACTGACTGCCTTGCTACAAAAAAATTTTCAACCTTTTAGCTGTCTTAGTTAGGCCGTAATTAATGTTTAAAGATTTTTCAAAAAATATTTTTTTTTATAGTTTCTAAGGCTTTTTTCTAAAATTTTTTTTAAGGATCGTTTACACAAACTGACTGCCTTGCTACAAAAAAATTTTCAACCTTCTAGCTGTCTTAGTTAGGCCGTAATTAATGTTTAAAGATTTTTCAAAAAATATTTTTTTTAATAGTTTCTAAGCCTTTTTTTTTTAATTTTTTTTAGGGATCGTTCAGATATACTGACTGCCTTTTTACAAAAAAATTTTCAACTTTCTAGCTGTCTTAGTTAGGCCGTAATTAATGTTTAAAGATTTTTCAAAAAAGATTTTTTTTAATAGTTTTTAAGGCTTTTTTGTGAAATTTTTTTTACGGATCGTTTAGATATACTGACTGCCTTGCTACAAAAAAATTTTCAACTTTCTAGCTGTCTTAGTTAGGCCGTAATTAATGTTTAAAGATTTTTCAAAAAATATTTTTTTTAATAGTTTTTAAGGCTTTTTTGTGAAATTTTTTTACGGATCGTTTAGATATACTGACTGCCTTAATACAAAAAAATTTTCAACTTTCTAGCTGTCTTAGTTAGGCCGTAATTAATGTTTAAAGATTTTTCAAAAAATATTTTTTTTTATAGTTTCTAAGGCTTTTTTGTGAAATTTTTTTTACGGATCGTTTAGATATACTGACTACCTTGCTACAAAAAAATTTTCAACCTTCTAGCTGTCTTAGTTAGGCCGTAATTAATGTTTAAAGATTTTTCAAAAAACCACTTTTTTTATGCTTTCTAAGGCTTTTTTGTGAAATTTTTTTTACCGATCGTTTAGACATACTGACTGCCTTGCTACAAAAAAATTTTCAACTTTTTAGCTGTCTTAGTTAGGCCGTAATTAATGTTTAAAGATTTTTCAAAAAATATTTTTTTAATAGTTTTTAAGGCTTTTTTGTGAAATTTTTTTTACGTATCGTTTAGATATACTGACTGCCTTGCTACAAAAAAATTTTCAACCTTCTAGCTGTCTTATTTAGGCCGTAATTCATGTTTAAAGATTTTTCAAAAAACCACTTTTTTTTTGCTTTCTAAGGCTTTTTTGTGAAATTTTTTTTTCGGATCGTTTAGATATACTGACTGCCTTGCTACAAAAAAATTTTCAACTTTCTAGCTGTCTTAGTTAGGCCGTAATTAATGTTTAAATATTTTTCAAAAAATATTTTTTTTAATAGTTTTTAAGGCTTTTTTGTGAAATTTTTTTTTCGGATCGTTTAGATATACTGACTGCCTTGCTACAAAAAAATTTTCAACCTTCTAGCTGTCTTAGTTAGGCCGTAATTAATGTTTAAAGATTTTTCAAAAAATATTTTTTTTAATAGTTTCTAAGGCTTTTTTCTGAATTTTTTTTAGGGATCGTTTAGATATACTGACTGCCTTTTTACAAAAAAATTTTCAACCTCTTAGCTGTCTTAGTTAGGCCGTAATTAATGTTTAAAGATTTTTCAAAAAATATTTTTTTTAATAGTTTTTAAGGCTTTTTTGTGAAATTTTTTTTACGGATCGTTTAGATATACTGACTACCTTGCTACAAAAAAATTTTCAACCTTTTAGCTGTCTTAGTTAGGCCGTAATTAATGTTTAAAGATTTTTCAAAAAATATATTTTTTAATAGTTTTAAGGCTTTTTTGTGAAATTTTTTTTACGGATCGTTTAGATATACTGACTGCCTTGCTACAAAAAAATTGTCAACCTTCTAGCTGTCTTAGTTAGGCCGTAATTAATGTTTAAAGATTTTTCAAAAAACCACTTTTTTTATGCTTTCTAAGGCTTTTTTGTGAATATTTTTTTACCGATCGTTTAGACATACTGACTGCCTTGCTACAAAAAAATTTTCAACCTTCTAGCTGTCTTAGTTAGGCCGTAATTAATGTTTAAAGATTTTTCAAAAAATATTTTTTTTTATAGTTTCTAAGGCTTTTTTTTTAAATTTTTTTTAGGGATCGTTTAGATATACTGACTGCCTTTTTACAAAAAAATTTTCACTGTCTTAGTTAGGCCGTAATTAATGTTTAAAGATTTTTCAAAAAATATTTTTTTTAATAGTTTTTAAGGCTTTTTTGTGAAATTTTTTTTACGTATCGTTTAGATATACTGACTGCCTTGCTACAAAAAAATTTTCAACCTTCTAGCTGTCTTAGTTAGGCCGTAATTCATGTTTAAAGATTTTTCAAAAAACCACTTTTTTTATGCTTTCTAAGGCTTTTTTGTGAAATTTTTTTTACGGATCGTTTAGATATACTGACTGCCTTGCTACAAAAAAATTTTCAACTTTCTAGCTGTCTTAGTTAGGCCGTAATTAATGTTTAAAGATTTTTCAAAAAATATTTTTTTTAATAGTTTTTAAGGCTTTTTTGTGAAATTTTTTTTACGGATCGTTTAGATATACTGACTGCCTTGCTACAAAAAATTTTTCAACCTTCTAGCTGTCTTAGTTAGGCCGTAATTAATGTTTAAAAAATTTTCAAAAAATCACTTTTTTTATGCTTTCTAAAGCTTTTTTGTGAAATTTTTTTTACGGATCGTTTAGATATACTAACAGCCTTGCTACAAAAAAATTTTCAACCTTTTAGCTGTCTTAGTTAGGCCGTAATTAATGTTTAAAGATTTTTCAAAAAATATTTTTTTTAATAGTTTTTAAGGCTTTTTTGTGAAATTTTTTTTACGGATCGTTTAGATATACTGACTGCCTTGCTAGAAAAAAATTTTCAACCTTTTAGCTGTCTTAGTTAGGCCGTAATTAATGTTTAAAGATTTTTCAAAAAATATTTTTTTTAATAGTTTTTAAGGCTTTTTTGTGAAATTTTTTTTACGGATCGTTTAGATATACTGATTGCCTTGCTACAAAAAAATTTTCAACCTTCTAGCTGTCTTAGTTAGGCCGTAATTAATGTTTAAAGATTTTTCAAAAAATATTTTTTTTATTAGTTTTTAAGGCTTTTTTGTGAAATTTTTTTTAGGGATCGTTTAGATATACTGACTACCTTGCTACAAAAAAATTTTCAACCTTCTAGCTGTCTTAGTTAGGCCGTACTTAATGTTTAAAGATTTTTCAAAAAATATTTTTTTTAATAGTTTTTAAGGCTTTTTTGTGAAATTTTTTTTACGGATCGTTTAGATATACTGACTGCCTTGCTACAAAAAAATTTTCAACCTTCTAGCTGTCTTAGTTAGGCCGTGATTAATGTTTAAAAAATTTTCAAAAAACCACTTTTTTTATGCTTTCTAAGGCTTTTTTGTGAAATTTTTTTTACGGATCGTTTAGATATACTGACTACCTTGCTACAAAAAAATTTTCAACCTTCTAGCTGTCTTAGTTAGGCCGTAATTAATGTTTAAAGATTTTTCAAAAAATATTTTTTTTAATAGTTTTTAAGGCTTTTTTGTGAAATTTTTTTTACGGATCGTTTAGATATACTGACTGCCTTGCTACTCAAAAATTTTCAACCTTTTAGCTATCTTAGTTAAGCCGTAATTAATGTTTAAAGATTTTTCAAAAAATATTTTTTGTAATAGTTTTTAAGGCTTTTTTGTGAAATTTTTTTACGGATCGTTTAGATATGCTGACTACCTTGCTACAAAAAAATTTTCAACCTTCTAGCTGTCTTAGTTAGGCCATAATTCATGTTTAAAGATTTTTCAAAAAAACACTTTTTTTATGCTTTCTAAGGCTTTTTTGTGAAATTTTTTTTACGGATCGTTTAGACATACTGACTACCTTGCTACAAAAAAATTTTCAACCTTCTAGCTGTCTTAGTTAGGCCGTAATTAATGTTTAAAGATTTTTCAAAAAATATTTTTTTTTATAGTTTCTAAGGCTTTTTTCTAAAATTTTTTTTAGGGATCGTTTACACAAACTGACTGCCTTGCTACAAAAAAATTTTCAACCTTCTAGCTGTCTTAGTTAGGCCGTAATTAATGTTTAAAGATTTTTCAAAAAATATTTTTTTTATAGTTTCTAAGGCTTTTTTCTAAAATTTTTTTTAGGGATCGTTTAGATATACTGACTGCCTTTTTACAAAAAAATTTTCAACTTTCTAGCTGTCTTAGTTAGGCCGTAATTAATGTTTAAAGATTTTTCAAAAAATATTTTTTTTAATAGTTTTTAAGGCTTTTTTGTGAAATTTTTTTTACGGATCGTTTAGATATACTGACTGCCTTGCTACAAAAAAATTTTCAACTTTCTAGCTGTCTTAGTTAGGCCGTAATTAATGTTTAAAGATTTTTCAAAAAATATTTTTTTTAATAGTTTTTAAGGCTTTTTTGTGAAATTTTTTTAACGGATCGTTTAGATATACTGACTGCCTTAATACAAAAAAATTTTCAACTTTCTAGCTGTCTTAGTTAGGCCGTAATTAATGTTTAAAGATTTTTCAAAAAATATTTTTTTTTATAGTTTCTAAGGCTTTTTTGTGAAATTTTTTTTACGGATCGTTTAGATATACTGACTACCTTGCTACAAAAAAATTTTCAACCTTCTAGCTGTCTTAGTTAGGCCGTAATTAATGTTTAAAGATTTTTCAAAAAACCACTTTTTTTATGCTTTCTAAGGCTTTTTTGTGAAATTTTTTTTACCGATCGTTTAGACATACTGACTGCCTTGCTACAAAAAAATTTTCAACTTTTTAGCTGTCTTAGTTAGGCCGTAATTAATGTTTAAAGATTTTTCAAAAAATATTTTTTTTAATAGTTTTTAAGGCTTTTTTGTGAAATTTTTTTTACGGATCGTTTAGATATACTGACTGCCTTGCTACAAAAAAAATTTTCAACCTTCTAGCTGTCTTAGTTAGGCCGTAATTCATGTTTAAAGATTTTTCAAGAAACCACTTTTTTTATGCTTTCTAAGGCTTTTTTGTGAAATTTTTTTTACGAATCGTTTAGATATACTGACTGCCTTGCTACAAAAAAAATTTTCAACCTTCTAGCTGTCTTAGTTAGGCCGTAATTCATGTTTAAAGATTTTTCAAAAAATATTTTTTTTAATAGTTTCTAAGGCTTTTTTTTTAAATTTTTTTTAGGGATCGTTTAGATATACTGACTGCCTTTTTACAAAAAATTTTCACTGTCTTAGTTAGGCCGTAATTAATGTTTAAAGATTTTTCAAAAATATTTTTTTAATAGTTTTTAAGGCTTTTTGTGAAATTTTTACGTATCGTTTAGATATACTGACTGCCTTGCTACAAAAAAAAATTTTCAACCTTCTAGCTGTCTTAGTTAGGCCGTAATTCATGTTTAAAAGATTTTTCAAAACCACTTTTTATGCTTTCTAAGGCTTTTGTGAAATTTTTTATTCGGATCGTTTAGATATACTGACTGCCTTGCTACAAAAAAATTTTCAACTTTCTAGCTGTCTTAGTTAGGCCGTAATTAATGTTTAAAGATTTTTCAAAAAATATTTTTTTTAATAGTTTTTAAGGCTTTTTTGTGAAATTTTTTTAACGGATCGTTTAGATATACTGACTGCCTTGCTACAAAAAAATTTTCAACCTTCTAGCTGTCTTAGTTAGGCCGTGATTAATGTTTAAAAAATTTTCAAAAACCACTTTTTATGCTTTCTAAAGCTTTTTGTGAAATTTTTTACGGATCGTTTAGATATACTAACAGCCTTGCTACAAAAATTTTCAACCTTTTAGCTGTCTTAGTTAGGCCGTAATTAATGTTTAAAGATTTTTCAAAAATATTTTTTTAATAGTTTTTAAGGCTTTTATGTGAAATTTTTTTACGGATCGTGTAGATATACTGACTGCCTTGCTAGAAAAAAATTTTCAACCTTTTAGCTGTCTTAGTTAGGCCGTAATTAATGTTTAAAGATTTTTCAGAAAATATTTTTTTTTAATAGTTTTTAAGGCTTTTTTGTGAAATTTTTTTTACGGATCGTTTAGATATACTGATTGCCTTGCTACAAAAAAATTTTGAACCTTCTAGCTGTCTTAGTTAGCCCGGAATTAATGTTTAAAGAGTTTTCAAAAATATTTTTTTATTAGTTTTTAAGGCTTTTTTGTGAAATTTTTTTTACGGATCGTTTAGATATACTGACTGCCTTGCTACAAAAAAATTTTCAACCTTCTAGCTGTCTTAGTTAGGCCGTGATTAATGTTTAAAAAATTTTCAAAAAACCACTTTTTTTATGCTTTCTAAGGCTTTTTTGTGAAATTTTTTTTACGGATCGTTTAGATATACTGACTGCCTTGCTACTCAAAAATTTTCAACCTTCTAGCTGTCTTAGTTAGGCCGTAATTCATGTTTAAAGATTTTTCAAAAAATATTTTTTTTAATAGTTTTTAAGGCTTTTTTGTGAAATTTTTTTTACGGATCGTTTAGATATACTGACTGCCTTGCTACAAAAAAATTTTCAACCTTTTAGCTATCTTAGTTAAGCCGTAATTAATGTTTAAAGATTTTTCAAAAAATATTTTTTTTAATAGTTTTTAAGGCTTTTTTGTGAAATTTTTTTACGGATCGTTTAGATATGCTGACTACCTTGCTACAAAAAAATTTTCAACCTTCTAGCTGTCTTAGTTAGGCCATAATTCATGTTTAAAGATTTTTCAAAAAAACACTTTTTTTATGCTTTCTAAGGCTTTTTTGTGAAATTTTTTTTACGGATCGTTTAGATATACTGACTGCCTTGCTACAAAAAAATTTTCAACCTTCTAGCTGTCTTAGTTAGGCCGTAATTAATGTTTAAAGATTTTTCAAAAAATATTTTTTTTAATAGTTTTTAAGGCTTTTTTGTGAAATTTTTTTTAGGGATCGTTTAGATATACTGACTGCCTTGCTACAAAAAAATTTTCAACCTTCTAGCTGTCTTAGTTAGGCCGTGATTAATGTTTAAAAAATTTTCAAAAAACCACTTTTTTTATGCTTTCTAAGGCTTTTTTGTGAAATTTTTTTTACGGATCGTTTAGATATACTGACTACCTTGCTACAAAAAAAATTTTCAACCTTCTAGCTGTCTTAGTTAGGCCGTAATTAATGTTTAAAGATTTTTCAAAAAATATTTTTTTTAATAGTTTTTAAGGCTTTTTTGTGAAATTTTTTTTACGGATCGTTTAGATATACTGACTGCCTTGCTACTCAAAAATTTTCAACCTTTTAGCTATCTTAGTTAAGCCGTAATTAATGTTTAAAGATTTTTCAAAAAATATTTTTTGTAATAGTTTTTAAGGCTTTTTTGTGAAATTTTTTTTACGGATCGTTTAGATATACTGACTGCCTTGCTACTCAAAAATTTTCAACCTTCTAGCTGTCTTAGTTAGGCCGTAATTCATGTTTAAAGATTTTTCAAAAAATATTTTTTTTAATAGTTTTTAAGGCTTTTTTGTGAAATTTTTTTTACGGATCGTTTAGATATACTGACTGCCTTGCTACTCAAAAATTTTCAACCTTCTAGCTGTCTTAGTTAGGCCGTAATTAATGTTTAAAGATTTTTCAAAAAATATTTTTTTTTATAGTTTCTAAGGCTTTTTTCTAAAATTTTTTTTAGGGATCGTTTACACAAACTGACTGCCTTGCTACAAAAAAATTTTCAACCTTCTAGCTGTCTTAGTTAGGCCATAATTCATGTTTAAAGATTTTTCAAAAAAACACTTTTTTTATGCTTTCTAAGGCTTTTTTGTGAAATTTTTTTTACGGATCGTTTAGATATACTGACTGCCTTGCTACAAAAAAATTTTCAACCTTCTAGCTGTCTTAGTTAGGCCGTAATTCATGTTTAAAGATTTTTCAAAAAATATTTTTTTTTATAGTTTCTAAGGCTTTTTTTTTTAATTTTTTTTAGGGATCGTTCAGATATACTGACTGCCTTTTTACAAAAAAATTTTCAACTTTCTAGCTGTCTTAGTTAGGCCGTAATTAATGTTTAAAGATTTTTCAAAAAATATTTTTTTTAATAGTTTTTAAGGCCTTTTTGTAAAATTTTTTTTACGGATCGTTTAGATATACTGACTGCCTTGCTACAAAAAATATTTCAACTTTCTAGCTGTCTTAGTTAGGCCGTAATTAATGTTTAAAGATTTTTCAAAAAATATTTTTTTTAATAGTTTTTAAGGCTTTTTTGTGAAATTTTTTTTACGGATCGTTTAGATATACTGACTGCCTTGCTACAAAAAAATTTTCAACTTTCTAGCTGTCTTAGTTAGGCCGTAATTAATGTTTAAAGATTTTTCAAAAAATATTTTTTTTAATAGTTTTTAAGGCTTTTTTGTGAAATTTTTTATACGGATCGTTTAGATATACTGACTACTTTGCTACAAAAAAATTTTCAACCTTCTAGCTGTCTTAGTTAGGCCGTAATTAATGTTTAAAGATTTTTCAAAAAATATTTTTTTTAATAGTTTTTAAGGCCTTTTTGTAAAATTTTTTTTACGGATCGTTTAGATATACTGACTGCCTTGCTACAAAAAAATTTTCAACTTTCTAGCTGTCTTAGTTAGGCCGTAATTAATGTTTAAAGATTTTTCAAAAATAATTTTTTTTAATAGTTTTTAAGGCTTTTTTGTGAAATTTTTTTTACGGATCGTTTAGATATACTGACTGCCTTGCTACAAAAAAATTTTCAACTTTCTAGCTGTCTTAGTTAGGCCGTAATTAATGTTTAAAGATTTTTCAAAAAATATTTTTTTTAAAAGTTTTTAAGGCTTTTTTGTGAAATTTTTTTAACGGATCGTTTAGATATACTGACTGCCTTAATACAAAAAAATTTTCAACTTTCTAGCTGTCTTAGTTAGGCCGTAATTAATGTTTAAAGATTTTTCAAAAAATATTTTTTTTTATAGTTTCTAAGGCTTTTTTTTGAAATTTTTTTTACGAATCGTTTAGAAATACTGACTGCCTTGCCACAAAAAAATTTTCAACCTTCTAGCTGTCTTGGTTAGGCCGTAATTAATGTTTAAAGATTTTTCAAAAACCACTTTTTATGCTTTCTAAGGCTTTTTGTGAAATTTTTTACCGATCGTTTAGACATACTGACTGCCTTGCTACAAAAAATTTTCAACTTTCTAGCTGTCTTAGTTAGGCCGTAATTAATGTTTAAAGATTTTTCAAAAAATATTTTTTTTAATAGTTTTTAAGGCTTTTTTGTGAAATTTTTTTTACGTATCGTTTAGATATACTGACTGCCTTGCTACAAAAAAATTTTCAACCTTCTAGCTGTCTTATTTAGGCCGTAATTCATGTTTAAAGATTTTTCAAAAAACACTTTTTTTATGCTTTCTAAGGCTTTTTTGTGAAATTTTTTTTCGGATCGTTTAGATATACTGACTGCCTTGCTACAAAAAAATTTTCAACTTTCTAGCTGTCTTAGTTAGGCCGTAATTAATGTTTAAAGATTTTTCAAAAAATATTTTTTTTAATAGTTTTTAAGGCTTTTTTGTGAAATTTTTTTTTCGGATCGTTTAGAAATACTGACTGCCTTGCTACAAAAATATTTTCAACCTTCTAGCTGTCTTAGTTAGGCCGTAATTAATGTTTAAAGATTTTTCAAAAAATATTTTTTTTTATAGTTTCTAAGGCTTTTTTTTTTAATTTTTTTTAGGGATCGTTTAGATATACTGACTGCCTTTTTACAAAAAAATTTTCAACCTTTTAGCTGTCTTAGTTAGGCCGTAATTAATGTTTAAAGATTTTTCAAAAAATATTTTTTTAAATAGTTTTTAAGGCTTTTTTGTGAAATTTTTTTTACGGATCGTTTAGATATACTGACTACCTTGCTACAAAAAAATTTTCAACCTTTTAGCTGTCTTAGTTAGGCCGTAATTAATGTTTAAAGATTTTTCAAAAAATATTTTTTTAATAGTTTTTAAGGCTTTTTTGTGAAATTTTTTTTACGGATCGTTTAGATATACTGACTGCCTTGCTACAAAAAAATTTTCAACCTTCTAGCTGTCTTAGTTAGGCCGTAATTAATGTTTAAAGATTTTTCAAAAAACCACTTTTATGCTTTCTAAGGCTTTTTGT
Source organism: Aquatica leii (assembly GCA_035610365.1). NCBI lineage: Eukaryota > Metazoa > Arthropoda > Insecta > Coleoptera > Lampyridae > Aquatica > Aquatica leii. The sequence goes on from CM069434.1 coordinate 53,350, forward strand.
GAAATTTTACCGATCGTTTAGACATACTGACTGCCTTGCTACAAAAAAATTTTCAACTTTTTAGCTGTCTTAGTTAGGCCGGAAATAATGTTTAAAGATTTTTCAAAAATATTTTTTTAATAGTTTTTAAGGCTTTTTGTGAAATTTTTTTTACGTATCGTTTAGATATACTGACTGCCTTGCTACAAAGAAATTTTCAACCTTCTAGCTGTCTTATTTAGGCCGTAATTCATGTTTAAACATTTTTCAAAAACCACTTTTTATGCTTTCTAAGGCTTTTTTGTGAAATTTTTTTTACGGATCGTTTAGATATACTGACTGCCTTGCTACAAAAAAATTTTCAACCTTCTAGCTGTCTTAGTTAGGCCGTAATTAATGTTTAAAGATTTTTCAAAAAATATTTTTTTTTATAGTTTCTAAGGCTTTTTTCTAAAATTTTTTTAGGGATCGTTTAGATATACTGACTGCCTTTTTACAAAAAAATTTTCACTGTCTTAGTTAGGCCGTAATTAATGTTTAAAGATTTTTCAAAAAATATTTTTTTTAATAGTTTTTAAGGCTTTTTTGTGAAATTTTTTTTACGTATCGTTTAGATATACTGACTGCCTTGCTACAAAAAAATTTTCAACCTTCTAGCTGTCTTAGTTAGGCCGTAATTAATGTTTAAAAAATTTTCAAAAAACCACTTTTTTTATGCTTTCTAAAGCTTTTTTGTGAAATTTTTTTTAGGGATCGTTTAGATATACTGACTGCCTTTTTACAAAAAAATTTTCAACCTTCTAGCTGTCTTAGTTAGGCCGTAATTAATGTTTAAAGATTTTTCAAAAAATATTTTTTTTAATAGTTTTTAAGGCTTTTTTGTGAAATTTTTTTTACGGATCGTTTAGATATACTGACTGCCTTGCTACAAAAAATTTTCAACCTTTTAGCTGTCTTAGTTAGGCCGTAAATAATGTTTAAAAAATTTTCAAAAAACCACTTTTTTTATGCTTTCTAAGGCTTTTTTGTGAAATTTTATTTACGGATTGTTTAGATATACTGACTGCCTTGCTAGAAAAAAATTTTCAACCTTCTAGCTGTCTTAGTTAGGCCGTAATTAATGTTTAAAAATTTTTCAAAAAATTTTTTTTTTAATAGTTTTTAAGGCTTTTTTGTGAAATTTTTTTTACAAATCGTTTAGATATACTGACTGCCTTGCTACAAAAAAATTTTCAATTTTTTAGCTGTCTTAGTTAGGCCGTAATTAATGTTTAAAGATTTTTCAAAAAATATTTTTTTTAATAGTTTTTAAGGCTTTTTTGTGAAATTTTTTTTACGGATCGTTTAGATATACTGACTGCCTTGCTAGAAAAAAATTTTCAACCTTTTAGCTTTCTTAGTTAGGCCGTAATTAATGTTTAAAGATTTTTCAGAAAATATTTTTTTTTAATAGTTTTTAAGGCTTTTTTGTGAAATTTTTTTTACGGATCGTTTAGATATACTGACTGCCTTGCTACAAAAAAATTTTCAACCTTCTAGCTGTCTTAGTTAGGCCGTAATTAATGTTTAAAGATTTTTCAAAAAATATTTTTTTTATTAGTTTTTAAGGCTTTTTTGTGAAATTTTTTTTAGGGATCGTTTAGATATACTGACTACCTTGCTACAAAAAAATTTTCAACCTTCTAGCTGTCTTAGTTAGGCCGTACTTAATGTTTAAAGATTTTTCAAAAAATATTTTTTTTAATAGTTTTTAAGGCTTTTTTGTGAAATTTTTTTTACGGATCGTTTAGATATACTGACTGCCTTGCTACAAAAAAATTTTCAACCTTCTAGCTGTCTTAGTTAGGCCGTGATTAATGTTTAAAAAATTTTCAAAAAACCACTTTTTTTATGCTTTCTAAGGCTTTTTTGTGAAATTTTTTTTACGGATCGTTTAGATATACTGACTACCTTGCTACAAAAAAATTTTCAACCTTCTAGCTGTCTTAGTTAGGCCGTAATTAATGTTTAAAGATTTTTCAAAAAATATTTTTTTTAATAGTTTTTAAGGCTTTTTTGTGAAATTTTTTTTACGGATCGTTTAGATATACTGACTGCCTTGCTACAAAAAAATTTTCAACCTTTTAGCTGTCTTAGTTAGGCCGTAATTAATGTTTAAAGATTTTTCAAAAAATATTTTTTTTAATAGTTTTTAAGGCTTTTTTGTGAAATTTTTTTTACGGATCGTTTAGATATACTGACTGCCTTGCTACAAAAAAATTTTCAACCTTCGAGCTGTCTTAGTTAGGCCGTAATTAATGTTTAAATATTTTTCAAAAAATATTTTTTTTTATAGTCTCTAAGGCTTTTTTCTAAAATTTTTTTTAGGGATCGTTTACACAAACTGACTGCCTTGCTACAAAAAAATTTTCAACCTTCTAGCTGTCTTAGTTAGGCCGTAATTAATGTTTAAAGATTTTTCAAAAAATATTTTTTTTTATAGTTTTTAAGGCTTTTTTCTAAAATTTTTTTTAGGGATCGTTTACACAAACTGACTGCCTTGCTACAAAAAAATTTTCAACCTTCTAGCTGTCTTAGTTAGGCCGTAATTAATGTTTAAAAAATTTTCAAAAAACCACTTTTTTTATGCTTTCTAAGGCTTTTTTGTGAAATTTTTTTTACGGATCGTTTAGATATACTGACTGCCTTGCTACAAAAAAATTTTCAACCTTCTAGCTGTCTTAGTTAGGCCGTAATTAATGTTTAAAGATTTTTCAAAAAATATTTTTTTTTATAGTTTCTAAGGCTTTTTTTTTTAATTTTTTTTAGGGATCGTTCAGATATACTGACTGCCTTTTTACAAAAAAATTTTCAACTTTCTAGCTGTCTTAGTTAGGCCGTAATTAATGTTTAAAGATTTTTCAAAGAATATTTTTTTTAATAGTTTTTAAGGCCTTTTTGTAAAATTTTTTTTACGGATCGTTTAGATATACTGACTGCCTTGCTACAAAAAATATTTCAACTTTCTAGCTGTCTTAGTTAGGCCGTAATTAATGTTTAAAGATTTTTCAAAAAATATTTTTTTTAATAGTTTTTAAGGCTTTTTTGTGAAATTTTTTTAACGGATCGTTTAGATATACTGACTGCCTTGCTACAAAAAAATTTTCAACTTTCTAGCTGTCTTAGTTAGGCCGTAATTAATGTTTAAAGATTTTTCAAAAAATATTTTTTTTAATAGTTTTTAAGGCTTTTTTGTGAAATTTTTTTTACGTATCGTTTAGATATACTGACTGCCTTGCTACAAAAAAATTTTCAACCTTCTAGCTGTCTTATTTAGGCCGTAATTCATGTTTAAAGATTTTTCAAAAAACCACTTTTTTTATGCTTTCTAAGGCTTTTTTGTGAAATTTTTTTACCGATCGTTTAGACATACTGACTGCCTTGCTACAAAAAAATTTTCAACCTTCTAGCTGTCTTAGTTAGGCCGTAATTAATGTTTAAAGATTTTTAAAAAAATATTTTTTTTTATAGTTTCTAAGGCTTTTTTCTAAAATTTTTTTTAATGATCGTTTACACAGACTGACTGCCTTGCTACAAAAAAATTTTCAACCTTCTAGCTGTCTTAGTTAGGCCGTAAATAATGTTTAAAAAATTTTCAAAAAACCACTTTTTTTATGCTTTCTAAGGCTTTTTTGTGAAATTTTTTTTACCGATCGTTTAGACATACTGACTGCCTTGCTACAAAAAAATTTTCAACTTTTTAGCTGTCTTAGTTAGGCCGTAATTAATGTTTAAAGATTTTTCAAAAAATATTTTTTTTAATAGTTTTTAAGGCTTTTTTGTGAAATTTTTTTTACGTATCGTTTAGATATACTGACTGCCTTGCTACAAAAAAATTTTCAACCTTCTAGCTGTCTTATTTAGGCCGTAATTCATGTTTAAAGATTTTTCAAAAAACCACTTTTTTTATGCTTTCTAAGGCTTTTTTGTGAAATTTTTTTTTCGGATCGTTTAGATATACTGACTGCCTTGCTACAAAAAAATTTTCAACTTTCTAGCTGTCTTAGTTAGGCCGTAATTAATGTTTAAAGATTTTTCAAAAAATATTTTTTTTAATAGTTTTTAAGGCTTTTTTGTGAAATTTTTTTAACGGATCGTTTAGATATACTGACTGCTTTGCTACAAAAAAATTTTCAACCTTCTAGCTGTCTTATTTAGGCCGTAATTCATGTTTAAAGATTTTTCAAAAAACCACTTTTTTTATGCTTTCTAAGGCTTTTTTGTGAAATTTTTTTTACGGATCGTTTAGATATACTGACTGCCTTGCTACAAAAAAATTTTCAACCTTTTAACTGTCTTAGTTAGGCCGTAATTAATGTTTAAAGATTTTTTAAAAAATATTTTTTTTTATAATTTTTAAGATTTTTTTTTTTAATTTTTTTTACGGATCGTTTATATATACTGACTGCCTTGCTACAAAAAAATTTTCAACCTTCTAGCTGTCTTAGTTAGGCCGTAATTAATGTTTAAAAAATTTTCAAAAAACCACTTTTTTTATGCTTTCTAAGGCTTTTTTGTGAAATTTTACGGATCGTTTAGACATACTGACTGCCTTGCTACAAAAAAATTTTCAACTTTTTAGCTGTCTTAGTTAGGCCGTAATTAATGTTTAAAGATTTTTAAAAAAATATTTTTTTTTATAGTTTCTAAGGCTTTTTTCTAAAATTTTTTTTAATGATCGTTTACACAAACTGACTGCCTTGCTACAAAAAAATTTTCAACCTTCTAGCTGTCTTTTACGGATCGTTTAGATATACTGACTACCTTGCTACAAAAAAAATTTCAACCTTCTAGCTGTCTTAGTTAGGCCGTAATTAATGTTTAAAGATTTTTCAAAAATATTTTTTTATAGTTTCTAAGGCTTTTTTTAATTTTTTTAGGGATCGTTTAGATATACTGACTGCCTTTTTACAAAAAATTTTCAACCTTTTAGCTGTCTTAGTTAGGCCGTAATTAATGTTTAAAGATTTTTCAAAAAATATTTTTTTTAATAGTTTTTAAGGCTTTTTTGTGAAATTTTTTTTACGGATCGTTTAGATATACTGACTGCCTTGCTACAAAAAAATTTTCAACCTTCTAGCTGTCTTAGTTAGGCCGTAATTAATGTTTAAAGATTTTTCAAAAAATATTTTTTTTAATAGTTTTTAAGGCTTTTTTGTGAAGTTTTTTTTAGGGATCGTTTAGATATACTGACTGCCTTTTTACAAAAAAATTTTCAACCTTCTAGCTGTCTTAGTTAGGCCGTAATTCATGTTTAAAGATTTTTCAAAAAATATTTTTTTTAATAGTTTTTAAGGAATTTTTGTAAAATTTTTTTTACGAATCGTTTAGATATACTGACTGCCTTGCTACAAAAAAAATTTTCAACCTTTTAGCTGTCTTAGTTAGGCCGTAAATAACGTTTAAAAAATTTTCAAAAAACCACTATTTTAATGCTTTCTAAAGCTTTTTTGTGAAATTTTTTTTACGGATCGTTTAGATATACTGACTGCCTTGCTACAAAAAAATTTTCAACCTTCTAGCTGTCTTAGTTAGGCCGTAATTAATGTTTAAAGATTTTTCAAAAAATATTTTTTTTTATAGTTTCTAAGGCTTTTTTCTAAAATTTTTTTTAAGGATCGTTTACACAAACTGACTGCCTTGCTACAAAAAAATTTTCAACCTTCTAGCTGTCTTTTACGGATCGTTTAGATATACTGACTGCCTTGCTACAAAAAAATTTTCAACCTTCTAGCTGTCTTAGTTAGACCGTAATTAATGTTTAAAGATTTTTCAAAAAATATTTTTTTTAATAGTTTTCAAGGTTTTTTTGTGAAATTTTTTTTACAGATCGTTTAGATATACTGACTGCCTTGCTACAAAAAAATTTTCAACCTTCTAGCTGTCTTAGTTAGGCCGTAATTAATGTTTAAAGATTTTTCAAAAAATATTTTTTTTAATAGTTTTTAAGGCTTTTTTGTGAAATTTTTTTTACGAATCGTTTAGATATACTGACTGCCTTGCTACAAAAAAATTTTCAACTTTTTAGCTGTCTTAGTTAGGCCGTAAATAATGTTTAAAGATTTTTCAAAAAATATTTTTTTTTATAGTTTCTAAGGCTTTTTTTTTTAATTTTTTTTAGGGATCGTTTAGATATACTGACTGCCTTTTCACAAAAAAATTTTCAACTATTTAGCTGTCTTAGTTAGGCCGTAATTAATGTTTAAAGATTTTTCAAAAAATATTTTTTTTAATAGTTTTTAAGGCTTTTTTGTGAAATTTTTTTTACGGATCGTTTAGATATACTGACTGCCTTGCTACAAAAAAATTTTCAACCTTCTAGCTGTCTTAGTTAGGCCGTAATTCATGTTTAAAGATTTTTCAAAAAACCACTTTTTTTATGCTTTCTAAGGCTTTTTTGTGAAATTTTTTTTACCGATCGTTTAGACATACTGACTGCCTTGCTACAAAAAAATTTTCAACCTTCTAGCTGTCTTAGTTAGGCCGTAATTAATGTTTAAAGATTTTTAAAAAAATATTTTTTTTTATAGTTTCTAAGGCTTTTTTCTAAAATTTTTTTTAATGATCGTTTACACAGACTGACTGCCTTGCTACAAAAAAATTTTCAACCTTCTAGCTGTCTTAGTTAGGCCGTAAATAATGTTTAAAAAATTTTCAAAAAACCACTTTTTTTATGCTTTCTAAGGCTTTTTTGTGAAATTTTTTTTTCGGATCGTTTAGATATACTGACTGCCTTGCTACAAAAAAATTTTCAACTTTCTAGCTGTCTTAGTTAGGCCGTAATTAATGTTTAAAGATTTTTCAAAAAATATTTTTTTTTATAGTTTTTAAGATTTTTTGTTAAAATTTTTTTTACGAATCGTTTAGATATACTGACTGCCTTGCTACAAAAAAATTTTCAACCTTCTAACTGTCTTAGTTAGGCCGTAATTAATGTTTAAAAATTTTTCAAAAACCACTTTTTATGCTTTCTAAGGCTTTTTGTGAAATTTTTTACGGATCGTTTAGACATACTGACTGCCTTGCTACAAAAAATTTTCAACTTTTTAGCTGTCTTAGTTAGGCCGTAATTAATGTTTAAAGATTTTTAAAAAAATATTTTTTTTTATAGTTTCTAAGGCTTTTTTCTAAAATTTTTTTTAATGATCGTTTACACAAACTGACTGCCTTGCTACAAAAAAATTTTCAACCTTCTAGCTGTCTTTTACGGATCGTTTAGATATACTGACTACCTTGCTACAAAAAAAATTTCAACCTTCTAGCTGTCTTAGTTAGGCCGTAATTAATGTTTAAAGATTTTTCAAAAAATATTTTTTTTTATAGTTTCTAAGGCTTTTTTTTTTAATTTTTTTTAGGGATCGTTCAGATATACTGACTGCCATTTTACAAAAAAATTTTCAACCTTTTAGCTGTCTTAGTTAGGCCGTAATTAATGTTTAAAGATTTTTCAAAAAATATTTTTTTTATTAGTTTTTAAGGCTTTTTTGTGAAATTTTTTTTACGGATCGTTTAGATATACTGACTGCCTTGCTACAAAAAATTTTCAACCTTCTAGCTGTCTTAGTTAGGCCGTAATTAATGTTTAAAGATTTTTCAAAAAATATTTTTTTTTATAGTTTCTAAGGCTTTTTTCAAAAATTTTTTTTGAGGATCGTTTAGATATACTGACTGCCTTTTTACAAAAAATTTTCACTGTCTTAGTTAGGCCGAAATTACTGTTTAAAGATTTTTAAAAAAATATTTTTTTTAATAGTTTTTAAGGCTTTTGTGAAATTTTTTTTACGGATCGTTTAGATATACTGACTGCCTTGCTACAAAAAAATTTTCAACCTTCTAGCTGTCTTAGTTAGGCCGTAATTCATGTTTAAAGATTTTTCAAAAAACCACTTTTTTTATGCTTTCTAAGGCTTTTTGTGAATTTTTTTTACCGATCGTTTAGATATACTGACTGCCTTGCTACAAAAAATTTTCAACCTTCTAGCTGTCTTAGTTAGGCCGTAATTAATGTTTAAAGATTTTTAAAAAAATATTTTTTTTTATAGTTTCTAAGGCTTTTTTCTAAAATTTTTTTTAATGATCGTTTACACAGACTGACTGCCTTGCTACAAAAAAATTTTCAACCTTCTAGCTGTCTTAGTTAGGCCGTAAATAATGTTTAAAAAATTTTCAAAAAACCACTTTTTTTATGCTTTCTAAGGCTTTTTTGTGAAATTTTTTTTACCGATCGTTTAGACATACTGACTGCCTTGCTACAAAAAATTTTCAACTTTTTAGCTGTCTTAGTTAGGCCGTAATTAATGTTTAAAGATTTTTCAAAAATATTTTTTTAATAGTTTTTAAGGCTTTTTGTGAAATTTTTTACGTATCGTTTAGATATACTGACTGCCTTGCTACAAAAAATTTTCAACCTTCTAGCTGTCTTATTTAGGCCGTAATTCATGTTTAAAGATTTTTCAAAAACCACTTTTTATGCTTTCTAAGGCTTTTTGTGAAATTTTTTTCGGCTCGATTAGCTTTACTTACTGCCTTGCTACAAAAAATTTTTCAACTTTCTAGCTGTCTTAGTTAGGCCGTAATTAATGTTTAAAGATTTTTCAAAAAAATTTTTTTTTTTATAGTTTCTAAGGCTTTTTGTGAAATTTTTAACGGATCGTTTAGATATACTGACTGCCTTGCTACAAAAAAATTTTCAACCTTCTAGCTGTCTTATTTAGGCCGTAATTCATGTTTAAAGATTTTTCAAAAAACCACTTTTTTTATGCTTTCTAAGGCTTTTTTGTGAAATTTTTTTTACGGATCGTTTAGATATACTAACAGCCTTGCTACAAAAAAATTTTCAACCTTCTAGCTGTCTTAGTTAGGCCGTAATTAATGTTTAAAGATTTTTCAAAAAATATTTTTTTTTATAGTTTTTAAGATTTTTTGTTAAAATTTTATTTACGAATCGTTTAGATATACTGACTGCCTTGCTACAAAAAAATTTTCAACCTTCTAGCTGTCTTAGTTAGGCCGTAATTAATGTTTAAAGATTTTTCAAAAAACCACTTTTTTTATGCTTTCTAAGGCTTTTTTGTGAAATTTTTTTTACGGATCGTTTAGATATACTGACTGCCTTGCTACAAAAAAATTTTCAACCTTTTAGCTGTCTTAGTTAGGCCGTAATTAATGTTTAAAGATTTTTCAAAAAATATTTTTTTTTATAGTTTCTAAGGCTTTTTTCTAAAATTTTTTTTAAGGATCGTTTACACAAACTGACTGCCTTGCTACAAAAAAAATTTCAACCTTCTAGCTGTCTTTTACGGATCGTTTAGATATACTGACTACCTTGCTACAAAAAAAATTTCAACCTTCTAGCTGTCTTAGTTAGGCCGTAATTAATGTTTAAAGATTTTTCAAAAAATATTTTTTTTAATAGTTTTTAAGGCTTTTTTGTGAAATTTTTTTTACAGATCGTTTAGATATACTGACTGCCTTGCTACAAAAAAATTTTCAACTTTTTAGCTGTCTTAGTTAGGCCGTAATTAATGTTTAAAGATTTTTCAAAGAATTTTTTTTTTAATAGTTTTTAAGGCCTTTTGTAAAAATTTTTTCACGGATCGTTTAGATATACTGACTGCCTTGCTACAAAAAAATTTTCAACTTTCTAGCTGTCTTAGTTAGGCCGTAATTAATGTTTAAAGATTTTTCAAAAAATATTTTTTTTAATAGTTTTTAAGGCTTTTTTTGAAATTTTTTTTACGAATCGTTTAGATATACTGACTGCCTTGCTACAAAAAATTTTCAACTTTTTAGCTGTCTGAGTTAGGCCGTAATTAATGTTTAAAGATTTTTCAAAAATATTTTTTAATAGTTTTAAGGCTTTTTGGGAAATTTTTTTACGGATCGTTTAGATATACTGACTGCCTTGCTACAAAAAAATTTTCAACCTTTTAGCTGTCTTAGTTAGGCCGTAATTAATGTTTAAAAAATTTTCAAAAAACCACTTTTTTTATGCTTTCTAATCCTTTTTTGGGAAATTTTTTTACGGATCGTTTAGATATACTGACTGCCTTGCTACAAAAAATTTTCAACCTTCTAGCTAGTTAGGCCGTAATTAATGTTTAAAGATTTTTCAAAAAATATTTTTTTTTATAGTTTTTAAGATTTTTTTTTAAAATTTTTTTTACGGATCGTTTAGATATACTGACTGCCTTGCTACAAAAAAATTTTCAACCTTCTAGCTGTCGTAGTTAGGCCGTAATTAATGTTTAAAGATTTTTCAAAAACCACTTTTTATGCTTTCTAAGGCTTTTTGTGAAATTTTTTACGGATCGTTTAGTTATACTGACTGTCTTGCTTCAAATTAATTTTCAATTTTTTAGCTGCCTTAGTTAGGCCGTATTTAATGTTTAAAGATTTTTAAAAAAATATTTTTTTTTATAGTTTCTAAGGCTTTTTCTAAAATTTTTTTAATGATCGTTTACACAAACTGACTGCCTTGCTACAAAAAATTTTCAACCTTCTAGCTGTCTTTTACGGATCGTTTAGATATACTGACTACCTTGCTACAAAAAAAATTTCAACCTTCTAGCTGTCTTAGTTAGGCCGTAATTAATGTTTAAAGATTTTTCAAAAAATATTTTTTTTAATAGTTTTTAAGGCCTTTTTGTAAAAATTTTTTCACGGATCGTTTAGATATACTGACTGCCTTGCTACAAAAAAATTTTCAACTTTCTAGCTGTCTTAGTTAGGCCGTAATTAATGTTTAAAGATTTTTCAAAAAATATTTTTTTTAATAGTTTTTAAGGCTTTTTTGTGAAATTTTTTTTACGGATCGTTTAGATATACTGACTGCCTTGCTACAAAAAAATTTTCAACTTTTTAGCTGTCTTAGTTAGGTCGTAATTAATGTTTAAAGATTTTTCAAAAAATATTTTTTTTAATAGTTTTTAAGGCTTTTTTGTGAAATTTTTTTTACGGATCGTTTAGATATACTGACTGCCTTGCTACAAAAAATTTTCAACCTTCTAGCTGTCTTAGTTAGGCCGTGATTAATGTTTAAAGATTTTTCAAAAAATATTTTTTTTAATAGTTTTTAAGGCTTTTTTGTGAAATTTTTTTTACGGATCGTTTAGATATACTGACTGCCTTGCTACAAAAAAATTTTCAACCTTTTAGCTGTCTTAGTTAGGCCGTAAATAATGTTTAAAAAATTTTCAAAGGACCACTTTTTTTATGCTTTCTAAGGCTTTTTTGAGAAATTTTTTTTACGGATCGTTTAGATATACTGACTGCCTTGCTACAAAAAAATTTTCAACCTTCTAGCTGTCTTAGTTAGGCCGTAATTAATGTTTAAAGATTTTTCAAAAAATATTTTTTTTTATAGTTTCTAAGGCTTTTTTCTAAAATTTTTTTTAGGGATCGTTTACACCAATGTTGCCCAACCTTTTTTTGTCCGTGGGCCGGATTCATCATGACATACGATTTCGCGGGCCGGATTTTTTATAATTGCATATCTTAGTAACACCTTTTAACACCTTTGAAAGGAGCTCGCGGGCCGGATTGAGCTTCTTCGCGGGCCGGATCCGGCCCGCGGGCCGTAGGTTGGGCACCGCTGGTTTACACAAACTGACTGCCTTGCTACAAAAAAATTTTCAACCTTCTAGCTATCTTAGTTAGGCCGTAATTCATGTTTAAAGATTTTTCAAAAAATATTTTTTTTTATAGTTTCTAAGGCTTTTTTTTTTAATTTTTTTTAGGGATCGTTCAGATATACTGACTGCCATTTTACAAAAAAATTTTCAACCTTTTAGCTGTCTTAGTTAGGCCGTAATTAATGTTTAAAGATTTTTCAAAAAATATTTTTTTTAATAGTTTTTAAGGCTTTTTTGTGAAATTTTTTTTACGGATCGTTTAGATATACTGACTGCCTTGCTACAAAAAAATTTTCAACCTTCTAGCTGTCTTAGTTAGGCCGTAATTAATGTTTAAAGATTTTTCAAAAAATATTTTTTTTTATAGTTTCTAAGGCTTTTTTTTAAAATTTTTTTTAATGATCGTTTACACAAACTGACTGCCTTGCTACAAAAAAATTTTCAACCTTCTAGCTGTCTTTTACGGATCGTTTAGATATACTGACTACCTTGCTACAAAAAAAATTTCAACCTTCTAGCTGTCTTAGTTAGGCCGTAATTAATGTTTAAAGATTTTTCAAAAAATATTTTTTTTAATAGTTTTTAAGGCTTTTTTGTGAAATTTTTTTTACGGATCGTTTAGATATACTGACTGCCTTGCTACAAAAAAATTTTCAACTTTTTAGCTGTCTTAGTTAGGTCGTAATTAATGTTTAAAGATTTTTCAAAAAATATTTTTTTTAATAGTTTTTAAGGCTTTTTGTGAAATTTTTTACGGATCGTTTAGATATACTGACTGCCTTGCTACAAAAATTTTCAACCTTCTAGCTGTCTTAGTTAGGCCGTGATTAATGTGTAAAGATTTTTCAAAAATATTTTTTTAATAGTTTTTAAGGCTTTTTGTGAAATTTTTTTACGGATCGTTTAGATATACTGACTGCCTTGCTACAAAAAATTTTTAACCTTTTAGCTGTCTTAGTTAGGCCGTAATTAAAGTTTAAAAAATTTTCAAAAAACCACTTTTTATGCTTTCTAAGGCTTTTTTGTGAAATTTTTTTTACGGATCGTTTAGATATACTGACTGCCTTGCTACAAAAAAATTTTCAACCTTCTAGCTGTCTTAGTTAGGCCGTAATTAATGTTTAAAGATTTTTCAAAAAATATTTTTTTTTATAGTTTCTAAGGCTTTTTTCTAAAATTTTTTTTAGGGATCGTTTACACCAATGTTGCCCAACCTTTTTGTCCGTGGGCCGGTTTGATGATGACATACGATTTCGCGGGCCGGATTTTTTATAATTGCATATCTTAGTAACACCTTTTAACACCTTTGAAAGGAGCTCGCGGGCCGGATTGAGCTTCTTCGCGGGCCGGATCCGGCCCGCGGGCCGTAGGTTGGGCACCGCTGGTTTACACAAACTGACTGCCTTGCTACAAAAAAATTTTCAACCTTCTAGCTATCTTAGTTAGGCCGTAATTCATGTTTAAAGATTTTTCAAAAAATATTTTTTTTTATAGTTTCTAAGGCTTTTTTTTTTAATTTTTTTTAGGGATCGTTCAGATATACTGACTGCCATTTTACAAAAAATTTTCAACCTTTTAGCTGTCTTAGTTAAGCCGTAATTAATGTTTAAAGATTTTTCAAAAAATATTTTTTTTAATAGTTTTTAAGGCTTTTTTGTGAAATTTTTTTTACGGATCGTTTAGATATACTGACTGCCTTGCTACAAAAAAATTTTCAACCTTCTAGCTGTCTTAGTTAGGCCGTAATTAATGTTTAAAGATTTTTCAAAAAATATTTTTTTTTATAGTTTCTAAGGCTTTTTTGTGAAATTTTTTTTACGGATCGTTTAGACATACTGACTGCCTTGCTACAAAAAAATTTTCAACCTTCTAGCTGTCTTTTACGGATCGTTTAGATATACTGACTGCCTTGCTACAAAAAAATTTTCAACCTTCTAACTGTCTTAGTTAGGCCGTAATTAATGTTTAAAGATTTTTCAAAAAATATTTTTTTTTATAGTTTCTAAGGCTTTTTTCAAAAATTTTTTTTAGGGATCGTTTAGATATACTGACTGCCTTTTTACAAATAAATTTTCAACCTTTTAGCTGTCTTAGTTAGGCCGTAATTAATGTTTAAAGATTTTTCAAAAAATATTTTTTTTAATAGTTTTTAAGGCTTTTTTGTGAAATTTTTTTTACGGATCGTTTAGATATACTGACTGCCTTGCTACAAAAAAATTTTCAACCTTCTAGCTGTCTTAGTTAGGCCGTAATTAATGTTTAAAGATTTTTAAAAAAATATTTTTTTTTATAGTTTCTAAGGCTTTTTTCTAAAATTTTTTTTAATGATCGTTTACACAGACTGACTGCCTTGCTACAAAAAAATTTTCAACCTTCTAGCTGTCTTAGTTAGGCCGTAAATAATGTTTAAAAAATTTTCAAAAAACCACTTTTTTTATGCTTTCTAAGGCTTTTTTGTGAAATTTTTTTTACCGATCGTTTAGACATACTGACTGCCTTGCTACAAAAAAATTTTCAACTTTTTAGCTGTCTTAGTTAGGCCGTAATTAATGTTTAAAGATTTTTCAAAAAATATTTTTTTTAATAGTTTTTAAGGCTTTTTTGTGAAATTTTTTTTACGTATCGTTTAGATATACTGACTGCCTTGCTACAAAAAAATTTTCAACCTTCTAGCTGTCTTATTTAGGCCGTAATTCATGTTTAAAGATTTTTCAAAAAACCACTTTTTTTATGCTTTCTAAGGCTTTTTTGTGAAATTTTTTTTTCGGATCGTTTAGATATACTGACTGCCTTGCTACAAAAAAATTTTCAACTTTCTAGCTGTCTTAGTTAGGCCGTAATTAATGTTTAAATATTTTTCAAAAAATATTTTTTTTAATAGTTTTTAAGGCTTTTTTGTGAAATTTTTTTAACGGATCGTTTAGATATACTGACTGCCTTGCTACAAAAAAATTTTCAACCTTCTAGCTGTCTTAGTTAGGCCGTAATTAATGTTTAAAGATTTTTCAAAAAATATTTTTTTTTATAGTTTTTAAGATTTTTTGTTAAAATTTTATTTACGAATCGTTTAGATATACTGACTGCCTTGCTACAAAAAAATTTTCAACCTTCTAGCTGTCTTAGTTAGGCCGTAATTAATGTTTAAAGATTTTTCAAAAAACCACTTTTTATGCTTTCTAAGGCTTTTTGTGAAATTTTTTTACGGATCGTTTAGACATACTGACTGCCTTGCTACAAAAAATTTTCAACTTTTTAGCTGTCTTAGTTAGGCCGTAATTAATGTTTAAAGATTTTTAAAAAAATATTTTTTTTTATAGTTTCTAAGGCTTTTTTCTAAAATTTTTTTTAATGATCGTTTACACAAACTGACTGCCTTGCTACAAAAAAATTTTCAACCTTCTAGCTGTCTTTTACGGATCGTTTAGATATACTGACTACCTTGCTACAAAAAAAATTTCAACCTTCTAGCTGTCTTAGTTAGGCCGTAATTAATGTTTAAAGATTTTTCAAAAAATATTTTTTTTAATAGTTTTTAAGGCTTTTTTGTGAAATTTTTTTTACAGATCGTTTAGATATACTGACTGCCTTGCTACAAAAAAATTTTCAACTTTTTAGCTGTCTTAGTTAGGCCGTAATTAATGTTTAAAGATTTTTCAAAAAATATTTTTTTTAATAGTTTTTAAGGCTTTTTTGTAAAATTTTTTTTACGGATCGTTTAGATATACTGACTGCCTTGCTACAAAAAAATTTTCAACTTTCTAGCTGTCTTAGTTAGGCCGTAATTAATGTTTAAAGATTTTTCAAAAAATATTTTTTTTAATAGTTTTTAAGGCTTTTTTGTGAAATTTTTTTTACGGATCGTTTAGATATACTGACTGCCTTGCTACAAAAAAATTTTCAACTTTTTAGCTGTCTTAGTTAGGCCGTAATTAATGTTTAAAGATTTTTCAAAAAATATTTTTTTTTATAGTTTCTAAGGCTTTTTTTTAAAATTTTTTTTAGGGATCGTTTAGATATACTGACTGCCTTTTTACAAAAAAATTTTCACTGTCTTAGTTAGGCCGTAATTAATGTTTAAAGATTTTTCAAAAAATATTTTTTTTAATAGTTTTAAGGCTTTTTTGTGAAATTTTTTTTACGGATCGTTTAGATATACTGACTGCCTTGCTACAAAAAAATTTTCAACCTTCTAGCTGTCTTAGTTAGGCCGTAATTCATGTTTAAAGATTTTTCAAAAAACCACTTTTTTTATGCTTTCTAAGGCTTTTTTGTGAAATTTTTTTTACCGATCGTTTAGACATACTGACTGCCTTGCTACAAAAAAATTTTCAACCTTCTAGCTGTCTTAGTTAGGCCGTAATTAATGTTTAAAGATTTTTAAAAAAATATTTTTTTTTATAGTTTCTAAGGCTTTTTTCTAAAATTTTTTTTAATGATCGTTTACACAGACTGACTGCCTTGCTACAAAAAAATTTTCAACCTTCTAGCTGTCTTAGTTAGGCCGTAAATAATGTTTAAAAAATTTTCAAAAAACCACTTTTTTTATGCTTTCTAAGGCTTTTTTGTGAAATTTTTTTTACCGATCGTTTAGACATACTGACTGCCTTGCTACAAAAAAATTTTCAACTTTTTAGCTGTCTTAGTTAGGCCGTAATTAATGTTTAAAGATTTTTCAAAAAATATTTTTTTTAATAGTTTTTAAGGCTTTTTTGTGAAATTTTTTTTACGTATCGTTTAGATATACTGACTGCCTTGCTACAAAAAAATTTTCAACCTTCTAGCTGTCTTATTTAGGCCGTAATTCATGTTTAAAGATTTTTCAAAAAACCACTTTTTTTATGCTTTCTAAGGCTTTTTGTGAAATTTTTTCGGATCGTTTAGATATACTGACTGCCTTGCTACAAAAAAATTTTCAACTTTCTAGCTGTCTTAGTTAGGCCGTAATTAATGTTTAAAGATTTTTCAAAAAATATTTTTTTTAATAGTTTTTAAGGCTTTTTTGTGAAATTTTTTTAACGGATCGTTTAGATATACTGACTGCCTTGCTACAAAAAAATTTTCAACCTTCTAGCTGTCTTATTTAGGCCGTAATTCATGTTTAAAGATTTTTCAAAAAACCACTTTTTTTATGCTTTCTAAGGCTTTTTTGTGAAATTTTTTTTACGGATCGTTTAGATATACTAACAGCCTTGCTACAAAAAAATTTTCAACCTTCTAGCTGTCTTAGTTAGGCCGTAATTAATGTTTAAAGATTTTTCAAAAAATATTTTTTTTTATAGTTTTTAAGATTTTTTGTTAAAATTTTATTTACGAATCGTTTAGATATACTGACTGCCTTGCTACAAAAAAATTTTCAACCTTCTAGCTGTCTTAGTTAGGCCGTAATTAATGTTTAAAGATTTTTCAAAAAACCACTTTTTATGCTTTCTAAGGCTTTTTGTGAAATTTTTTTACGGATCGTTTAGACATACTGACTGCCTTGCTACAAAAAATTTTCAACTTTTTAGCTGTCTTAGTTAGGCCGTAATTAATGTTTAAAGATTTTTAAAAAAATATTTTTTTTTATAGTTTCTAAGGCTTTTTTCTAAAATTTTTTTTAATGATCGTTTACACAAACTGACTGCCTTGCTACAAAAAAAAATTTTCAACCTTCTAGCTGTCTTTTACGGATCGTTTAGATATACTGACTACCTTGCTACAAAAAAATTTCAACCTTCTAGCTGTCTTAGTTAGGCCGTAATTAATGTTTAAAGATTTTTCAAAAATATTTTTTTATAGTTTCTAAGGCTTTTTTTAATTTTTTTAGGATCGTTCAGATATACTGACTGCCATTTTACAAAAAATTTTCAACCTTTAGCTGACTTAGTTTGGCGGTAATTAATGTTTAAAGATTTTTCAAAAAATATTTTTTTTATTAGTTTTTAAGGCTTTTTTGTGAAATTTTTTTTACGGATCGTTTAGATATACTGACTGCCTTGCTACAAAAAAATTTTCAACCTTCTAGCTGTCTTAGTTAGGCCGTAATTAATGTTTAAAGATTTTTCAAAAAAATTTTTTTTTTATAGTTTCTAAGGCTTTTTTTTAAAATTTTTTTAGGGATCGTTTAGATATACTGACTGCCTTTTTACAAAAAAATTTTCACTGTCTTAGTTAGGCCGTAATTAATGTTTAAAGATTTTTTAAAAAATATTTTTTTAATAGTTTTTAAGGCTTTTTTGTGAAATTTTTTTTACGGATCGTTTAGATATACTGACTGCCTTGCTACAAAAAAATTTTCAACCTTCTAGCTGTCTTAGTTAGGCCGTAATTCATGTTTAAAAATTTTTCAAAAAACCACTTTTTTTATGCTTTCTAAGGCTTTTTTGTGAATTTTTTTTACGGATCGTTTAGATATACTGACTGCCTTGCTAGAAAAAAATTGTCAACCTTCTAGCTGTCTTAGTTAGGCCGTAATTAATGTTTAAAGATTTTTCAAAAAATATTTTTTTTAATAGTTTTTAAGGCTTTTTTCAAAAATTTTTTTTAATCATCGTTTCCACACACTGACTGCCTTGCTCCACAAAAATTTCCAACCTTCTAGCTGTCTTAGCTAGGCCGTAAATAATGTTTAAAAATTTTCAAAAACCACTTTTTATGCTTTCTAAGGCTTTTTGTGAAATTTTTTTACCGATCGTTTAGACATACTGACTGCCTTGCTACAAAAAATTTTCAACTTTTAGCTGTCTTAGTTAGGCCGTAATTAATGTTTAAAGATTTTTCAAAAATATTTTTAATAGTTTTTAAGGCTTTTTGTGAAATTTTTTTACGTATCGTTTAGATATACTGACTGCCTTGCTACAAAAAATTTTCAACCTTCTAGCTGTCTTATTTAGGCCGTAATTCATGTTTAAAGATTTTTCAAAAACCACTTTTTATGCTTTCTAAGGCTTTTTGTGAAATTTTTTCGGATCGTTTAGATATACTGACTGCCTTGCTACAAAAAAATTTTCAACTTTCTAGCTGTCTTAGTTAGGCCGTAATTAATGTTTAAATATTTTTCAAAAAATATTTTTTTTAATAGTTTTTAAGGCTTTTTTGTGAAATTTTTTTAACGGATCGTTTAGATATACTGACTGCCTTGCTACAAAAAAATTTTCAACCTTCTAGCTGTCTTAGTTAGGCCGTAATTAATGTTTAAAGATTTTTCAAAAAATATTTTTTTTTATAGTTTTTAAGATTTTTTGTTAAAATTTTATTTACGAATCGTTTAGATATACTGACTGCCTTGCTACAAAAAAATTTTCAACCTTCTAGCTGTCTTAGTTAGGCCGTAATTAATGTTTAAAGATTTTTCAAAAAACCACTTTTTTTATGCTTTCTAAGGCTTTTTTGTGAAATTTTTTTTACGGATCGTTTAGACATACTGACTGCCTTGCTACAAAAAAATTTTCAACTTTTTAGCTGTCTTAGTTAGGCCGTAATTAATGTTTAAAGATTTTTAAAAAAATATTTTTTTTTATAGTTTCTAAGGCTTTTTTCTAAAATTTTTTTTAATGATCGTTTACACAAACTGACTGCCTTGCTCCAAAAAAAAATTTTCAACCTTCTAGCTGTCTTTTACGGATCGTTTAGATATACTGACTACCTTGCTACAAAAAAAATTTCAACCTTCTAGCTGTCTTAGTTAGGCCGTAATTAATGTTTAAAGATTTTTCAAAAAATATTTTTTTTAATAGTTTTTAAGGCTTTTTTGTGAAATTTTTTTTACAGATCGTTTAGATATACTGACTGCCTTGCTACAAAAAAATTTTCAACTTTTTAGCTGTCTTAGTTAGGCCGTAATTAATGTTTAAAGATTTTTCAAAGAATATTTTTTTTAATAGTTTTTAAGGCCTTTTTGTAAAAATTTTTTCACGGATCGTTTAGATATACTGACTGCCTTGCTACAAAAAAATTTTCAACTTTCTAGCTGTCTTAGTTAGGCCGTAATTAATGTTTAAAGATTTTTCAAAAAATATTTTTTTTAATAGTTTTTAAGGCTTTTTTGTGAAATTTTTTTTACGGATCGTTTAGATATACTGACTGCCTTGCTACAAAAAAATTTTCAACTTTTTAGCTGTCTTAGTTAGGCCGTAATTAATGTTTAAAGATTTTTCAAAAAATATTTTTTTTTATAGTTTCTAAGGCTTTTTTTTAAAATTTTTTTTAGGGATCGTTTAGATATACTGACTGCCTTTTTACAAAAAAATTTTCACTGTCTTAGTTAGGCCGTAATTAATGTTTAAAGATTTTTCAAAAAATATTTTTTTTAATAGTTTTTAAGGCTTTTTTGTGAAATTTTTTTTACGGATCGTTTAGATATACTGACTGCCTTGCTACAAAAAAATTTTCAACCTTCTAGCTGTCTTAGTTAGGCCGTAATTCATGTTTAAAGATTTTTCAAAAAACCACTTTTTTTATGCTTTCTAAGGCTTTTTTGTGAAATTTTTTTTACCGATCGTTTAGACATACTGACTGCCTTGCTACAAAAAAATTTTCAACCTTCTAGCTGTCTTAGTTAGGCCGTAATTAATGTTTAAAGATTTTTAAAAAAATATTTTTTTTTATAGTTTCTAAGGCTTTTTTCTAAAATTTTTTTTAATGATCGTTTACACAGACTGACTGCCTTGCTACAAAAAAATTTTCAACCTTCTAGCTGTCTTAGTTAGGCCGTAAATAATGTTTATAAAATTTTCAAAACCACTTTTATGCTTTCTAAGGCTTTTTGTGAAATTTTTACCGATCGTTTAGACATACTGACTGCCTTGCTACAAAAAATTTTCAACTTTTTAGCTGTCTTAGTTAGGCCGTAATTAATGTTTAAAGATTTTTCAAAAATATTTTTTAATAGTTTTAAGGCTTTTTGTGAAATTTTTTACGTATCGTTTAGATATACTGACTGCCTTGCTACAAAAATTTTCAACCTTCTAGCTGTCTTAGTTAGGCCGTAATTCATGTTTAAAGATTTTCAAAAAACCACTTTTTATGCTTTCTAAGGCTTTTTGTGAAATTTTTTCGGATCGTTTAGATATACTGACTGCCTTGCTACAAAAAATTTTCAACTTTCTAGCTGTCTTAGTTAGGCCGTAATTAATGTTTAAAGATTTTTCAAAAATATTTTTTTAATAGTTTTAAGGCTTTTTGTGAAATTTTTAACGGATCGTTTAGATATACTGACTGCCTTGCTACAAAAAAATTTTCAACCTTCTAGCTGTCTTATTTAGGCCGTAATTCATGTTTAAAGATTTTTCAAAAAACCACTTTTTATGCTTTCTAAGGCTTTTTGTGAAATTTTTAGGGATCGTGTAGATATACTAACAGCCTTGCTACAAAAAAATTTTCAACCTTCTAGCTGTCTTAGTTAGGCCGTAATTAATGTTTAAAGATTTTTCAAAAAATATTTTTTTTTATAGTTTTTAAGATTTTTTGTTAAAATTTTATTTACGAATCGTTTAGATATACTGACTGCCTTGCTACAAAAAAATTTTCAACCTTCTAGCTGTCTTAGTTAGGCCGTAATTAATGTTTAAAGATTTTTCAAAAAACCACTTTTTTTATGCTTTCTAAGGCTTTTTTGTGAAATTTTTTTTACGGATCGTTTAGACATACTGACTGCCTTGCTACAAAAAAATTTTCAACTTTTTAGCTGTCTTAGTTAGGCCGTAATTAATGTTTAAAGATTTTTAAAAAAATATTTTTTTTTATAGTTTCTAAGGCTTTTTTCTAAAATTTTTTTTAATGATCGTTTACACAAACTGACTGCCTTGCTACAAAAAAATTTTCAACCTTCTAGCTGTCTTTTACGGATCGTTTAGATATACTGACTACCTTGCTACAAAAAAAATTTCAACCTTCTAGCTGTCTTAGTTAGGCCGTAATTAATGTTTAAAGATTTTTCAAAAAATATTTTTTTTTATAGTTTCTAAGGCTTTTTTTTTTAATTTTTTTTAGGGATCGTTCAGATATACTGACTGCCATTTTACAAAAAAATTTTCAACCTTTTAGCTGTCTTAGTTAGGCCGTAATTAATGTTTAAAGATTTTTCAAAAAATATTTTTTTTATTAGTTTTTAAGGCTTTTTTGTGAAATTTTTTTTACGGATCGTTTAGATATACTGACTGCCTTGCTACAAAAAAATTTTCAACCTTCTAGCTGTCTTAGTTAGGCCGTAATTAATGTTTAAAGATTTTTCAAAAAATATTTTTTTTTATAGTTTCTAAGGCTTTTTTCTAAAAATTTTTTTAGGGATCGTTTAGATATACTGACTGCCTTTTTACAAAAAAATTTTCACTGTCTTAGTTAGGCCGTAATTAATGTTTAAAGATTTTTCAAAAAATATTTTTTTTAATAGTTTTTAAGGCTTTTTGTGAAATTTTTACGGATCGTTTAGATATACTGACTGCCTTGCTCCAAAAAAATTTTCAACCTTCTAGCTGTCTTAGTTAGGCCGTAATTCATGTTTAAAGATTTTTCAAAAACCACTTTTTATGTTTTCTAAGCGTTCTTTGTGACATTTTTTTACCGATCGTTTAGACATCCTGCCTGCCTTCCTACAAAAAACTTTTCAGCCTCCTAGCTCTCTTAGTTAGGCCGTAATTAATGTTTAAAGATTTTTAAAAAATATTTTTTTATAGTTTCTAAGGCTTTTTCTAAAATTTTTTTTAATGATCGTTTACACAGACTGACTGCCTTGCTACAAAAAAATTTTCAACCTTCTAGCTGTCTTAGTTAGGCCGTAAATAAGGTTTAAAAAATTTTCAAAAACCCACCTTTTTTATGCTTTCTAAGGCTTTTTTGTGAAATTTTTTTTACCGATCGTTTAGACATACTGACTGCCTTGCTACAAAAAAATTTTCAACTTTTTAGCTGTCTTAGTTAGGCCGTAATTAATGTTTAAAGATTTTTCAAAAAATATTTTTTTTAATAGTTTTTAAGGCTTTTTTGTGAAATTTTTTTTACGTATCGTTTAGATATACTGACTGCCTTGCTACAAAAAAATTTTCAACCTTCTAGCTGTCTTATTTAGGCCGTAATTCATGTTTAAAGATTTTTCAAAAAACCACTTTTTTTATGCTTTCTAAGGCTTTTTTGTGAAATTTTTTTTTCGGATCGTTTAGATATACTGACTGCCTTGCTACAAAAAAATTTTCAACTTTCTAGCTGTCTTAGTTAGGCCGTAATTAATGTTTAAAGATTTTTCAAAAAATATTTTTTTTAATAGTTTTTAAGGCTTTTTTGTGAAATTTTTTTAACGGATCGTTTAGATATACTGACTGCCTTGCTACAAAAAAATTTTCAACCTTCTAGCTGTCTTATTTAGGCCGTAATTCATGTTTAAAGATTTTTCAAAAACCCACTTTTTTTATGCTTTCTAAGGCTCTTTTGTGAAATTTTTTTTACGGATCGTTTAGATATACTGACTGCCTTGCTACAAAAAAATTTTCAACCTTCTAGCTGTCTTAGTTAGGCCGTAATTAATGTTTAAAGATTTTTCAAAAAATATTTTTTTTTATAGTTTTTAAGATTTTTTGTTAAAATTTTTTTTACGAATCGTTTAGATATACTGACTGCCTTGCTACAAAAAAATTTTCAACCTTCTAACTGTCTTAGTTAGGCCGTAATTAATGTTTAAAGATTTTTCAAAAAACCACTTTTTTTATGCTTTCTAAGGCTTTTTTGTGAAATTTTTTTTACGGATCGTTTAGACATACTGACTGCCTTGCTACAAAAAAATTTTCAACTTTTTAGCTGTCTTAGTTAGGCCGTAATTAATGTTTAAAGATTTTTAAAAAAATATTTTTTTTTATAGTTTCTAAGGCTTTTTTCTAAAATTTTTTTTAATGATCGTTTACACAAACTGACTGCCTTGCTACAAAAAAATTTTCAACCTTCTAGCTGTCTTTTACGGATCGTTTAGATATACTGACTACCTTGCTACAAAAAAAATTTCAACCTTCTAGCTGTCTTAGTTAGGCCGTAATTAATGTTTAAAGATTTTTCAAAAAATATTTTTTTTAATAGTTTTTAAGGCTTTTTTGTGAAATTTTTTTTACAGATCGTTTAGATATACTGACTGCCTTGCTACAAAAAAATTTTCAACTTTTTAGCTGTCTTAGTTAGGCCGTAATTAATGTTTAAAGATTTTTCAAAGAATTTTTTTTTTAATAGTTTTTAAGGCCTTTTTGTAAAAATTTTTTCACGGATCGTTTAGATATACTGACTGCCTTGCTACAAAAAAATTTTCAACTTTCTAGCTGTCTTAGTTAGGCCGTAATTAATGTTTAAAGATTTTTCAAAAAATATTTTTTTAATAGTTTTTAAGGCTTTTTTGTGAAATTTTTTTTACGGATCGTTTAGATATACTGACTGCCTTGCTACAAAAAAATTTTCAACTTTTTAGCTGTCTTAGTTAGGCCGTAATTAATGTTTAAAGATTTTTCAAAAAATATTTTTTTTAATAGTTTTTAAGGCTTTTTTGTGAAATTTTTTTTACGGATCGTTTAGATATACTGACTGCCTTGCTACAAAAAAATTTTCAACCTTCTAGCTGTCTTAGTTAGGCCGTGATTAATGTTTAAAAAATTTTCAAAAAACCACTTTTTTTATGCTTTCTAAAGCTTTTTTGTGAAATTTTTTTTACGGATCGTTTAGATATACTAACAGCCTTGCTACAAAAAAATTTTCAACCTTCTAGCTGTCTTAGTTAGGCCGTAATTAATGTTTAAAGATTTTTCAAAAAATATTTTTTTTTATAGTTTTTAAGATTTTTTTTTAAAAATTTTTTTACGAATCGTTTAGATATACTGACTGCCTTGCTACAAAAAAATTTTCAACCTTCTAGCTGTCTTAGTTAGGCCGTAATTAATGTTTAAAGATTTTTCAAAAAACCACTTTTTTTATGCTTTCTAAGGCTTTTTTGTGAAATTTTTTTTACGGATCGTTTAGACATACTGACTGCCTTGCTACAAAAAAATTTTCAACTTTTTAGCTGTCTTAGTTAGGCCGTAATTAATGTTTAAAGATTTTTAAAAAAATATTTTTTTTTATAGTTTCTAAGGCTATTTTCTAAAATTTTTTTTAATGATCGTTTACACAAACTGACTGCCTTGCTACAAAAAAATTTTCAACCTTCTAGCTGTCTTTTACGGATCGTTTAGATATACTGACTACCTTGCTACAAAAAAAATTTCAACCTTCTAGCTGTCTTAGTTAGGCCGTAATTAATGTTTAAAGATTTTTCAAAAATATTTTTTTAATAGTTTTAAGGCCTTTTTGTAAAAATTTTTTCACGGATCGTTTAGATATACTGACTGCCTTGCTACAAAAAAATTTTCAACTTTCTAGCTGTCTTAGTTAGGCCGTAATTAATGTTTAAAGATTTTTCAAAAAATATTTTTTTTAATAGTTTTTAAGGCTTTTTTGTGAAATTTTTTTTACGGATCGTTTAGATATACTGACTGCCTTGCTACAAAAAAATTTTCAACTTTTTAGCTGTCTTAGTTAGGTCGTAATTAATGTTTAAAGATTTTTCAAAAAATATTTTTTTTAATAGTTTTTAAGGCTTTTTTGTGAAATTTTTTTTACGGATCGTTTAGATATACTGACTGCCTTGCTACAAAAAAATTTTCAACCTTCTAGCTGTCTTAGTTAGGCCGTGATTAATGTTTAAAGATTTTTCAAAAAATATTTTTTTTAATAGTTTTTAAGGCTTTTTTGTGAAATTTTTTTTACGGATCGTTTAGATATACTGACTGCCTTGCTACAAAAAAATTTTTAACCTTTTAGCTGTCTTAGTTAGGCCGTAATTAAAGTTTAAAAAATTTTCAAAAAACCACTTTTTTTATGCTTTCTAAGGCTTTTTTGTGAAATTTTTTTTACGGATCGTTTAGATATACTGACTGCCTTGCTACAAAAAAATTTTCAACCTTCTAGCTGTCTTAGTTAGGCCGTAATTAATGTTTAAAGATTTTTCAAAAAATATTTTTTTTTATAGTTTCTAAGGCTTTTTTCTAAAATTTTTTTTAGGGATCGTTTACACCAATGTTGCCCAACCTTTTTTTGTCCGTGGGCCGGATTCATCATGACATACGATTTCGCGGGCCGGATTTTTTATAATTGCATATCTTAGTAACACCTTTTAACACCTTTGAAAGGAGCTCGCGGGCCGGATTGAGCTTCTTCGCGGGCCGGATCCGGCCCGCGGGCCGTAGGTTGGGCACCGCTGGTTTACACAAACTGACTGCCTTGCTACAAAAAAATTTTCAACCTTCTAGCTATCTTAGTTAGGCCGTAATTCATGTTTAAAGATTTTTCAAAAAATTTTTTTTTATAGTTTCTAAGGCTTTTTTTAATTTTTTTAGGGATCGTTCAGATATACTGACTGCCATTTACAAAAAAATTTTCACCCTTTTAGCTGTCTTAGTTAGGCCGTAATTAATGTTTAAAGATTTTTCAAAAATATTTTTTAATTGTTTTTAAGGCTTTTTGTGAAATTTTTTTTACGGATCGTTTAGATATACTGACTGCCTTGCTACAAAAAAATTTTCAACCTTCTAGCTGTCTTAGTTAGGCCGTAATTAATGTTTAAAGATTTTTCAAAAAATATTTTTTTTTATAGTTTCTAAGGCTTTTTTTTAAAATTTTTTTTAATGATCGTTTACACAAACTGACTGCCTTGCTACAAAAAAATTTTCAACCTTCTAGCTGTCTTTTACGGATCGTTTAGATATACTGACTACCTTGCTACAAAAAAAATTTCAACCTTCTAGCTGTCTTAGTTAGGCCGTAATTAATGTTTAAAGATTTTTCAAAAAATATTTTTTTTTATAGTTTCTAAGGCTTTTTTTTTTAATTTTTTTTAGGGATCGTTCAGATATACTGACTGCCATTTTACAAAAAAATTTTCAACCTTTTAGCTGTCTTAGTTAGGCCGTAATTAATGTTTAAAGATTTTTCAAAAAATATTTTTTTTAATAGTTTTTAAGGCTTTTTTGTGAAATTTTTTTTACGGATCGTTTAGATATACTGACTGCCTTGCTACAAAAAAATTTTCAACCTTCTAGCTGTCTTAGTTAGGCCGTAATTCATGTTTAAAGATTTTTCAAAAAACCACTTTTTTTATGCTTTCTAAGGCTTTTTTGTGAAATTTTTTTTACGGATCGTTTAGATATACTGACTGCCTTGCTACAAAAAAATTTTCAACCTTCTAGCTGTCTTAGTTAGGCCGTAATTAATGTTTAAAGATTTTTCAAAAAATATTTTTTTTAATAGTTTTTAAGGCCTTTTTTCTAAAATTTTTTTTAAGGATCGTTTACACAAACTGACTGCCTTGCTACAAAAAAATTTTCAACCTTCTAGCTGTCTTAGTTAGGCCGTAAATAATGTTTAAAAAATTTTCAAAAAACCACTTTTTTTATGCTTTCTAAGGCTTTTTTGTGAAATGTTTTTTACAAATCGTTTAGATATACTGACTGCCTTTTTACAAAAAAATTTTCAACCTTTTAGCTGTCTTAGTTAGGCCGTAATTAATGTTTACAGATTTTTCAAAAAATATTTTTTTTTATAGTTTCTAAAGCTTTTTTGTGAAATTTTTTACGTATCGTTTAGATATACTGACTGCCTTGCTACAAAAAATTTTCTACCTTCTACCTGTCTTATTTAGGCAGTATTTCATGTTTAAAGATTTTTCAAAAACCACTTTTTTTATGCTTTCTAAGGCTTTTTGTGAAATTTTTTCGGATCGTTTAGATATACTGACTGCCTTGCTACAAAAAATTTTCAACTTTCTAGCTGTCTTAGTTAGGCCGTAATTAATGTTTAAATATTTTTCAAAAATATTTTTTTAATAGTTTTTAAGGCTTTTTGTGAAATTTTTTAACGGATCGTTTAGATATACTGACTGCCTTGCTACAAAAAATTTTCAACCTTCTAGCTGTCTTAGTTAGGCCGTAATTAATGTTTAAAGATTTTTCAAAAATATTTTTTTATAGTTTTTAAGATTTTTGTTAAAATTTTATTTACGAATCGTTTAGATATACTGACTGCCTTGCTACAAAAAAATTTTCAACCTTCTAGCTGTCTTAGTTAGGCCGTAATTAATGTTTAAAGATTTTTCAAAAAACCACTTTTTTTATGCTTTCTAAGGCTTTTTTGTGAAATTTTTTTTACGGATCGTTTAGACATACTGACTGCCTTGCTACAAAAAAATTTTCAACTTTTTAGCTGTCTTAGTTAGGCCGTAATTAATGTTTAAAGATTTTTAAAAAAATATTTTTTTTTATAGTTTCTAAGGCTTTTTTCTAAAATTTTTTTTAATGATCGTTTACACAAACTGACTACCTTGCTACAAAAAAAATTTCAACCTTCTAGCTGTCTTAGTTAGGCCGTAATTAATGTTTAAAGATTTTTCAAAAAATTTTTTTTTTAATAGTTTTTAAGGTTTTTTTGTGAAATTTTTTTTACAGATCGTTTAGATATACTGACTGCCTTGCTACAAAAAAATTTTCAACTTTTTAGCTGTCTTAGTTAGGCCGTAATTAATGTTTAAAGATTTTTCAAAGAATATTTTTTTTAATAGTTTTTAAGGCCTTTTTGTAAAAATTTTTTCACGGATCGTTTAGATATACTGACTGCCTTGCTACAAAAAAATTTTCAACTTTTTAGCTGTCTTAGTTAGGCCGTAATTAATGTTTAAAGATTTTTCAAAAAATATTTTTTTTAATAGTTTTTAAGGCTTTTTTGTGAAATTTTTTTTACGGATCGTTTAGATATACTGACTGCCTTGCTACAAAAAAATTTTCAACCTTCTAGCTGTCTTAGTTAGGCCGTGATTAATGTTTAAAAAATTTTCAAAAAACCACTTTTTTTATGCTTTCTAAAGCTTTTTTGTGAAATTTTTTTTACGGATCGTTTAGATATACTAACAGCCTTGCTTCAAAAAATTTTCAACCTTCTAGCTGTCTTAGTTAGGCCGTAATTAATGTTTAAAGATTTTTCAAAAAATATTTTTTTTTATAGTTTTTAAGATTTTTTTTTAAAAATTTTTTTACGAATCGTTTAGATATACTGACTGCCTTGCTACAAAAAAAATTTCAACCTTCTAGCTGTCTTAGTTAGGCCGTAATTAATGTTTAAAGATTTTTCAAAAAACCACTTTTTTTATGCTTTCTAAGGCTTTTTTGTGAAATTTTTTTTACGGATCGTTTAGACATACTGACTGCCTTGCTACAAAAAAATTTTCAACTTTTTAGCTGTCTTAGTTAGGCCGTAATTAATGTTTAAAGATTTTTAAAAAAATATTTTTTTTTATAGTTTCTAAGGCTATTTTCTAAAATTTTTTTTAATGATCGTTTACACAAACTGACTGCCTTGCTACAAAAAAATTTTCAACCTTCTAGCTGTCTTTTACGGATCGTTTAGATATACTGACTACCTTGCTACAAAAAAAATTTCAACCTTCTAGCTGTCTTAGTTAGGCCGTAATTAATGTTTAAAGATTTTTCAAAAAATATTTTTTTTAATAGTTTTTAAGGCCTTTTTGTAAAAATTTTTTCACGGATCGTTTAGATATACTGACTGCCTTGCTACAAAAAAATTTTCAACTTTCTAGCTGTCTTAGTTAGGCCGTAATTAATGTTTAAAGATTTTTCAAAAAATTTTTTTTAATAGTTTTTAAGGCTTTTTTGTGAAATTTTTTTACGGATCGTTTAGATATACTGACTGCCTTGCTACAAAAAATTTTCAACTTTTAGCTGTCTTAGTTAGGTCGTAATTAATGTTTAAAGATTTTTCAAAAATATTTTTTTAATAGTTTTAAGGCTTTTTGTGAAATTTTTACGGATCGTGTAGATATACTGACTGCCTTGCTACAAAAAAATTTTCAACCTTTTAGCTGTCTTAGTTAGGCCGTAATTAATGTTTAAAAAATTTTCAAAAAATCACTTTTTTTATGCTTTCTAAAGCTTTTTTGTGAATTTTTTTTACGGATCGTTTAGATATACTGACTGCCTTGCTACAAAAAAATTTTCAACCTTCTAGCTGTCTTAGTTAGGCCGTAATTAATGTTTAAAGATTTTTCAAAAAATATTTTTTTTTATAGTTTTTAAGATTTTTTTTTAAAAATTTTTTTACGAATCGTTTAGATATACTGACTGCCTTGCTACAAAAAAATTTTCAACCTTTTAGCTGTCTTAGTTAGGCCGTAATTAATGTTTAAAAAATTTTTAAAAAACCACTTTTTTTATGCTTTCTAAGGCTTTTTTGTGAAATTTTTTTTACGGATCGTTTAGATATACTGACTGCCTTGCTACAAAAAAATTTTTAACCTTTTAGCTGTCTTAGTTAGGCCGTAAATAATGTTTAAAAAATTTTCAAAAAACCACTTTTTTTATGCTTTCTAAGGCTTTTTTGTGAAATTTTTTTTACGGATCGTTTAGATATACTGACTGCCTTGCTACAAAAAATTTTCAACCTTCTAGCTGTCTTAGTTAGGCCGTAATTAATGTTTAAAGATTTTTCAAAAAATATTTTTTTTTATAGTTTCTAAGGCTTTTTTCTAAAATTTTTTTTAGGGATCGTTTACACCAATGTTGCCCAACCTTTTTTTGTCCGTGGGCCGGATTCATCATGACATACGATTTCGCGGGCCGGATTTTTTATAATTGCATATCTTAGTAACACCTTTTAACACCTTTGAAAGGAGCTCGCGGGCCGGATTGAGCTTCTTCGCGGGCCGGATCCGGCCCGCGGGCCGTAGGTTGGGCACCGCTGGTTTACACAAACTGACTGCCTTGCTACAAAAAAATTTTCAACCTTCTAGCTATCTTAGTTAGGCCGTAATTCATGTTTAAAGATTTTTCAAAAAACCACTTTTTTTATGCTTTCTAAGGCTTTTTTGTGAAATTTTTTTTAGGGATCGTTTAGATATACTGACTACCTTGCTACAAAAAAATTTTCAACCTTCTAGCTGTCTTAGTTAGGCCGTAATTAATGTTTAAAGATTTTTCAAAGAATATTTTTTTTAATAGTTTTTAAGGCTTTTTTGTGAAATTTTTTTTACGGATCGTTTAGATATACTGACTGCCTTGCTACTCAAAAATTTTCAACCATTTAGCTGTCTTAGTTAGGCCGTAATTAATGTTTAAAGATTTTTCAAAAAATATTTTTTTTAATAGTTTTTAAGGCTTTTTTGTGAAATTTTTTCTATCTATCTATCTATCTATCTATCTATCTATCTATCTATCTATCTATCTATCTATCTATCTATCTATCTATCTATCTATCTATCTATCTATCTATCTATCTATCTATCTATCTATCTATCTATCTATCTATCTATCTATCTATCTATCTAAAAAAAAATTTAAGTGTTATCATTTAAATATACTTGATGTTCGATTACGAACGTATTTTACAACAAAAAAACAATTAAAAAACAAACACGAAGCTTGTAAATTGAAATTAACGTTAAAGGTAGGCAACTTACAATATTGTTTGAAAAGAAGGTTTTGGCACGCAGATTTTTTGGTTTATTAAGTAAAATACATCAGCACGACATTATTTATTTGTAATTATTAAATATAATTGTTAATACACTAAATAAACTCAAATAATTGTTATAAAACAAATTTAAAAATTTGTTTTTTGTGTGCTGCCATCTAACAGGGCTTAGGATGAATTAAGAAGTTCTAATAACATGAAGCAGATGGCTCCAAATTTAATAAAAAACTTTTTGATAAAACATTTTAATTGTAATCATTTAAATATACTTGATGTTCGATTACGAACGTATTTTACAACAAAAAAACAATTAAAAAACAAACACGAAGCTTCTATATTTATGTAATATTTAAATTAAAGTTATAAGGTAAACCTAAATCTTTAAGGTATTCTACCAACAAGCAATTTTATAGATTCGACAATTTAATAAAAAACAACATTATCATGTTTGCATTGAATAAACAACGATATTGCATGAGCGCTTGCATTGAGTAGTTTACGATCTTTAAAAATAATTCCTGGACTGTATAATTAGTAGTAATTAATGATATTCTTCAATAAAAATAAAATGCTTACCGACTCTTTTACATTCAACTATTGAATTATTACGTGCATCCAATGTTTGAATGTTTTATGATTCTTAAGTTATAACTATTACTGAGCATTTTGTTAACACTCGCGGACTTTTTAGTTTGCTAGTCCAAATGCAAATACGTAGACGTTAACCGAAACGTAAGAAAGAGCAAATCTAATATTGCCAACGGAGTTTAAACTGAGCAAAATTTCCACAAGCATAAAAGGTTCATTAACGTAACAACTATTTTTCTATAAAATAAACAGTTTTCCTGCATTTTGATGTAATTCGATTTTCCAGTCATTTGTACTTTGAGATTTTTAGTCACTACGGACATTTTAAAACTGGCAGAAATAAAAGTTTGCCAACGTGCATTTGCTTACTTCACACTGCTTTTTATTTTTCCATTATCAATTTGATCATTTAACCTTAAATCTGCTTACAAACTAACACATGTACACCTGACGTTTACCAAAAATTGTTGGCGTTTGTCTTCACTATGATAAAAAACCTATTACAAAAATTAACTTTACTGATACTAAATTTGCTAAAACGTTGCCATTTGTAAAAAAAACATTGGCTCATCGTGACACATTCTTTTAAAAACCTAAAGTTTTTTTACATAAATAGCTATGAACGTAGAAATAACTTTGAGTATGGAACTTCTCTCAAAAACCATTCAAGATAGTTCACCAAGTACGTTCTCATGATTTCTTCGAATACAGGAGCTACAGCTATAGCAATTTGAACCGATTTTTCTTTAAGCGCTGTATTAGTGTCTCCTAAAAAATATTGTTAGCAAATATGTTTTTTCCAAAATATAGATTAATACCCCAAGGTCCGTTTTCTTTTTGTAACCCGTCAAAACGCATAAGGTAATTACTTGGTTTATATTTAACCTTAACGTCTTTTAACTTGCAGTACTCAAGATTGCGGACCCTTATTAAATCGCCTTTTAAAGTAAAGCTAACATTCGCTGGTCCAATTAATCCTCTAAAATAACCTTTTCCAGTAACGGGAATACTGACAATGTGTCCGTCTAGAATATAATCGGAAAATGTGTGTACATCTCCAAACTTGATGATTCCTTTAAGTAAAACTTCTTTCGGATGAAACCTAACTAGATTGTTGTAATTTATGTTGTCATTTGTAATGTACTTACTCCAAATCAACTATGTCGTAGTGTTGCATTCCGTGAAAAACAAAATTTCTGGCTTTTCCTTTGAAATTAGCATCGATGGCTTTGTGAGTAACATTAAAATTTTTTAAAATTGTCGGTTTTATTGGCTTTATGCTAAGTTCCTTGATTCCTTGTTCAAGATACGGTCGAAGTTTTTTTGCAGCTTCCACTACGCAACTACTTATGCATTTATCGTCAATTAAACATTTAGGAAAATAGGGCGCTAAAACAGTAGTGTAGTAGTGAAATAGTGCAATTATGTCAACTTACGCAAACTAATGGCTTGTATAGAAGAAATTACTAAAACAACAACTAAAATACAATACATTCTTATTTAATACTAAAAAATCATTTTTTAATCGTGTATTTATAAGTTTCCTTTTTTAAAATTTGCATAAAACAAATTTGCTAAACCGTTTACATTTTGTATTTATTTTAAAGAATTAATTAGAATTAATACTTTATTGTAATGTTTTAAACTAATGAGTAATAATTGTTTATTATTTTATTTGAGGTAATTAAACACCAAGGTTTAACGCGTATAAAAACAATACAAAAAATGAAGGTAAGTCTTGTAAATATTTTACAGTATCTTAGAAAAAAAAATTATTAATAATGTAAATGTGTTCAAATTTGTTTCATGTATTTGAAACAAGTATAGTTTTGGAGATTATTTTGTACTACTGGCGCAAAAATTATGTATTTTCAACTACTGTTTAACTTGCTTTTGAAAACATTTAGTAGCAATTGCTATGCCTCTTAGTCTTACTGCCGTGTAGAGTTAGAGTATCCCAATGACTGCACTATGCCTCTATGAATAAGTTTAGAAGTAATCAAATTAAAAATTCAGTAAAGTTTTATTATTATTATTGTAACAAAATCTAGTCTTTTGCCGGGCGCCTCCACAGATGGTGAATAGTAGAAAGCGCGTAAGATATGAAGGTTACTAGAGAAATCAAATACATGGCGCGGACAAAAACTAGTATTAAAGAGCATGTACGGGGGTTCTGAAAAAACTAGGCTTGGAGTTACAACCGAGGAACAACAAGATCTGTTCCAAACACGAAAGGATTACGCCATCTCACATTGCTTGAACTAAGATCTTAAGATGTTCAGAGGGGTGCAGTCGTTATAATGTTTTTTTGTTCAGTACAACATCCAAACATTATAATGTTTCTTGTCACTTCTATTACGGTTTACACGCCTTCGGCCTAGGCAACTTTGTATACTTCAATATTAAGAGTATTTATGAGTCGTGCGCAAATTCAAAAATTTACACGTCTTTAAATAAATATCTGATAAAAATTATCGCCTTTGGCGGATTAGATTATTAGCATTTGCTCTCTATTATTTTATCTGACGCCAGTTGACCACTGGTAAGCAAAGTCCTTTTTTTTCGATCAAACGCACAGCTCATAAATACCTCTTGCAGGCTTCACCCCTATTGTTTTTGCCATCATATCAGCCTCTAGTCAAGATAGAAAGACTGGCACGATTAGACACCTTTGGCCGAAGTTAAGTGTGAGCAGTAGTGGAAGCTAAGCCGCTGCCAGTGGACGCCACCCACGCAAACAGCCACATAACGCGCTGCTACTTCAGCACACTATTGATTAATGCATTTATACTTAATACGAGAATAGGTAAATCAGTTTAATATAATATATGTGAAATCTTACAATTGATAAGAAGACAAAACAATTAAGTTTCATATTTATTTCTTTTATTGTTAATTTTTTCAATTATATCTTTGTAAAGTGTGGAGAAGTCCTTTTATTGTTATTTCTTTTATATGTAATAAAGTAGATGAATATCTTCCGTTCCAGTTCGGACATAACTGGATGGCGCCCAACGGTAATTAGGGTGATTGAGTTAGACATCCATACTTTAATGTAAAAAGAACCACGACAGCCTATACGACGTAAAGTAGCCGCGCGGTGTCAACAAAACACGTTACATCGTATTTAAGAAAAAATTTGGACAGCTAGATGAACTACAAAAACAGCAACCATCAGCGGTGGCAAAGACCGATGCTGCATTATCTATCTGGTCACTAAGTAGTACTCACATGTAAAGCCGGTATACAAAAATCTGTGGCAAACATTATCGAGTCTCAAGATAAAAATTGAGTTTCACAACATTAAGAAATTCGCAGTACTCCAAGATCAATTGCGGCTTAGATCTCGTTTTCTAAGGAACAGACTCTCAAGTGTTGGTCTGGAATTACCATCCAAATAGAACATTTACCTATAAACTATTGTAATTTCATGTTTTTTACCATTGCAGTTTTGTTTGCAGATTTCAACCTATTGATTGTTGATTGTTCCATTCTGACTTGTTTCTTTCATAATGTTGTTTTGGTGGGATATGATGAATAGCAATGCCGATAACTCTTGAATTACGGTTTGTTCTGTCGTTGTGGGGAAATCATCAACAAAAGTTAGTTTGTCTTTTTGGAGCTCATTAACAGTGAATACTTTGATGTGGTTACCATTATTATACTAAACAGATTGACGTAGCTTTCATCATCAGAGTATTTCCAGTGTTAATGATATACGTACCTACAAAATATGATTTGTAATACTTTGTATTTCTTATAGTATATATTGATTTTATGTTTTGTAACATGGTGAAATACAACAACAAATTTTAATGCTTATATCTTAGCACGGAAATATTTTGGAAAATGGAATTTCGCCAAAAAACCATTTTAAATAACTACTGAGAAAGATTGTGAACATTTTAACATATGCACCTGCAGTTCCTTTACCTACTAATTGACTATTCTGTCGCAGTATTTCGTTCGAATTGCCTAAAATTTATAAGTTTTAAATCAAATTCTAACAAATTATAATTTTTTCACCCCACGGTCCGTTTTCATGTATCAATCCTTGTAATTGACACGCAAATTGTTTTATCTCTGTACGAATCTGCACGTCTTCAAGCCTGGCGTACTTTGTACCGTTTCTCTCAATTAAGTCAACATTAATTTCAAATGTAATATTAATAGGGCCTAATAATCCTCCGTATATTCCCTTTCCTTCAATAGGAATGTTCACCAAATGCCCTTTTACTGTTTCATAAAGACAGTGGACGAACAATTCATTGAAATTCATTTTTCCTTTAAGAATCATTTCTTTTGCATAAAACCTATAACGTATAATTAATAAAGGAGCGTAATGATTACTACTCCTTACTGGATACTTTCAACGTTGTAGTTATTCATACCATAAATTGTAAAATCTTTGTTGCTCGATAAAAATTCTCCATGTTCCGCTGAGTGATCCATTGGAAAATATGGAAATACGACAGGGTAAAGTGGATTAATTCCAAGCTCTTCTACACCGTTTTGAATATACGGTTTTACTTTCATCGCTGCTTCCAAAATGCAGTTGTTTATATTTGGATCGTTTAAACAACATTTAGGGAAGTACGATGCTGAAATAAAATAATAAACGTTTGCAGTTAAAGGTACGCAATTGTCTTACGTAATTCTAAAGCAAAGTTCACGCCTAAGAAAGCTAGGTAAATCACTTTCATCTTAGTGAGTAAAGATTGTGCATCAAATTGTCTATAAATGGCATTAGCTGCTTTTATATTGCTTTGCTGTATAAACATTTAATTTAATATGAGATAATGTATTTTCTTAATGCAGTTTTTAAGTTATATTTAACGTCATAATGTATTGTTTTTAAATGAGTTTATACTTAAACTTACAAATTAGTTTTTTTAACAGTTTTATATTTAAGTTAATATTTTTAAATTATTGATACGGTGTGACACCTGCATATATACATATTTTCTACATGAGCATAATTATTCTATTTGTAGATATTTTTTGTTGTTTATATTGATGAGTTTTTAAAAAAGACACTGTGGTTGACTTGTCAATGGCAAAAAGACACTTAAAAATCTAACCATGTTTATAATAATAAGTCAATAAAAATGACACTTTTTTTGAAAAGAAAAAGATTAATTTGTTACGGTCGAAATTTTCTTTACGTACGCCTATGTATTTCAACGTGAAATTAGAGTCGGGTTGACACCCTCTAACGATCGTTTTCTCGTTGCTGGTCATTTGGCGGAAATTCGTCACACGTAAATGTTATAAAATGGTCTGTACGCATTGAATAGTTATGTTATCAATTACCATCTGGAAAACCAATTATAATTAGTGAATTGTCTAATTTATTCGAAGCGTTACAGGGTAAGCTACTGCCGTTTGTTAGTGAAAATTCGTTCGTAATTCTTTCTTCCTTTTAACAGCCATTTTGCGTTCCTTCCTGTTACATCTGTTACCTTATCGATAAATGGCTATCGTAAACGACTGCTAAATAAGTCAGCACGTTGCCGTACACGGGCACTGGCGGAAGGCGATTTCCACGCCACGAAATTGGGGTCTTGCGGAGCCTTCCAGGGCAAAGAGTGCTACACGTGGATGACACGACGTGATTTGTATTAACCACCTATTTGTGGTCCAACTATATTCAGTAGTCGATACCGAATTACGAAGGGATGAACCTCGACAAATATTTGGATGGGACGATGCTAACTTTTTCTTTATAAGGCTTATGGTTATAACTAGTTAAACCACAGACAAGGGGTACCACAGCATTCGACAACCGGGTTATGTTATTTATACTTTCTTGTACCTTAAGTAACGATTGTTGTAGATGTTGATTTCGTGAGACATTAGTTTGACACGATTTGCGATTCAGATTGTTTGCAGGATTGTGTGTGTCGGGGAAAGCGCTTTCTTCACACCAGCGGAAATTCCTGTGTTTATGGTAAGTGATTTTATATGTTTTATTTCGTAGTCAACCAGGTCACTCACGAAACTTTTGCTATTAGTTCTGTAATTATCGATATTGTTGTTTACCAGCTAGGTAGTAAATTTTACTTATGTTGAGTTGCGCATGCTGTGTACTACCAACGATTGATTAACGTTAGTGCTATATTAATTCCCCACGCTTTGTTACGATAAGTTAACCTTAATGTAGTAATTTATTATCACTGTGTTTGATTGTCAATAATGCCATATTAATGATTATTTCGTGTACTTCGCATATTGTATGCAGACAAAATTTACTACCATCTACTTTTCGCTATTCATGTCAACGTAATCTACGTATGTATTGTGTGTTGCCGATACTTCGGATATTTAGTTATACTCGGACTAAAATTATTCTTGGTCATGCTATCCAATTGTTATCAATTCGAACGTTAATCTATTTATCATTATAGAGGAATTAAAGTACAATTGTTATTAACGATTTAGTTTTTTTCCCTTTCGCTTCTTTCAGCATTACGAACCTAACATCTTGTTACAAGTTTATACCACCTGTCTTGAGCGGGACAGAAGTGACTTTGGATAAGCTCTGGCGCCCTTAAGTATCTTTTCGATATTATCTATGAACCCTCCCCTCTCACCGACTATTGTGAGTTGGCCGTGCAGGTTCGTAAAATAGCAAAAAGCTTGTAACAAATTATTTTGCAATTATTACCTAAGCAAAATTTACTAATACAATAATTTTGTAAAACTCAAACACGTATTGATATCTATGCTATTATCATCAGCGACAAAAAGATTAAGCTTGTTACATGTTAAGATGTTACGTGTCACTATTTATTAATTTTCTAAAAGTCGTAATTATGTAATTAAATCTTACTACGTCGTTGGTTTGCGGATCCCACTGGATGAAATAATTTCAGATTATTTGATACTTATGAAAAATGAATGTGTCGATAGCCATTTGTAATTTCACTTTTCTATTTTAAGTTATTTTAAGTGGTCAATTTTGATAAGACACCTATCCGCTTAATTCCATATTACTAAAATGAAGAATTTTTTTGTATACTGGCGGGATTGAAGGGATTTTCAATTTAGTTGGCCTTCACAAGTAATAAGGTGTCGGCTATGTTGCTTTTAGTAATTTAAAATTCTTATAACGAGTTTGGTAGAGTCGAGGTAAATCCTAATCAAGCGTCATTAAGCTGCGTAAAGAGTAATTTCCTTAGGAACGATGTCGCATACCTTATGACTTCTAGGAATTTATATTAATAGGATAATATTATTCACGTCATTGTATTAAATTTTCTGTCGACTTATTCAGCTTTAAGCATTGTTAATTTGGTTACACTAGAATATAAGTAATATAATACTTTATTTATTAGAAATTTATTTCAAGACAAATACAAAATCATTACTTTTAGTCGCAAGTATAAAACGCCTACAGTTTTATGGTATAAAGTTGTTTTATTTGCGCTTTCATTTAAACGTAGTCAATGCCAAATTTTGGAAAACTAACGTCGTTGCATATAAATTTACATATTTCGCAAGTCTCGGGAATAACTTCCGATGTAGGTACTTGCTTTAACGAACTTTGGGTGGGGTAAGTTTTCCAATTTTTACTCATGTAAACGTTGCTATTAATTATATTTGGTAATTATTAATTTTTTGCGGCTGCATGTAAATATAGTTTTTTGTCGCGATTATCTTGTGTCTTGTGTTTAAACATATCCTTAATGTCTCCGAGCCGTGGATCTTGCCGGTACAAAGAATGGTGCCTATTTTTCTTTCTTTTATTATACTTATAAACTACTCACCAACATCGCAGCTAGTCGTGAGGACCTTGTTGTTACCAATAGGACTCACTATAGTAAAAGATTGTTAACAAATACTTAACTAATTGCAAAAGTTAATTAGTTTTAAAAATACCAATGATCTTTGATCGTCATTATTTATTAATTAATTTTTTTTTATATATATTTGTAAGTTTTTTAATAATCAATTTTGCTGTTGTTGTTTACTTGTTTATGAACAAATGCCTTCTATACTATGTTTATTCTCAAACATATTGCGATGATGGAAATTTATTTATTAAATACCGATTGAAATTTAATTAATGGGATGTTGTCCATAAGTAAAAAAAAAATAAATTGCACCGCACATAATTCCGGTAGCTCGGGTTCAAAAATTTTGACCATATTGCTTATTGTTAAGTTACTCATCCTAAAAAAAAGAAAAAACTGCACTACATTTATTGATGTACAAAAAGTTATCGAAAATACTTTAAACTGACAAACATCAGAAAATAAAAAAAATCAAATACAATAAAAAAACACATAAAAGGAAAAAAACATATTTGATGTCAAAATAAAATAAACCCTCACATTTAAAATAAGAAAAAATAAGCTAATCCGCCGAAAACAAACAAACAAAATTTATGGATACCCAAAATAATTTTTGAAACTAAAAACTATCTTAAAATAACTGCAGGTCCTGTTTACATAGCGAACACTTCGTCGACAACACACTGTATATTCAGTTTACTTTCTTATCTGTCATTAATGTTTAAGCATGACTGGTCAATTATTATCATTTCATCTGAAAACAGTAAACATAAAACACTAAAATATATTATTTATTTCAAAACCACAAATCCAATCTAACGAATCATACACAGATTCTTTAACATTACTGTAAACTTCTTTATTTTTATGTTTACTGGTTGGTCGAATTTGAAGTAAAGACTGAGAACGAGCATTAAATTTAAATTCTTGATGTGTAAGCTATTCCTTTTTTAACGTCTTGTACCACAGTTATTATGAAACAAAAACGATAAGTTGTCCCTTACAAATGAATATTATCGATCAACTAAGAAAATCGACTGTAAAGTTTGTCATATGTGATAAGAAATTTGTATTTAACACACGCATG
Source organism: Aquatica leii (assembly GCA_035610365.1). Taxonomy (NCBI): domain Eukaryota; kingdom Metazoa; phylum Arthropoda; class Insecta; order Coleoptera; family Lampyridae; genus Aquatica; species Aquatica leii. The sequence continues at coordinate 93,987 of CM069434.1, forward strand.
CTGCAAAGATAACGATAGATGACGTAAGTCACGTAAACAATGTAAGCATTGCACTCAAAGATAACTGCACTAAGTATTATCATTGGCATAGGCTGAAGACCCTGCGAAAGCATTTAAACATTTACTTATCTTTTTTTCTAACTTGCATAAAATTGTATTATGTGTGTCTCACTCTTGATTACAATAACTATCATAGTAATATAATGTAAATGCGGCCACAAGTACGTGTCAGCCTCGAGTAAATTCGCAAACTTTCGTATTTGTTGCGTTTAAATTGACATTTATTTAAAGGCATGAAATTTAAACGCTAATAATTTATTTAAATGCAAATTTTCTGTAATTTTAAAGCAAATAAACTACCTTTCTTATTCATTTTTGGAGGGTCATTGACCAAATGACCTAATGGAGAAGCCGCCACTGTGCAACTTCTACATATTACAAGTAATTACAACATTTATCTTTCCGATAAACATTTTTACAAAACTTTTTTGTTTTAGGACAAAAACATTTCAACAAATAGGTTGACTAAAATTTCAATAAGCTTTGTAAAAGTCATATGCGATTTTATAATAATAATTAGATTTAAGATTTAATTTAGTTATTTATTTGTCGCTTTGCACAAACTTTCTCATGCTTTAAATACTTTCTCTCCTATTTTGATAGAACCGAGAGAATATGAAAAGCCAGCTCCATACCAAATTTCAAGTTACTAGGACTTTTGATTCGAGAGTTATCGTGGGTACATCGTTACACACACACACAGACACCCACATTTTTTTTGTCAAAATACATTTTTCTGATTCAGGAGAACTTGAATCGTAAAATTATGCAAAAAAAATATTTTGAAAAAAATTGCGATCGCTATATTTTCCTTTTAGGAACCTAAAAAGAGTTGGTTGCCGACCTGCTCAAAATATCTGAAAAACAATCGCAATCGGTCCAAAACGGAATACAGACTTCAGGACTTGGGGCGTGCACTTAGAAGACGATGTGTAAGATGTTATGCCAAGACTACTGCCTTATTTGGTCGGCATGTTGCAATGCAAAAATGCTCACAACCCACTACCAAGTGTGGTGCTTGAGATTAACACGTTAAGCGCCACCATGTTAAGTTTTTTTTTGAGGGCTAAAGTGAAATTATTTAGTTATATCCGTTTAAATACATGTGGCCTACATGATCAACACCACTTCTATCCCAACAAATACAAATGGCGCTCAACGTGTTTATGCCTTGATAGTTTATTTGGTATTTACAAATTAGTAAGTAAGAAACGTTCATGTTGCAAAATAAAATTTTTGTTCTTGTTGTTACCTATGTTTTTCTACATTTTTGTCACGTTTTTTCTAATAAAAAATTAATCAATATCAAAAATTATGAAATGTTAATTTTTCCCATTTCTCGTTGTTTTCTCTGTTCTAGAAACAAGCATTACGACTGTCATGAAAAGTATTCTATAACCGCTGCTATTCATTCATAATCAAGCTTTTAGGTGACTCTTGGCGGCTAAAAAAGACTGTAAAATGAACATTTGTAAAAGCACTAACAAGCAAATCTAAGTTTTAACAATTTTTTTGATAGAATTAGAACACTACTATTAATGTTTATGCTTTTGTATAATCTTATACAGTCTAAACATAAATTTATTTAAATTTTTAGTAATTTCAAGTAAGTGAATGATCTTGTAAAGGTAATTCACTGGATCTAAATAAATAATATATTTATTTCTTAATAAATAATTTTTTAATTACTTTGACGCAATAAAATTGTTTACAATATTATTACGTAATCAAACGTGTATAGAAATTTTAATTTTAATTTTAATTTTGCTAGCGGAAGTGTATGCTAATCGAGCATTGAAATTACTTAAAAAACGTGTAGTGAACGTTTATATAACTACTAAAAAACATGGTAAAGGCCATCCTGGTTGAACTATTTCTATATAAAAAGGATTTCTTTAATCCAGTATTTTAATAACATGTTTGAAAAGAGCAGATGTGACTTTGGTTTTCCAATTAATTTAATAAATTTAAGTGCTGTTTTACATATAAAATATAAAACAGCGACAAAAGCATATTAAAACTTGATCTTTCATTAGCACAATTACTAGATCTAGTTTCGTTCTGTCTGATACTTATAAATCATATAATACAAGTTTAATAAACAATAAGGCAATTTTGATATATACACGTTTTATACAGATTATGTATAAACAAATTGCACTAAATATATTTATTGTCTGTAAATATAGTTTATTGCTGCTTTTAGATCGTCCAAGGCGTCTCTAATTTGCTACGCAACGTAAACTCAATTGAATAAGTTTCCATTTGGATTACACTCATAGTCTCTTTTTTCTACTTCAGCCCGGTATAACTCTATGGTTTGTGTATGTATGGCCCTGTTGCGAATGGTTTACTCGCTTCTGATTATATCCTAATTGTCTGAGACAGTGGCGGCTGGTGGTCAATCATACAAGAGGGTCATTAAAAAACGCAATTATAGCAAAAAATCTAAAAAAACATTCTTACAGCATAGAAATGCGCACATTTTTCTTGTCCCATAGTATTGCCGATTGCGTAGAATTGTTTTAATTCTTTTTACGTAGAGAAACGTAGTCATAGGTAAAGTCAATCAAGTGTTTTAATTAATATATTGAAACGTTCAAGAAATTACTTGCAAATGCAAGAGCCTTCTAGAAGCTGTCTAGAAGATATAGCGAAAAGTAGGGAACGTTCGAGAAGGATTCGAGAAGGATTCGCCGATGTCTATAAATGCCGAACATGGAAATCGTAGGTCAGTTATTGCTGGAATGTGAATGCATGCAGTATTAAGAAGAATATTCAAGTGAAGATAAATAAGTGATTAGCACGCGTGTGTCTACATAAATAAATCGAGAATAATCGTGAACGTGATAATTAGTGTAAACAAGTGTGATATCCGAGGACGTTATCTTATCTCGTGTTAGTGATAGTGTTATACAACGGTTATACATAAATTATAGTGTAAGTGTTTTTATTATTAGATTTTATTAGTTCGGTTAACTTAAAAGTGTACATATTTCTAGAATAAGTAAACGTAGTTTTAGTCGTTTTAAATAAATTAATTTTTAACAATAAATTCGCAACATTGGTGTCGGTGTCGGGTTCGTTTTTATTAGTGTAAATACCATTAAGTAATCTAATATCGCTGCCGTAATTAATTGCGTAAATAACTGTTAATTTCGCGATACGCGTGTTTGTTTATAAAGTATAAAATAGTGTTTATTAAACTTTTTCTTTTAACAAGTGCGTGATCGCGATATTAATTAAAATCGTTTCCGTACACTAGTGGTTTAATATTAACAAGTGGATCGTTATTAAAATTTTGTGTTATACAAAAACTGCATTTTAAAAAGTAGTGTATTTAAACTTTATATTCGTGTTATATTTAAATTTATGCCGGTGACGCGTTTGCAAGCAGTTAAAATGGATTCAAAAATACTTGAAATTCTCGAATCGATGAATAGAAAAATGGGCGAACATTCTCAGAAAATGGAAGAAAATGCTAGAAGTTTAAAAGAAGAAATACGAGCGAGCATGGAAAATCAAATAAAGACTATTGAGGAACAAATACAAGTTAGTGTAGGAAATCAAATCAAAATTGCGCAAGAGGAAACCCAAGCAGACATGTTAAACTTAAAAGAAGAAATTTGCGATTCTGTGAATGACATAATAGAAGAGAAGTTAAATGAAACTTCAAGAACCATAGAAGACAAGCTAGAGAAAAAATTGAGAGAAAGAATACAACTGCTTGAAGAAAGAATGGCCCAAATGAATTGTCACGGTGAAGGAAGCGTCACGAGTGATGATTTAATAATGAACCATCGAGAAGAAAACACTCACAAGTTCAAAGTTGTACCATCGAATTTTGATGGTAAAGTTCCATGGTCAACCTACTACAAGCAGTTTGAAGCCGCAGCTACTGCTAATGGTTGGAGCAACAAGCAGAAAGCGACGTATTTAATAGTGTCCTTACGTGGAGAAGCGCTTGGAATTTTACAAACTGTTCCTGACCACCTACAAGAAAATTACGAACTTTTAATTTCACGATTAGAAATGAGATATGGAGATGCTCATCTTCAACAAGTCTATCAAGCTCAAATTAAAAGTCGGGTTCAAAAAGCTGCCGAAAGTCTTCAAGAGTTTGAGGCTGACATCGCCAGATTAACACGGCTTGCGTATCCTACAGCACCAGATACCTTCTTGGAGCAGTTGGCTATTCAAACCTTCGTAGACGGCCTCCGAGACAACGAAACACAGCAGACTCTCCGGTTAGCTCGACCGAAGACGTTGGATGACGCATTAACCCATGCTTTGGAGTTCGAGGCGGCGAAACAAGCGTCGCACCGAGGCAGCCATAAACTCTGCTGTACTGCAGAAGTACCCGCGCAGACACTGGAAAGCATCGAGGAGATAGCGCGACGAATACTTTGGGAAAGAGGAGTGACAGCTTTGAACTGCGATGAAATAGGCCATGTACGACGGCATCGTACTAAACCTAAAAAAAGGACAAGAAGAGCGCTCGATAATTTGGAACGAGGCGAGCAAAAGAGACAAAAAGTAATCTCATCTATTCAGACTCCGGAGATTACAATCCAAATGGCATCGCCTAGAGAGCAATTGCATAGCATTTATCTCGATGGCAAGATCAATGGGAGAAGCGTTCAGTTACTGGTTGACACGGGAGCGACGAAGACCATCATTCGTCCTGACATGTTATTAGAAAATGAGAAGACATCACCAGTATCAGTACGACTTCGAACGGCGACGGGCGAAGAAATACCTACTCACGGACAGGTCAAAGTAACCATTGGTTTGGGAAATGGAGTACTCGACCATCAAGTACTGGTAGCCGACATCACGGAAGAAGTTATCCTGGGAACGGACGTGATAAAGAAGTATGGGTTCCATTTGGATATGAAGAACGATGTCCTGAAGATCGACAATGAAGAAATTCCTTTTCATTCGTCAGAGAAGGCAGCCGTGCGAGTCTTATTGAGTGAAGACGTGATTCTGCCTGCAAGGACTGAAAGTGTGGTGATGGCACGCCTGGATGGAAGTCTCCGGGAAGGCTACATACGCGCGATTGAACCAATGGAGGGCAGCTTAGTTGAAAAGGGACTACTCGTTGGCAGAACTTTAGTACGAGTAAAGAAGACGATGCCAGTAAGGATCTTAAACATCAACTCAGATCCTGTAACGCTGAAAAAGAAGACCGTGGTAGGCCAATGCACGCCAGTATCACAAATTGTGAGATGCGTGAAGTCGAACAAAGATACGTCGCCGAAGAAGTGTCCACAACATCTATTGGACATTCTTACCACCAAATGCGAAAACCTCAGCCAAGACCAGCTGGCTAAAGTTAAAGTGTTGATCCAAGAGTACCAAGATGTGTTCGCGTTGGAGAGTGGCTCTAAAGGAAGAACTAACGTGGTGAAACATAAAATTAATACCGGAGACGCTCGGCCGATACGACAACATCCACGCAGACTTCCTTTGGCGAAAAGAGAAGAAGCCGAACAAATAATTACGGATATGGAGAGTGAAGGCGTGATTAAACCTTCAAGTAGTCCATGGGCATCCCCAGTGGTACTCGTGAAGAAGAAGGATGGATCAACGAGGTTTTGCGTAGACTACAGGCAGCTAAACGACGTGACCAAAAAGGACAGCTACCCTTTACCCAGAATTGACGATACGCTAGACACCCTGTCAGGATCCGAGTGGTTTTCTACGTTAGATTTAAAGAGTGGATACTGGCAGGTAGAATTAGAATCCAAGGATCGTGAAAAAACAGCTTTTACGATCGGAACTGGTTTGTGGCAGTTCACTGTAATGCCCTTCGGCCTGTGTAACGCTCCTGCAACGTTCGAGCGTTTGATGGAGACCAGCTTGGTTTACCTGGACGACATGATCGTGGTTAGAAGGTCGTTTGAAGAACATTTGAAAAACTTGAAGGAAGTGTTCCAGCGATTACGTGGGGCTAACCTTAAACTGAGCCCAAAGAAGTGTCACATATTTAAGAAGGAAGTGCAATACCTTGGCCACGTCGTATCTAAAGATGAAGTAAGGGCTGACCCAGACAAAATCCGAGCAGTGCAAGCATGGCCAAGACCGATCGACAAACATCAGGTCCGAAGTTTCCTTGGGTTGTGCACTTATTATAGGAGATTTGTACCCGGATTTGCCAATATTGCCAAACCATTGACAAAATTAACCGAAGAGAAAGCAGAATTTAGATGGAATGAAGACTGCGAAAATTCTTTTAATCAACTAAAACAAGCCCTAGTCACTTCGCCGATTCTGAGTTATCCAAGAGAAGATGGAAAATTTGTTTTGGATACTGACGCAAGCAATCTGGCCATAGGCGCGGTCCTTTCGCAAGTTCAAGATGGACAAGAAAAAGTTATCGCGTATTTTAGCAAGGTTTTGTCCAGGCCAGAAAGGAATTATTGCGTGACTAGGAGGGAGCTGTTAGCAGTCGTTAAGTCCATCGAACATTTCTACAAGTATTTGTATGGACGAAAATTTTTACTGAGAACAGACCACGCCGCTTTAAAATGGCTTCTGCAGTTCCGTAACCCAGAAAGACAAGTGGCAAGATGGATCGAGAGACTGCAAGAGTATGACTATAACACAGAACACCGTGCCGGAAGCAGTCATCGAAACGCTGATGCCTTGTCCAGAAGACCATATCCGGCGGACTGCAGCCATTGTTCGCGACTGGAAGAAAAAGTCGAATGTCTCCGGAGAACTGCTATGGTTGATGATGAGTGGGAACCTGAGTAGTTACGTCTCGAACAAGAAGACGATCCTGAAATAAGACAACTCCTCGACTGGAAAGAAAGCAGCCGACGACCAACCTGGGAAGAAGTGAGTGCTTTGGGCAGAAATATCAAAGCGTACTGGGCGCAGTGGGATTCCTTGATAGTAGAAGACGGTCTTCTTAAGCGGTCCCTAGAAAGTGCCGAGGGCACGGGAAACAGACTACAGCTGGTAGTGCCGAAGAGCAGGGTGACAGAAGTGTTGAAGCATCTCCACGATGGGACATCAGGAGGACACTTTGGCATTAAGAAGACGTTGGGTAAAGTGCGAGAACGATTCTACTGGATGAACTGCAAAGAGGACGTCATGAAATGGTGCCGTAAATGCATAGTCTGCGCTTCAGGAAATGGTCCAGCGAGAAAGCGCAAAGAACCCATGAAACAATACAACGTAGGAAGCCCTTTGGAAAGAGTAGCGATTGACATCGCAGGGCCGTTCCCAGAATCCGATTCGGGAAATAAATACATCCTGGTGGCGATGGATTATTTCACGAAATGGACGGAGGCTTACGCCATACCCAATCAGGAAGCAGCTACAGTCGCAGACGTATTAGTAAAGGAGTTTTTCTGCCGGTTTGGAGTTCCGTTGGAATTACACTCCGATCAAGGCCGCAATTTTGAGTCTGGGCTGTTTCAAGAAGTTTGCCGACTGTTTGGAATTAGAAAGACTAGGACAACGCCTCTCCATCCTCAGTCTGATGGCATGGTTGAACGGATGAATCGAACAATGGGCAAGTACTTAGCCAAGGTAGTGTCCGAACACCAAAGGGACTGGGATAAGTACTTGCACCTTTTCTTAATGGCATACCGATCATCCGTTCACGAAAGCACAAGCCAAACACCATCCTGTGTCATGCTCGGTCGTGAGATAAGATTACCATGCGATCTTCAATTTGGGCGAAGACCGGAAGAAGAAGTTGCTGGAGAAGATTACGTCAGCAAGCTGGCCAAGAGGTTAGACGAAGTACATGAAGAGGTCCGTAAAAATACACAAATTGCCAGCGACAGGATGAAAACAAGATATGACGTCAAGGCGCAAAATGGTGGGTTTCAACCTGGCGATATGGTCTGGTTGTATAACCCTCAAAGGAGACGTGGTTTGTCGCCGAAGCTTCAAAGACAATGGGAGGGTCCCTATGAAGTCGTGCAGCGTATTAACGACGTTATATACCGCATCCGAAAACCGCCCAGAGGCAAGCCAAAAGTGGTCCACGTCGATCGTCTAGCCCCGTTTGCTGGCGATAACCACAATCCGCAAGTTCAAGTCCGAACCAGAGTAATAAGTAGCTGAACCAGGAATCCAATCGAAGAAATGGAGTTCGAAAAGTTTATGAACTTATACGGAGGTTCTGGAAAAGCTAGGTTCGGAGTTACCACCGAGGAACAACAAGACCTGTTCCAGACACAAAAAGATTACGCCATCGCACATTGCGTGAGCGAGGACCTTGACATGTCCAAAGGGGTTGCAGTCGTGTTTAAAAAGAAGTTTGGGAAGCTAGATGAATTACGAAGACAGCAACCGGCAGTCGGAAAAGTTTTAGGACTACGTGGTGACGGACGCTTCGTTTTCTATTTGGTCACCAAGAAATACTCACGTGTCAAGCCGTTATACAAAGATCTGTGGCAAACATTATGGACTCTCAAGAGAGAAATGGAGATCCATCATGTTAAGGAATTGGCAGTACCCAAGCTTGGTTGTGGCTTAGATCAACTGAATTGCAGGACAGTTCGAAACATGTTGGAGGTCGTCTTCCGAGGAACAGGCATTCAAGTGTTGGTCTGTAGTTACCAACCAAGGAGAATATTGGGTCAGGAAAAGTCCATTGACTGTTACTTTTATGGTCAAGGAAGTTGCCGAAATGGAGGAAGCTGCCGCTATCGCCACGATCCCTTTTACCGGTGTCACATCCAGTCTCCTGTTCTGGGACAGAACAGTCCTAAGAAGGGGGCAGTGAAACGTTCAAGAAATTACTTGCAAATGCAAGAGCCTTCTAGAAGCTGTCTAGAAGATATAGCGAAAAGTAGGGAACGTTCGAGAAGGATTCGAGAAGGATTCGCCGATGTCTATAAATGCCGAACATGGAAATCGTAGGTCAGTTATTGCTGGAATGTGAATGCATGCAGTATTAAGAAGAATATTCAAGTGAAGATAAATAAGTGATTAGCACGCGTGTGTCTACATAAATAAATCGAGAATAATCGCGAACGTGATAATTAGTGTAAACAAGTGTGATATCCGAGGACGTTATCTTATCTCGTGTTAGTGATAGTGTTATACAACGGTTATACATAAATTATAGTGTAAGTGTTTTTATTATTAGAGTTTATTAGTTCGGTTAATTTAAAAGTGTACATATTTCTAGAATAAGTAAACGTAGTTTTAGTCGTTTTAAATAAATTAGTTTTTAACAATAAATTCGCAACAATATCTATCTATTTTTACAAACATTTTCATTGTGGTCTTTAATTGATTTTCGGCAAGCGCTGTCTAATTGTAAGCGATTATTAACGCTGCCAAGAGTAGCATAATTCATACAATTTTTTATTCGCCAATAACAAGTGCTTTTTAAATGCTTTAAATTCGTAACATTATTTTTAGACCATAATGATTAATGAATTATGTGAAAACAGCAAACATACAAAATAGTAAAATCTATTATTTATTTTAAATCCACAAATCTAATCTAACGAATCATAGATTCTTTAAAACTACAGTTGACTTCTTTCGTTTTATATGTAGACCGCGCATAAACTCGCATAAAATTGTATTCTGTGTGTCTCACTCTTGACTACAATAACTATCATTTACGATTTGGTTTAAGGGTAAGCATAGTTGGAGCTCACGTACGTGTCAGCCTCGGGTAAATTTGCAAGCTTTCGTATCTGTTGCGTTTAAATTAACAATTATTTAAGCGCATGAAATTCAAACGTTGATAATTTGATTTAAACGCAAATTTTCTCTAATTTTAAATTAAATAAAATACCTTTTCTATTCTTTTTTTTGAGAGGGTCATTGACCAAGTGATCTAATAGAGAAGCTGCGACAGACTGAGACCTTAGACTCCTAGTTATACTATTTTCCTAATTTAAATTTCCTTCACACAACTGACATAAACGTCTAATTGGAAGAAGTACAAACAAATTTTTAGGCCAATTTCATTATTTTTTGCAAACAAGCAATGCTGCGTAAATACGCCGTGATTATCTCAAACAAACTAAATATTTAACTATGCTTAATTCTTTCTACATTTTAGGTGTTTAAAGTGGGAAGTAAAATTAACTATATTTTCTATAAAATCTTAAGCTTTCGCGGTTATTCTGTTTATGAGCATAAGCGACTTTCGGCTTAGACCGCGTCGTTTGTGAACCGAACCCAACCAAACTGACGTTTCGCAATACATTGCAGCTTGCATCTTCAGAGTGGTAAATGTCGCTGACAGTCTGGATGTTTAATTACGACGCGATCTAAGCCGGAAGTCGCTTCTAATTATATACCTGTATTTTCATTTCTTCAATATTGTTAACAATATAAATAGAAACATTTCTTAAACCAATTGTCTATTTTTTTATAGTTGTTCATTATTTTAAATTTACCACAAGCATAATTAAAATGTTTTGTGTTATATTATCAATTGTACTAATCAAAAAAAAACAAAATATTAATAAATTACCATAAAAATTAAAATAAAAATATTGCTTTTATAAAAGTTAAAAAATATTTATTTTGTGTATACTTATATACCTACTAAGTTATCTGGTCTACTATATTTATGTATCCAATCGAACGGCTACCTCTCGTAAAGGGTTACTTAATCCGGCCCAGGATAGGTCCAACCAGGATAGTCTTACTCGAATAATATATTCTATCAAAATTAGTTTGACTTTCGAAAAGGTAAAAGTAAAAGTACATCTACAGCTGTTGAAAATCTAGTAGGTTACACCTTTCGAAGATGGTAAACATACTATAGAGATTTTCTTAGATTTAAGTAAAATTTTGATTAAAATAGCATTAGTTTAATTACTTCTTATTTATGCAATAGAAGCCAAGCTATCAAACTAGGTAAAAGTACAGGCGCCTTTGGTACGATACGCAGAAGTTTGCCACAAAGTTTTGTGTTAAGACCCATTTTGTTTTTAATTTATTTTAATGTTTCCACCAAGTAGTTGAAGATGTTGCCACATGCATACAGTACGCTGATGACACAACTTTACTTATTAATAATTTAAATCTAAACTCATTGCAAGAATCTATGAAGGAAATAATTTCCCGTAGTTGTAAGTGGTGCGAAGCCAATAATCTTACGTTAAATACTAAAAAAACAACGAAAATGTTAATGACTAAAAAAAACGATTTCGTTAATCCACAATGTTTGAATTTTGTAGGTATTGGTTTAGAAACATATTATTATTAAGACAGGAGAAAGTCTTTAATGGAGTTTTGAGATCTGTTTACTTTGCAACTATTCAATCACAACTCTGTTATTGGTATATCTAGTATGGAGTAATTCAGTCAATTCAATACGCATTTTTGCATGCGATTTGAGTCCTAGGTTCAATTAACTATAATGCTGATTGTAGAGGGTTTTTTTCCAGATTGCATGTGCTAACTTTGTTCTGTATATTTATACTAAATTGTATTATGTACGCAAAAGTTACGTTAGACGATCATGTATTAAGATCTGATACATAATTATGAAACAAGAAAGGAATGAATGGAATGTAATAAAAGCTTTTTTAATAAAGAAATCTTTTCGGAGTCATTTTAAACTTAATCCATAATCTGTACTCTGTTATCTAGATGTATTTAATTAATTTAATTTAATTTAACAGTATGAATGCACGTATTTTCTTTATTTACTTATGTATCTTTTGAATTAACGTATCCTATATTAAATTGTATAATCGATGGAATAATAGATTACTTACTTGCTTACATACTTACTGTATGCATAATAATATGGAAATGGCTGTACAGATGGAAAGGTTGAAGTTCATCCCAGCAAACACAAGGTAGCTTAATTTAGTAGTTTATTGGGTATTGAAAAGTCATTTATAAGTAATTTATTTTTTTTCGTAATTTGAGAGTAGTCTAAGGTGACGTTTAACAGTAATTTAAATGGTTACTAGTTTAAAAGTAGTATACAAAGTAGTTTAGGAGTATTTCAGTATTGTGATAGCATCAAAGTAATTTAATTAGTAACTTAATAGTAATTAAAAAATTAAACGTTGTAGTTTAATGATAATTGAGTCACCATTATACTACCCTGTAATTAGAAAGTAATTAAGGAGTAATGTAATGGTGCGTAGCTTAAGAATAGTTTAACCAGTAACTTAAAAGCAATTAAAAAATTGAACGTTGTAGTTTAATGGTCATTTAGTCACCGTTATACCACACAGTAATTAGAAAGTAATTAAGGAGTAATGTAATGGTGGGTAGCTTAAAAATAATTTAACCAGTAACTTAAGAGTAATTAAAAAATTGAACGTTGTAGTTTACCGGTAATTGAGTTACCACTTTACTACCCAACAATTCAAAAGTAATTAAGGAGTAATGTAATGATTGGTAGCTTGAATAGTTTACTCAGTAACTTAGTCGTAATTCCAGAATTAGGTTGGGGAGTTTAATGGTAATTGAATGTCCGTTAAAATACAAGGTAAATTAATAGTCAGTAGTAATAGAGTTGCTATATAATTCTTAAGCTAAATTATTTTAAAAATAGTTATATTTGCCAAACAGTTAGGTCTGCTATCAAACAATTGCTTGAAGAATGCATAGAAAGAAGGAAAGTGGCAATGATTATCGGCAAATAAAAAGATTTCGTACAGTTTACGAAAATATTAATATTGGAAAGTCAAATAGCATTGGTACAATCTGAGGGATCCAGTAACGCAATATAAATATAAAACAAAAGCAAATATAACTTATGATACAAGAATATCAATATTGCATGAATTTATGTACCTGCCGTATCCAAAAATATTCGGATTCTATAAACCACTTCAAGCAAGTAAGACATGAATTATCCTGATTGCAGAATAACAAAAACAACAAGAGTATAATTAATACGTAGCCATGCAAATGTATATATAGGACTAATTCATCATCAGTCTGATTGTCATGTGAAATATTTAATGGTTCACGTTGAAAGTATTAAATTACGAATAAGTTACTCGATTTTGTATTCAACATATATAACGCGTAGTTAGCATTTATAGTATTAAGTCAGGCAGAGTAGTGGTTAACACGTTTAGGTTGCAAGGGATTTTCCTGATGTTCGTGGGATCAAACCCCAGGTAACTACTTAAATTAAATTCTAATTTTAAAAAATCCCACAATTTATCAATTATGTGCGTCAAATTCTGTAAACGAAATAAATAAAAAATTACAGAAACAAATAATTAATTAAAAAAACAATTTTTTTAAATGTGTTAGTGGTTTTAATAATAATTTAATAGTTTTGCTAGTAGTTCAAAACAGTATTTTAACAGTAATTCAATGGTAATATAACAACAGTATTTTAATGGTAGTTTATTAGTAATTTAGAAGTCAGTGAATTTGTGGTAGTTTAAGTGGTTGCTTAATGGCGCCCTTTTTACTGTTTAAATTACTACTTAAATTACCGTAATTTAATGACAATTCAACAGTAATTTAAGTCCATCTGTGTTTGCTGGGATTTCACTCATGTTACAAACATCATTTATTAATAAAAAAAGTAGTGTTCTCTCACTGCTTAAGAGCCCCAAAAAAAGGCGAAACGTCCGTCCAGTGGTTCACTCTAATGACTTTTTCACATTTGCATTGACATTGTTCACGTTACAATGTTTATATATTATGGTTTTATCTCGCGGCTTATTCAAAACTTATTTGAATTACGCTGATATTAAATCAGCTTTCAACGTTTCTATCTTTATAACTATTTACATACTATTATTCATACATAGTAAATCTATAGTATGAGATGGTTCTGCCATGGAATTTCACTCATGTTACTAACATATATAAACTATATAAAGAACGAGGAAGACAATATGGTTTGTTCTCATACATTCGACTGCCAGCACTCGTTGCAATCAGTCGACCTCTTGCAAATTTAATGCTGTAGAGCGGAAACGAGCATCTAAAACCCGGTGATCAAGAAAAAAACGATAACCTTCAGTTTGAAATGAACATTACTATGTGGCCATCTTTCCAATTCTAGTCCAGCAAAGTTATCACACAAGTCCCGGTCATCGATAACATCGCCCAACTTTAGACCGCGGTTGACAATTTTACTGGCTTTGTCAAAAGATGCATCTCAAAAGTCACTAAAATTATTACTAAAACCAAGTCCGATCCGCTCCAACTACCACTTCACATTCGCGATCATCTAAGGCGGAGATGACAACGCACCCGTCACCCAAACGACAAAAGAGCTCGTAACGCAGCTCAAACTGCCATCCGAATTCAGATCGAACAACATCGTAATCTTTTTTTCAGTGACAAACTTTAGTCGTTAAATCTACAAGACCACAGCGTCTGGCCAATGACCAACATTCTTAAAAACAGAAACAAACCAAACGGCTCCCGAGGTCTAATCTACACAGATCTAGACAAAGCCGAGGCTTTCGCTGACACGCTCGAACTCTAATTCAGAACAAACATCCAGACGACGAAAACTTCCGTCGCACGAATACTATCCACCGCGAAATCAAACGCATCCTGACGTTCACCACAAAGGAACCCATCAAGCACTTTTCAAGCAAATTGAAGCGGAAATCAAAAATTTCAAACCGCACAAAGCTCCCGGGAACGACGACATTCTCAACAAAACCATCAAACTTCTCCAAAAAAAGGTATAACCACCTTAACCGCGATTTTCAACGCTTGCTCAAGACGCTTTCCGTATCAATTAAAAATCGCGGACCTCATAGTAATACCCAAACCCGGAAAAGACCACGTCATGCTCCAAAACTATCTTCCAATCAGCTTACTTCCGACGCTTGGTAAGTTATTGGAAAAAATAATCCTCGCCAGATTACAGGAACAGGTCGATACCAACCAAATCATCCCCCAAGAACAGTTGGGTTTTTGCAATATACACTCCACCATCCACCAAGCCCTCTGCGTTGTAAAGCAGATCACCGACGGCTTCAACCACCGCGACGTCTTCCTCGACATCGAGAAGGCGCTTAACAAGGTCTGGCGTCGCGGTCTACTCTACAACATGCATCAACGTTTCCATGGTCCAACTCATCGGTTCCTTCCTCAATCGACGCTAGTTTACGATCAAACTTTGCGCCGCCAAATCCACTCCACGTCACATAGAAGCTGGCGTTCCTCAAGGGTCTACGCTCTCTACTTTTATACAACATCTTCACGACAGACGTCCCAAAAATTGACCGAGTGACGTACATCCTCTACGCCGACAATAGCCCCGTTTTAGCAACATCCCGCTTACTTAGTCAAGCTAAGAGAAATCTTCAAATGGCTTTCACTTCGCTAAACAACTAAGACGACGACTGGCGAATAAAAGTCAACCCTACGAAAGGTGCCGCCGTGCTCTTCGACCGAAAGAACATAGCTTTAACAAGCCGCCTCCACATCAAAGGCAACGACGTCCCCCACATACACAGAAGCTTGCTTCTTCTAACGGCCTACTGGTAAAATTATACTCGATGCTGTGCCGCAACAGCTGCCTCAACATCGACAACAAGCTTCTCAATTACAAACAATCATCCGCACATCCATGACTTACGCAGCACAAGTATGGTTACACGCTACCAAAACTCACACCACCAGGATCCAAATCTTTAAAAACATAATCCTCAGAATAATCGCAGACGCTCCCTGATTTGTCCGAACAGACCGGCTCCATCAAGAACTCGACATCCCGAAGATCGCAGATTTCGTCCGCCAAACCGTAGCTGCTGATCCCAATCCTTTCGTTCAGCGGCTTTGGAACTACGACACAGATAACATGCCTAGACAGAAACGGCCTAAGTATGTCATCATAGATTAAACTTTAGAAGGAAATGTTTAACCCAGCGGAAAAGTTCTAAATCAAAGAGGTAACCCGAAGGTGGATCCAACAGGGCTATTTAGCAAAGTTTGTTACCACTTAGGATTAAAACATGTATGAAATATATGGTTTGATCTGCCACAATCTATAGATTTACAAGTTCGATCTAGTTCAATTTCCACAAAAATAGTTTTATTATAAAATGTTTTGAATGAATCAAACACAGTGAATTTTGTTATATGTATGCCAAAAAGCGTTATGATTATAACATCAATTTCTTTTACTCTTGTGATGATGCAAAAAGAATACAGTAACTTATTCCATTATCAAAATGTGATGGTAGATATTTAATCTCAACTTTACTATATATTAGAGGTAACCGTAAATTATTATAAAGAGAAAGAACGTTTAAAGTTGATTTTACGCCCGCGTAATTTAAAATAGTTTTGAACAAAACTGCGGGTTAAAATCACAACCTAAAAGACATTGGGCGTAAAACAATGTCAATGTAATGCCACCAGAGTAAACTAAAAATTAACTTTAAACGTTCTCTGCTTTGTAGCTATTTATGGTAACTTCAATAATTCTCCAACTCGGTGTGATATGGAAACTCATTTCGCAGCATTGCCTAATCCAGCATTATAGGCAACCAAACATACATACAATTATAACCGCAATTATAAATGTGTTCAAAATTTTCGGTCCCTATTACAATTTGACCATAAACACATCTGTTTAAAAAAATTAAAAAAACGTTTTCATTAAATTTTTTACAAATGCTATATTAACGTCAGAAATGATAAAAAATCAAAATGTTTGTCCTATTATTGGTACAAGGAGTATTATGTGAACAATAAGTTTCAAAATGTATTTTTAATGTTTCTAAAAACCCTAAAATGCATATAACTGCTCTTCTAGATGAACTTGTATTAATACCCGAATGCACTCCAGTTCCTACAATCACAAATTACCAAATATATTAAGATTCAACGAGCAACAGTAGAATCTAAAAAGAAAATCTGAAACTAAAAGATTTAAAAAAAACGTCAAGTCGATTCATTTTATTTTAAAGAATAAATTTACATTTCATTTTTACTCGATACAAACATGTCGGTTTTTTTTAATGAAAAGGTAAAATTAAACAAAGTATAAATATAAATCAACAAATTTGTGCAACTATGCGGTAAAGAACGGAAAAGTGAATTTAAAAAAATCAGACAAATCATTTTGCTCAATATAATTATAAAAATACAGAATACAGGCATGCAATTAATATTTCAATATAAAAATACTTATCAATCGCAATTACTTAATATAGACAATATTTACAAATGATAAGAACAAAATTATTCTACAACAGCAAATGAGTGACCAGTACAAGCAGCTACATATTTAACTTTACGTTTTGGAAAAATTTGTTTAGGTTTGGAAACGTCTTTAGTGTTTCCGGTTCCACAATTTCCATGTTCGTTCCAACCCCAACAGTAAAGTTGACCATCTTTATTAAGAGCCAGGCTATGCTCCGAGCCCAGACTTAGCTGTTCTATATCCTTCAACTGTGTTAATTTTTCCGGTTTGCCAGTATCACCTTTCGGAGACCCCAATTGTCCGTAAGAATTGCGACCCCAAATATATACCTCCCCGTTTTTAGTTAACGCTGCACTGTGAGTCCATCCTGCCTGCACTTGTTTTAAAGTTTCATCAACTAAAACAACATTAGGTACCAGAGATTTAGGCACATCCAGACTTAGTCCTAATTGACCATATTTGTTGTCGCCCCAAGTTAGCACAGTACCATCAGCCTTTAAAGTTACAGTGTGGTTTTCACCACAAGCTATAGATTGTACTTCATCGACGTCAGGAACTTTACATATACTAAGATAATTGTTATCGTCGTAGTTGTTACCTAAACCTAGCTGGCCTTTACTTCCACTACCGGCAACTAATAAACCATTTTCTTTTGTTATCACAGCCATATGTCTTAAACCGCAACTCGTTTGTTGAAATCCGGTCGCCAACTTTTGAGAAACTTGTAAACGGGATGGAATACCAGTACATGTTATACTTTTACTTAAACCCAATTGCGTATATTGATTATTTCCCCAAACAAAAAGTTTTCCACATTCAGATACCGCAGCACTAAAATCCCACCCACACGAAATTTGTACAATTTTAAACTCTTTCAATATATCGATTACTTCGAATTTTAACGTATCATCTGAACATCCCAATTGACCTTTATTATTCCAACCACAACTATATACATGACCATTATTGTCCAAGATTAATGTATGGCCACCACCACCAGCGATTTCAACAATGTTTTGAGCTTTGAGACCGCAATCGCCTAAATTCACCTCTCTTGGTTCAACTTCTTGTTCAGATTTGATTCCCAATCCAAGCTGGCCATAACTATTTGCACCCTAAGTAACAATGTTGAGTAAAAGGTTTAGTTTTTATGTTATTAATAACGTACCCACGAATACAGAGTCATTGTGGAGTCGAAATAACGATAGAAAATCTACTTTTTCCAATTTCTTTATTTAATAGTAACACGCGCTTCCGCTTTCTTACTTCAAAAATAGGTTAGAATAAAAATGTCGTTGTGATAGCTTGGATGCATACGCCATTACATATCCGGTAGACGGTCGTGGCGAGTGTACCGTCGACGTAAATCAAATCCTGTTCCCTATTTTTAAAAACCCCGGGAAAAAATATATACAAATATTACAGTAAAAAAAGTATACATATACATTATTCATTTAAATCCTGATTTTTTACGTAATTAACTACAATTATACATTATTTTCAAATTTACGACAGCAGCTTAAACAATAATGAGTAAGATTTGTTACAATATTTATATAAATCGCAGATAAATCAACTTCAAAAAACCATTATTTTCTGCTTAGATCTTAAAATAATGAAATATACAGAATGTAATTAAAACAACGTTTATGTAAAAACATTTCTTCAGCATTTGATTTAAAAATATACGATAAATTACCCTGTGCTAATAATAACTTTTATAATTTTTTATTGCACGACTTGGTTACTTTACAAATTATATTAAAACATTACCTAATATAAGATCATTACGTACAATTTATTTAAACATAAAAAGATAAGGTGCAACAACACAATAAAAAACTTAATATTAATTGATGCAAATTAGTAAATAATTTACATAAATAAACAGTAATAAACCACAAATGCACTAATAACAGTATTATTTGGTATTATTTATGTATAAAACAATAAAGAAATTAACAAGATTTACAAACACTGGTTTCTACACAACTCTCAATCACAACAAAGCATTTGTTTGTATTGTACTTGATTTATGTACCGCAAACACTATAACTGTCAGAATGTTAAGTGCTTTAAGAGCAAAGAATCCTAATTCGTAAGTAACAAAAACCCAAAATTAAAATACATCTCCTTTTTACAGTGAATACGATACCAAATTTATACAAAATCGTATCGTACATACTGAAAAAAATTTCGCAGAACTATGTAATATATTTGCACAATACTCTCGAAAAATAGCCAGGGTGAGAGATAAAGGCGATAGTTTAACAGAAATCTTAATGGCGTATGCTGAAAACGAAGACATAAATAAATCACTCTCAGTTGGTTTAATAAATCTCGCTACAACATTCATGGCTGTTAATGACTACGGTGATATTCGAGTGAAAAGTATTGATAAAAAAGTAATTGACGAGTTTTCAAAGTACGAAGGCATATGTAAGCAAGTTAAGGAAGATGTTAAGCAAATTTTAGCAGTGCAAGAAAAAGAACTGGCTCGACGAAAGCAATGTAAAAGATTGCGAGAACGTAAGTCTACTCATCGGCAATTAATTGTAAGTAATGGACGTAACAAAAACACATTAAAATTATAAATTTACAGCAACAAGCTGAAAGTGAGTTAACCAAAGCGCAATTAGACGTATCTAAAACAATCACAAATGTCGAAGAAAAGATTATTACATTTGAAAAACAAAAATTACATGATGTTAAAGGTATTTTGCTCGATTTCCTGGCAATTGAAATGGGTTATCACGCAAAAGCTTTAGAACAACTGACTAAAGCATACAAAAATGTTATGGAAGTTAATGAAGAAACAGATTTGCACGATTTCAACAAAATAGTAACCGAAAAGGGAATGGTACTAACTTTAATTTTATTTTTAATAAATAATAGAACAAGTTGTAGGACTTTCAAAATGCGTTGTGTATGATGCAATCACCATTTAGATCGTCACAATCGATGGGAGCAATTAATATGATTGGATCCAGACCATTAGTTCGACGTTCTTCTGGAATACCATCAATAGCATCCCGACCCTTTAAAAGTGAAGAAACATTAGAAATCAGTGACTCAAATGAATCTGAAACTGACCAAGAAGAATCTTCTTTAAATACGGAAATATCAACTCCTGTACTCACAAAAAAACATTAAAAGTAATTTTGGTTTAATATTATAATTAATACAATAATTTATTGTGTAAATGTACTGGTAAAAATCGCTATACTAATGTGATTAAATAATTAAAATACTTTATTTCTCTGAACCTTCGACGCCCGCTTGTGTCATAAGATCACCAATATTCTTTTCCAAGTCGTCTATCCTATTACCCATTTCATCAATTCTGGATAATATTTGATCGGACATATTTTGAAATTTACTTTGAATGCTCTCCAACAAATTTTGCACCTAAAAGACAAAGACAGTTAGATTTTAGGTTATGTCAACAAAGAATTTCTTACATATTGTGTTAATTCTTGAACGTATTTTGGATCATTGGAAGAAATTGATGTGAAGGTTTCTGTGTCGTTACTCATTTCTACCTTTTCGTCTACCATTGCTTCTGAATTTTATTAATATTTGTGTTGCCTCTCTCAGATTTCAATTTATAAATTACCTTCAGTCGCAAGGCTGGGCAACTTTAAAAAGTTTGATCGAATTGTGGCGATACTTGAGGTTGGTACAATGTGGCCACGTAATAAAATCGATTTATAATAAATCAATGTATTTAATGATAACATGCTATTTCGCAATGGAATAAAACTTCAGCAATTGCGAATTCATCATGAATATATTTACATATAATCTGTGATTTACATCTGTGAATATCATGACCGTGAAAAAGAACGTTTAATATACAGAGTGAGTCAATCGAGTCAATTATGCTTCTTATTTTCAAGATTTGGTATTTTCAAGAAATCAGCGAATATGGTTTATGATTTTTCTATGCGAATTAGTGGAATATGATATTTCATAAATTAATGTGTTTTAAATCGCCGTTATTATTATGTTTTAATTCAAAATATCAATTCGTTTTTCGTTACTTTTTTTTTGCAATGAATTTGAGTATGTGTCAGTGGCGCACTCAAATGGGGCATGAACAAAATATTACAGCGAAATTCAGGACCGAATATCGTTGGTACACCTCTAATTATCGGTACATAAATTATTTACATAGTAACTTCGCAGTTGATAACGACATTATATCACATAATATGTATTAGAATTACAGTTGGTTTTAAATAATAATTCGTTGACGTTTATTGTATATCTGGATGTAATTGAAACAATTTCCTAGATTGAGATTCGGTTTCATTAGCCACTCTAGTACCGTAACGTACGCAACATATAAATTGTAATTAAATGTAATAATAGATAAATAATAGTATATTATATATCAAGGTTGAGAAGTGCATCATTATAACCTAAGCGATAGATTATATCGCGAGACGCGAAGCGTCGAGGGATATAAATCGCGCAGGTTATAATGAACTTCTCAACCGTGTTATATATACAATTTTTTCCACTACTAGAATTATTAAAACCTTTCTACCTGTTACTAAATCAAATTTAAAATTTAAGATATTAATTTTAAATTAAAAATCAAGTCAGTAATTCTGACAGTTGTCATTAGTTTAATAGAATTAATTTTGACGTAATTCTTAATTGCGATTTAAAACACAAAAATAAACAGATAACGTAAGTTTTTATTGCTAAAGTTGTTTAAATTGTTTAAAAACATTATTATTTTAAGCATTGATTATATCTAAAACATATTTAACTCAATAATATTCACATTTAATTAAGCGCGAACTTCAAATAACTTACTTTTTAAAATCAAATTAATTTATTAATTGAGCGATTTGAAAACTTAAATTAGCATTAAATAAAATCTCTTGCTCTTGGTACGCAGTTTGGTAAACTTTTTTCTTTGAAACTGTTGTAGTATTATCAGAAAATGTAAATATGTTCATTATTAACTACTAGTTAATAATGAAATATTATTTACCTGCGCTTAAAAAAGTACAACTTCACGGCCTTCTATTATACGTAATAATGCAAGCGTATACAACTAGTAGTGGAAAAAAAATATGTAACATTTACCAGCACGAACTGTGATTGATAAAACGAAGCCAAATTACGACGAATGATTTTGAACTGTGTCTGCTCCGGTTCTTACAATTGCATAAAAAGATATCGCATAGTAGTCACGTATATCCCAATAGATTCGTTAGGTTTTATCATACGGTTACGAATAGTGTTCATTAATCGTTCATCATAATCTAATGGCAAAAATTCCATTTTCAATAGAGCAGACCTAACCCTCTAGTTAAGAATTCCATAAGTTCAGAAAGATCTTCACCTGAAAAGGTTACATTCTAATCTATCAAGTTTGTTTCCGAACTAGAGTCCGAGGAAGTAAGAAGTAGAGATTCTTCTTTTAAAAAATACATATGTTATACCAGACGACAACGAAAAATAATTGCAACAGTATTAGGTAACAAACGAATTAAAATAAATATTCCGTTAGAATCCTAATTCGAAGCCAATTCGTATTGTAACTCCCCTTAAGTAGAAACTTATACAAAAAACGATCAACAAACCCTTAAAACATTAATTTATTATAAAATCTTAAGCTTTTGCGGTTGTTTTGTTTATGATTATAAGCGACACATCACTCTGAAGATGCTAGCTGCAATGTCTTGCGGAACGTCAGTTTGTTTGGGTTCACGAACGACAATACGGCAAAGGCCAAGTTCTACTTCTTGTTTTGGCTCTCAAGGAGAGACTATGACCAAGCCTAGGTCTGGGTGTTTAACTACGACGCGGTCTAAGCCGGAAGTCGCTTATAATCATAAACATTAATTTATTACTGAGCACACAGGAATGGTGCACCTCTAATTATAACTAAGTGATTTATAATTATATAGTAGCTGTTGTAATTGTACACATTTGTTATATCGTTTATTTTGTTCTTTATCATCTTACATATACATTATGCTAATACACCTAATACACTACAAAAAGTAACTTTGAAAGTAACGCAACCATTTTCTTCCGAGTGAAGTTAGCAACTTACTACTACAGCTAAAGCTGTGTTTCTACTGAGAATACCACAGTTCTCCCCCACTTAACTTAATACTAGCCTATTGCTTTGGAACACAAAATTAACTTAAACCTAAAGATACATTAATTTGAAAAATAAAGTTATAATTCATAATCTCTTAAAAATACAGGTTGTCTCTTGGCACGCTCAGACCTCCTTAGAATTGGTAAGTCTGGTTTTTGGTCTCTGTTTGGTGTTGGTGCGTTATTTGGCATCTCTGGAAGTTCTTCTTCAACACTTCGACTAGGTAATCTAGGAACATCAAATGTGACATATGTTGCGTTGGAATGTTTTTGTGAATGTGATTCCTTGAAGTCTCGGTGAGTTACACGGGTGGAACATAACTGGTTAATATGGCGTTTGATAATACGTCCTGAGTCTATCTTCACAAGGTAGTGACGAGAGCCCAATCTTTCTGTGACGTACCCAAATTCCCAGATTTCTCTATTTTGTTGGAACATGCGGATTTGAACTCTCTCCCCCACTGATAAGGAACGAACATTGAAGTACATAGGAAAAAGTATAATTTTCAATTAATGTACAAAATTATAAATTTCTACTTTATAACAAATAAATACGTTTATAACTTTGTTAATTTAGTTACACGATTTATTTTTAAAATTTATCAAATAACACTTGGAGGGAACAACTCAACATTTCAAACGCGTATAAACAAGGGCGTCATTAAGTTTTTACTTATTAACAAATTTGACGAACTTATATTATGATATATTTTATGGAAGTTTAATTAACATTCTGTATAAAAAAAATAGGATGATTCAGATAAAGAAATCATCTTCACACGAATATACACAAATGTCTTTTACAAAAACTTAAAACTGCGAATAAATTAACCAAAATGTCGAACGTTAAACTTAGGTCAAACTGAAGTATGTCATTTGTTTGTTGTAATACTGACTTGAAAATTTTAACCAATAAAAAAAATTTATTCAAATTTAGCGCCTATTTGATGGGAGGGACTTAACTATATCTTTTCGCCGTACAGATAATAGCTACATATATGGTTCTCTCTTATTTTATTTTCAGTGACAAAAAAATTGTTTGTTACATTATTTACAGGTCCTGTTCGCTAATTCATAAGAGAAGAATAGTAACATAGTAGTTTAAGAACAAATACAGCGTAATTTCTTTACATTTTAGAATGACCAACAAAATGTTTTGGCTTAAACTCCATTGGGAATATGTGGGTAGTTATGAGCTGGACATAGACAAACAATCGCCTTGACAAAATAATAAATAAATAATAAATATAAAAATACACTTTTTTGACATATTAAATACATTTAAAATTTCATAATAAATACCAATCTGGTATTTCTATTATTTCTTTAGCTATACAGGTAATAAAATTACAATGGTTTATTTGCTTTAAAGAATGCTATGAAAGAATGTGTTGAACGCGTCCTAAATACAAAAATCTCCAAGAATTATTAAAGTAAAATAATAAACACTTTTAAGAATGGAAAAATTTATACGATTTTGTAAGAAGATGGTTTTAGTCATTAAATTTAATCTGATCTAAGTTGATTTTCCAGATTTTAACCATCAAACTCACGTAATTGTAAAAATAACCTAACTTTTTAACAACAATGAATAAAAACTATGAAGATTTAATGCATTCTGATGGTACGACAGCTTATGAGACATTCAGCGTTATTGTGCCATCAGCTTTTATAATTTTTATTGCATCTATAATTATACACAGTTTTTTTAGAACTAATCGTATTACACAGATAACAGCAGAATTTATTTTAATTGTCTTACCGTTCATATTTATCATTACAGTCTTAGCCAATTACGCTACTGATATTATAATTTTGTCAATTATAGCTAGCATTACGTTAATAGGTTTACTCAGGAATAAATGCACAATAATACCTATCCAGAAACATAAAAATTATAATTACGTAACGTTAGGGCGATGCACAATATTTTTCTTAACTGTTATTAGTATTTTAGCAGTAGACTTTATGGTATTTCCACGTAGGTTTGCTAAGACAAGGAATTACGGGTATAGTTTAATGGATGTTGGAGTTGGTTTATATGTATTTGCAAGTGGTGCACTTTCGTATAATAATCAGTTTTATCGCATCTCAATACAAAAATCAATAACAAGTGCAGTTCCTCTTATTCTACTAGGCAGTGCCCGCTTTATAATCACCCAAGAAATACATTACCAAGTTATAGACTCGGAATACGGAGTACATTGGAACTTCTTTATCACCTTAGCCACAGTTCAAATTCTCTCTTCAATCGTTTTCAACCTCGTAAACATTAATGCAATATATGCTGGTGGAATCTTATTGTTTCTTCACGAAAATTTATTGCAGTTGGGATTAGGAGAATATGTATTAAGTGATATAGAGCGTAACACATTCTTTCGAGCGAATCGGGAAGGTATTGTATCATCTTTAGGTTACTTAGGTCTTTATTTTTTAAGTTCCGCTTTTGGTAAGATGTTTGACATCAAAAATTCTAGTGGGAAGTTTTCATGGAAACTAATTTTTAAGTTTCTTTCTTTGATAGGTTTTTTACTGTGGTCCACGTTAATCTTAGAAAAGAATTTTGGTGTTTCGAGACGTCTAGCAAACTCCGGCTATTGCATTTGGGTTCTTTTTATCGGTGTCTTTATGTTCGCGTTATTATATGTAATAGAATTATTGGAAAATTATGTTTGTGGTGCTGTGTACATACCTGTACTTTTTGAAGCTATCAATTACAACGCTTTAATGTTTTTTTTGGTTGCGAATTTACTGACTGGTGCTGTCAATATAATTTTTGATACGTTAAGTATGTATACTATGCCGAGTCTTGTTATTTTAAGTGTTTACATGATATGCAACTGTGCTTTTACTTATATTTTGTTTGTTAAAAAAATTAGATTAAAATAAATGTTTCTAAGTAATTGTAAACAATGTTTTTATTAATACTGTTAAAATCACTTTAGAACCCGTTACAATTATTAGAAATTTAATTTAAAGTTCATCGTGATACGAATAATTGTCTAATAGTTTTTTAAATTGAGCATGATTTTCAACATGATCTGCGGCAACTGCAACAAGTCTTAAAAATTCAGGTATATCAAATGAATAATTTGTAAATTTCGCATGAGCTCCACCGTCAGGATGCGTACCTTCATCTTCTTGCATTAATTTAGTTTTGTCTTCCCATGTAACGTACTTTAAACCTCTTAATCGTGCCAAATCTAAGTAACAATTTTCATCCTCACAATTATACCTTAAAGAATATTTCTTAGTAGTAACAATTAAGCAAGTATTACAAACTTACAATTCAAACACTGCCGCCCAATCGGGGAGAAACAATAAATGCGTGAGACCTGCTCCATGCATTCCTATAAAAACATCCGAGTTGTGAGTTAACTCAATTTGAGTTTTAAAATCAATGTGTTTATTATAGACAACTTTTTGGACGGAGTATGAGTTGTTTTCTCTTAAAGCGTCTATTAAGGCATCTTCGTTTAGGATATTTCGATATTTAGTTACTCTAGAAAGTAAAGTAACGCGAATTTTCGAATCCTTTCGTTTATGGAATGGAATATGCAATCGATGCAACATGTGTTCCGAAAAAGCTTTAAACAATCCACTCCTTTCGCACCCATAAATAATAGGTGTATTATAATATAAACCAAAAATCATTCGTGGAAGTAATGGAAAAACGACGTTTTTAAAGCATACAGTTTTTCCCATAAACGTTTTTAAATCCCACAGAGGATATTCCGTAAACGCCTTCCAAGCTCCTTCAAATGTGGAATAATACATATAAGATTCCCATATAAGAACGTGAACGTCAGTGGAAAAGGCTTCCCAGTGGGTTGAATTGACGTGTATTGAAGCGTATAGGTTTAAAAAATCACAGAAATGGTGATACATATTGACTGCTAAAAGCAAAATTGGAGAAAGTCATTTTTTCTAAGAGCTTGATACATACTTGCGTCGATCTTCATGATGTACGTAGGTTTTTCTATAGTAATATCACAGTCGCCTTCTTGAATTGGTCGTTTATTTAATTTAGTAAAGTAGCGCAACTCAGGCCCCCAACTTTGCAATGGACTTATTTGATCCGTTTCTGCATGTAACTGCTCTTGATGAAATTCGCAGAAACCACCTAAGCATTAACACGACATGAATTCAAAAAAACCACGAAACCTAAACGATGTTAAAAAAGACCAACCTAATAATTAAAAAGAAAACGACAAACCAAGTTAATTAGTAAGTAAGCAAAGCAACAAAATTGAGTCAGAAAGATAAGATGCCGACCAACATAGTTACTACTGGCTAAAACTGATGCAGTGGAAGAGACTGAGAAACTCGTTAAAGAAAGTTAAACGTACAAATCCCAAAACTACTACTGCTTACCTATTTCTCCCTCTTTTAAAACATCCATCTTGTACCGTAATGGTTCATCCCTGGTCAATAACGACGTAAAATTAATCATTATATTTCGACCTCGACAAAACCGCATATGTTCTGAACATTCTAATGAACTATCTTGTGGAAATAATGGTTCACATAAAACTTTCAATTCCCTCAACTGTTGCTTAATATATCCAAAATCGGCTTGGGTGTAAAACGTATTTTGCTGATCAAACTTAGTTTTAACCCACCCTCGGTGATCGCCTGGACAAGAAGGTATCGAGTACTGGTTCTCCCAAGTACAACTGTATTCGTAACCCCAACATTTATCGCTATGTACATAAGTATATGGACAATCAGAATCTGTTTCACATTGTTGACCTATTTTAGGATAATTGTAAAAATAATACGGTAAATGATCATTGGGTAAATTGATTTTCGAATAATCGAGACATAATACTTGTACACAAAAATATAATATTAAAGAACGGAACAACATTATTTACATAATTTTTTATACTAAAATTACTATTTATCACTAAACTTTTACTTTCATTTTAGTTGTTATTAAAAAACCTGTTGAATAAAAACGTACGTTTGTCCTTGTACATACTTAAGAAAGTAAGGTTACATCAGTGTTGCCAGGTCTAGGGAAATTTCTCTAGGTCTAGGGAATTTCACACTTGGCCAGGGAAAAAAAGAATTTTTAACAATTTCAATCAAAAATCTAAGGAAATTGATATGTTTCTTATAATCATGTGTGCTTTTTAATTCAACCACCAAGAAGCGGCGTTCATTTCAGTATTTAAATTTAATCATTTCAGATTACAATTGAATAGATAAAATTCAATCAATCAAGCGCATGTAAAACTTGTCTAGGGAATTTTTGGTTTATAAACTGAAAAAAAAAATCTAAAAACATCTAGCAACGCTGGGTTACGTCAGAGTTAAAAAAATATATATATATATATATATATACACAACGAGTCGTAAAATTATAAAAAAGAAATTTTAAATACGAGATATAAGCGAAAAACTACAAATCAACACTATTTTATCTCAAAACACCGTAATATTAATACAAAAATACTTTGCTATAATTAATTTATGTACAAATTTGAAAATTACTCCTTATAGATAAAATATTTCATCTAGCGAAATCGCATAATTATTTTTATTCTTTGGAATAAAAACAATGTTAATTTTTTGTTACTTGTTTTTTTGGAAATCTTGATCCCAACTTTCACACTGAATGAAATTTTTTTTTATATGTTTCAACAGCAGTAGGAACAAAATGGCAGTAGTCTTGGAGATCATAATACCTCTGAATTTTTTTAGTAATTTGTAGAGATACAAATGCATGCGAGAGAGATGAACAAACCGGTAAGCTGCAAAAGCGGTTATAAAAACCTGAAATATAAATTATACATTTTTACTTTCCTATAAGGAAAGTATAGCGACCACAATTTTTTTTCAAAAAAATTTTTTGCATGATTTTTGCATTTTTAACAGTTTTTCTTATATAATTTCGCACGTATGTAAATTATTCGAATTATTTTTAGTTTCTTATATAGGTAATTCTTCTTAACAAAGTATTCAAATAAATTGTTTTCTAACCTTAACAGTTTATTATAGATATTTGATTTATAATTGAAAGTGAATTCCATATATAATCTTAGGTTCGAATCTTGCCTACGACGATTTTTTTTAGAGAAAAGAAAGAAAAGCAAAATTGTTCTCTAAATTCTTTTGACTTGTTTATATACGGAGTGCTGCATTTTATTTAAATTATCTTTGGACGTACTCACGATAACTCTCGAACCAAAAGTCGCAATTACTTGAAGTTTTTTATGGAGCTGGCTTTTCATATTCTCTCGGTTCTATCAAAAGATGAGTTTGATAAAGAAACCGGAAGTGGGTGTATTCGCCATTTCTAACAGTTTTTCTTATATAATTTTGTGCGTATGTAAATTATTCGAATTATTTTTTTTCTTATAGAGATAATACTTGCTAACAATTTATTTAAATAAAAACATTAACAGTTTATCACATATTTAAATTGTAATTTAAAATGAATTCACAAATATAATAATAGTTTTAAATCCTACCTGCGACGATTTTTTTACTGATTTCCTAAATGCCGAGGCGCGCAAATATGCTAGAAAATCCATACAAACGTGTACATATCACTTCAAAATAGTTTTATGACAACATAATATTTATAGATATTCCTTCATCATTCCTTATAGGAAAGTCGTGTGGTGACCACGCCAGTTTTTTTCTATGGGTATCCATAAAACCTCGCTTTGTGTGGATGTCCATAGAACAACTTTGTGTGAATGTCATATAAACATTAAAATTTTCGACATCTGGACGTCCTTTAATTAAACTTATTACACTTAATTCTAAAAAACTTAAAATGAAATTCAACTTTATAACCACTTATAAACACCAAAAAACTAATAAATATAAAGGTGTAAGTGTTGTAAATAGATAATTTAAAAATTATCAACACTGCTTATGGATACCGAAATGTCTACACCAAGATATCCACTGGTTGTTTCATGGATGTTTTACGTTATATAGGCGTCTGCCAAGTTGAGATGAAAAAAATACAGTTAGCCAAGCTCTTGCAGCTTCTGACCATTTCTTTCTCAGCTTCAATAACTAAGCCCATATAGTACACTTGTACATACGCGTACATTTGTAGTACACTCAAATAAACAAAAAACGGGACATCTTGGTTAGTTCCTTTGAAATAGTTAGCAATGCAAACTAGGCTTGTTAGCGAATTCGATCGGCAATCGTTCGCGGCCGTTTGCGATGCTGCTCAAGAAATTCAAATTAGACAAATAATAAACATGGACAATAGTGATGGGTTTACCGGCTACTTTTTGGTCACCGGTGAATTGGCGATAAATACTTTTAAGTCACTGTTACTTTTATAAGCGACCGATATCACTTGTAACTTAAAAAAAAAGTCGTAACAAGGCAGACAACGAAAAAGTTAGTAATTTGACCAATAACCGTGCAGTAGTTACGGAATTACGGGTGACTGGTATTTTAGTGATCAACAAGTAACAGTGACAAAGTCACGGGTACCAAAATTTCGCCCATCACTAGTGGACAATACCAGAAGGTTAAATCGTTTATCCACATCAAAAACTAAAAAATCAGTATGTTCCTATTTTTAAATGATTTAGAACAGTAAGCTGCATTTTATTTTTATACGAAATATTGTAATAAAATTATATTAAAGACGTATAATAAAAAATTTGAAAATACATTTAATAAAAGCAAAATAGTTATCTTACCACGGCAGCAATCGGAGACACAGACCTCTGAGTGTGAGTCTGAATGCAAGTAAATACACAGACGTGAATTCCTTAAATTTATTAACTATAACATAATACACTACTTACATTAAAGAAAAAATGAACATTATTTGAATCAAAACAATATTTAGAATAAAACAGTATTTGAATAAAACAAAATATGGATTAAAATAATATTTGGGCGCCAATCACCTTTAAATCGGTGATGAATAAAAAGCATAAAATATTATACCTAATTATTAATTGATATTAAATGCAAACGTAGTAAACGTTTAATTTGTTATCGAGCATGTTTCCCGAAAAGTTTTAAACAACACAATTTAATTACTTGAATTCAAAATGTAACAGGTAGTATTAATTCCAGTTGACTCACCATATTGAATATGACGTTATCGGATATCTTCTATTTTTAGCACATTCTTGGTTGAAGTGATAAGATTCGTCCAAACGAATGTAGATTTCCAAACACAACAGCAAGCAAAAAAACCAATGTATAATAAACTCCAATAACGAAAAATCCAGTAAATAATAAGACAAAATCAAAAGAAAAGATCCAGTAAATAATCCGAAATAAAATAAAAGACCGTTTTACACTAAAAGCAACGGCCTTGAAGTAAATTCCTTTGTCTAATCGTATTGCGTAACATTGCGAAATCGCAACAACTAGATGGAATGAATAAAAATTAAATTGTTTGCGTATTTACGCCATAATTAAGAAAATTTGTCTTCCTTTCATCAGTCACGTGAAATACCACAGATCGTTCAAACGGAAGTGCCAATTTTGAGTCGACTACGCAGTCGTTTCGACACCACGCGACGTTGCCAAACTGAATAAATTTACGTGCAATATTAGTTGCAGAAAATAAACGAATGTAAAATTGAATTTTAATGTAATGAACTCTAACGGGACGTTACAATATTTACATGTTAAAATAAAAGTTCCATATTAAAAACAGTCCTTTCTATACTTTATAAAGGCTTCTTTTTAATCACATTTTATATTACACCCATGTAACCTACTAATAACATTGTGAATATAAGACTATTGCTCTTAAGTATTAATCCCATTTTAAGTAGCTGTTTTTTTAATATTTCTTGTTAACACACATAAAGATCAATAGAATGATTTTGTGTCAAAAAAGATATTTGCTGCATTTTATTTTTATGCAAAATATGTTTGCGTATAAATAAACAGGTATAATCTTTAAAGATTCGCCAAGTCAGGTAGCTTGACTTGAAACGTAAAAGCTTGGCTTGGGCTTAATTTTTTTTTAAAATAAAAGTTTGATTTGACTTGATGTTTGTGAATACAGGTTTGTCTTGGTTTTTAAGTTTTTCCAAGTGTTATCAAGAATTCAAAGTTTTTCAGACTTTTTGCTCTTTTCGCATAAGTAGTCTATGGCCTTGAAACATGTATCCCTTACGTGTTACGGCTCACTGTCACAGTATAAACAATTATCCAACTGCTATCATAGGTTACTTCATACCTTCGAACTGAAGTGAAAATATTATTAAACAAACTCAAATCCATAGTTACATTTAATTAATTATCTAGTTAATTATTTGATAATAAGAAATACACAATAAACATTTTATGGTTATAGCAATAATTCACGATGCGAGGTTTGAATGTGTATACTTGATGGTGCGTTCACGCTTGACTTCTGATTGATCCCAACTTATAAAGTAATCTAGTATACGTATAACGTATTTCTGATAAACAACTACCAACTTAAAGGAAAGCTTTCTTGTGGCTTTAAATAAAAATTTTTCCTATATAAGGTTTGGTCTAAAGTGGAGATAGTATTTGCAATTAGTTTTCAAACCGATTTTGTCTATTTAAATATGTGAAGACTGACTTTTGATTGTAACTATTGTGATAAAGGCTGTGAGATCTGTATTTTAAAACGTCTTCACGTATTGCGTTAATTATTGTTCTCTTTAATTTTCGGTCATCTACAAAATAAATTGTTACTGACTTAGCATAATAAAATGTACTTTGCGTACTCGATTACGTTTATCTGCGGTTGTAACCAAAACAAGACTTCAGTTAAATAAACAAAAAACGATGAAATGTAAGAAGTATAAATTCTAAATTCAGATTCGATCGACAATTAACTTAATTTTTGTTTTGATTTCTTCAATTTGCGCTGTTTGTTGAAATGATTGGTGTAAATTGCTTACGATAAAGTTTATTTTAGGAATATAAATTTTACATTAGTTTATTTTATTGTAACCGAAGCTGGAACCTAAACCTTATAATCTGTATTTTATTTAAAACCAAAATCGTAGCCCTTTTATTTTTACAATAATACCAATATTTTTTGTTTCTGAATTTAGATTTCCAAACACTTTATCTCTATAATTTTCTGTACAAAAACAAATAGAAATGGTGCTAGTTTAGCCAGTTTATGTTTGCCTATTTGTTCTTTATCTATCTTTGTTATACAAACACACAAAGAAATAATAAATAAAGAGAGATAACATTACTAATTTTAAATGGATTATAATCAATTCGCTGCCTATTTTTCAATGTCAGACACAAAATACGCACGAGACAACTTCAAAAATATTACGCACTACGCACAAATAGTCTACGTTAATCTGGTATCATTATACAATTTCTCCAACCGCGATGGGAATCGTACACTGATCCTAACTTTGTGAAGAAAATTGATTGTTTCCATAATGAACTTCAAAAACCCTTCGTATTCCTGAAGATGAGATTAACGCTTAAAAACAAGAGGCACGTCTAAGAAAGTAAATTGGACGAGGACTTGATACAAACAGTTTTAGCAAGAAATATGCAAAATGAGTAGTTATATAGTTCTACGGATCAATC
This sequence comes from Aquatica leii, assembly GCA_035610365.1. Taxonomy (NCBI): domain Eukaryota; kingdom Metazoa; phylum Arthropoda; class Insecta; order Coleoptera; family Lampyridae; genus Aquatica; species Aquatica leii. The sequence continues at coordinate 127,828 of CM069434.1, forward strand.
ACCCAATATTCACAATCTGGCAATCTTTTCTTACAAATTTTTTTTAGTCGATTCTTTGGTTAATGGAACACCAAGAATGAGCATTGGATCAGTTAAAGAAAAGGTTTTTATTGTATTGTATTGTTATACATTGTCCTAAAACTGAAAGTTCACATTTTTGAAAGTTTATTTTTAAAGCAATTTTTTTCTTTCTTTAATAGCAAATACGTCGAGTGCTTGATTTGCTGTTTGTTACCTCTTCGAACCCTATTGAATACGTTCGGTATGTCATAACTGTTTTCCCTTAATGGTTTTGTGTGTATAAGAATCAAGTAACAAGCAGCAGCTTCAGCTCCTTTTCGAATTTAAACCCCAACCTGAACTGCCAAAAACTATATGGTATGAGTACTAGACAATGGTACTGGAGCAAACCACTTGTTTTTGCATTTTCGTATTTTAGATTTGATCCATTTTCCGTGAATTTGTCATCCCTAGCCTAAACATACATTAGATTTCTGTATAGTTGTTCCAGATGTTGATTTACGCGGTCGTATTTGTTTTAAGTGTTTCAGTTTCTTTTCAGTTATTACAAATTTAGTTTATTATATACAAAACATTTTAGTTGGGTAGAAATTATATCTTTTCTGAGATATATTTAAGTATCTTATCAAATGTAAAAAAAAAACATTTTATAAAATATAGTTGGTGATTAAAATCAAAAACTAAATAGACATTTTTATTATCAACAGTTTTGACAGATATGACAGTAAATTTCAGTATAAATAATGGCTCATTTGAATTTTGAAATAAGTAAAAACAGCACCGATAAACAAATCGAAGATGTTATAGACGCACGAAAAAAATCAGGTCAATACAATATTTACGCAAATAACTTAATTTTCCAAAATCGTAGACCCATATCAGCACCTACAAACTTAATCAGCAAAGAATCTTTGCACAGTTTAGCGAACGATATGAGTATAATAAACGATGATTTATATAACTTTCCGTTAGAACGTATTGGACCAACCGATTCTGAAGTGACTGTAGTTCGTGTAAAACAAAAAGGAATGCAGTTTAGGAACGACGAAAACAAATGGAATTTAAACGATGATGCAGTGCCAGGAGATGGAACTCACTTGGGAGAAAGTCCATCTTTGGTTAATTTAGTTACGCTCGTTGATCGTTCAATACACTGTGGTCGCGAAAACGACGAATGCAGTGAGTACCTAATACCACTATCTTCTTGGGAACCAATAGACAATCCTTATACGTGCATTAATCAAAGTGTTGCAAAATTTAAAATCTCAAAATCAGTAGGGTACGAACATCGCCGATCTAACATTATACTTAAAACAGATGGACCAAAAAACTCACTGTACAATCAAGATTTGAACAACAATGAAGATTTGAAAGAAAAAACAAATGAAATAAAGTAACCGTTTGTTTTTTGTGAGATTACTAAAATCCATTTCAGTAAAAGATTTTTTTTAATTATTAATAATGTTAAGTTACAAAAGCATCTTTTGTTTATAATTATTTCAAATAAAAAAATTAAGACTGAATCTAACGTTAAAATCAAATTGAACCGCAAAATCTTTTGTGACTTTTTCTATCTCTTCGTGAATCAAACGATTATTGCTTTAGTTAGTATTTTATTGCCATCGTAATAAATTATTAAACATAAAAGGTTTTTTTTTATTATCACAAAACATAGGTTTTGGCGTCCGACGTATATGTTCTTCCTGTTTTTTTGTTATAAGTTTAATTAAGTTTCCGTTAATTGCTTTTTATCAGTGTTTTCTATGTTTTGTAACATTTTATTTAACTTGTGAACAAAAAAAAACAACAATCGTCTCTTTGATAGTATACATATTTTCTCTTGGTACTGAAAAACTACTTTTAGTTAAATCCAATAAACCATATTTCAACATACTTTTTTAAATTTTCTTTTTATTTAATTGTGTAATCTTAGTTTTTCATTTTTTTTGTTGACTAAAACAAAAAACAAAATTAGAAAACAACTACTAAAAACGACAAAAGATTAAAACAATCTAAGAAACGTGGTAGAATAGTATATTAAAACACAAGTTACAGAATGAACGCGCTTCAATCACGAGACCGGGTTTCATACACGAGCCGCGCAGCGGCGAGTTTATGAAGCGGTAGAGTGATTGAAACGTATTCTATGACGTGTGTTTTATACTATTTTCTCTATTTTGATACAATAATTATTATTTTTCGTATAGTTTTAATTTTAAAACAACATTGGGAAACTTTATTATTTTATTGAATTGGCAACACTTACACTTTGACATATTGAAATTTATGTGTTAACCCAAAATCATACGAAATTATCTCTTTATACTTTTATAAGTAAATAAATTCGAATTAATAAAACGTGTTTATTTTATCTTGGCATCAAAATTTGAATTTCAATTGTTAAATTATAGTAATTTTGATTTCTTTTTCATGTAACGTCAACTTACGATGCAGAGATACCAACTTTGAAAAAACTAACATTACTAAAATTCGTGTAAGAATTTGCTTATTCTTACACAGATTTTAGTGTCAGAATGGCTAATTCTCATGAAATAGAGAAATGTTTTATTAAACTATTTAATGAGGTTATATACTGCGGGCAGTAATGACGTCACAAGCAAGTCATGTTGCCATAGTTACTATAGCACGTCACTTCAACTCAGTGATGCCAGGTCTCACGATTAATCGTGAGATCTCATGATTTTAATCTCATCATAAATGTATTAAATCTCACAATTTTATAAATAAACCGCATTTTTTATACTTTCTTAACAAAAATAAATATCAAAAATAGAACTTATATATGTGTTAAATGATAAAATGAGTACTTATACATGCAGTGGCGGCTGGTGGTCAATCACATAAGAGGGTCATTTAAAAAAAAATATCGCAAAAAGGCTAAAAAAACATTCTTACAGTAACGTGATTTATATTTAAGATCAATTATATTTAAGATTTAACATATTCGTCTATAATTACAATTACCAAAATGATAAATAACAAGTTCATTAAAATTTACGATTTTTCAATGCTTAGCATAGACAGTGTTGTAAATAGATAATTTTTAATTTATATAGATACAGATAAATTTTTTTTCTTGCAAGAATTATCTAGTATTAGATAATAGATAAACTATTTAAACTTTATATAGATAACAGATAATAGATGAAATAATCTAGGTAGTAATAACGATAGATGGAGTTCATTTGAAGAACTACTATGGAATGGGGGAAATTACTAAAGAAAAACATACATATTGTAACTTGAATTTTACGGAACACTGGATTTTTATAAATTTTATTTAAATAAAAAATTATATATATACAGATACATATAACTTATATATTTTAGATAATATATAGATACATATACATAGATAAACAATATTAATCTAGATTAATTTATCTATATAAATTTATATAGATAATTTACAACACTGAGCATAGAAATGTCTCATAACATTGCCAATTGCGTAGAAATGTTTGAATTCTTTTTAACGCAGAGAAACATCGCTCTCTTTCCACTGTAGTCATATGTAAAGTCAATCAATTGTTTTAATTTAATATATGTATCTATTTTTAGTTTTTGCAAACATTTTCATTATGGTCTTTTATTGATCTCACAAGTGCTTTTTACTTTTTCTTTTAAATGCTATAAATCCGTAACATTATTTTTACAATATAATGATTAATGCATCATCTGAAAACAGTAAGTATAAAACACTAAAATTTATCATTTATTTCAAATCCACAAATTCAATCTAACGAATCATACATAGATTCTTTAAAATTACTGTAAACTTGTTTAGTTTTGTTTACTGGTTGATCGAATTTGAAGTAAAGACTGAGGACGAGCATTAAATAAAATTCTAAATGTGTCAACAGTTATTAGCTTCATTTTTTAATGTCTAGTACCACCGTTAACATGAAACAAAAACGATAAGTTGTCCCTTATGAATATCATCGATCAACTAAGAAAATCGACTTTAAAGTTTGTCATATGTGATAAGAAATTTGCATTCGAGCATCTGTATTTTACACACACGTCCTACGAGGATAACGATAGATGACGTAAGTCACGAAAGCAATGTAAGCATTGCACTCAAAGATATTTGCACTAAGTATTATCTTTGGCGTAGGCGACCCAGCTGAAGACCCTGCGAAAGCATTTAAACATTTACTTATTTTCTTTTCTAACTCGCATAAAATTGTATTATGTGTGTCTCACTCTTGATTACAATAACTATCATCGTAATATAATGTAAATGCGGACACATCTGTTACGTTTAAATTGACAATTCTTTAAACGCACGAAATTTAAACGCTGAGAATTTCATTTAAACCCAAATTTTCTGTAATTTTAAAGCATATAAAATACCTTTCTTATTCATTTTTGGGGGGCCATTGATCAAATGACCTAATAGAAAAACCGCCACTGTTTAGAACCATACCCGTTGTTTGAAATTATGTAACTAACCCATTCTTTACAAAATATGTGTCTGTACCAACTTCTTCCTATCTTTCCGATGCACTACCTGCATTTGTTTCACTGAATAAATACCTTTCTAATAAGTCAAACTTTTCATTTGTTTTATTTCCAAAGCAACTTGATTTCAGTTTCATTTGTTTTTTATATGTTTTGTATGAATAAAGTAGAGCATGTGGCATATCGTAATAATAAGAAAAAATCGTATATTTCAAAGATGCAAAAAAAAGAAAAAATGAAGTTTATGCGATTATCTCAAAAAGCAAGGAAGAAAATAGTTTTAATGTACCTAACATACTGTAAAAAAATTACTAAAATTATTTTCTGATAAATAAATTCAAAAATAAAAAAGTACGTAAATTATTTGTTTGTATAACCGAGTATTGTACCATGAATAAGCGACCGTAGCTAATTTTGTTATGTAATAAATTACTCTTTTAGGTTTTAGGTATATGTCTGTGTTTTAGGTTAAGTGTAAATTATACAGTTTATAATTCAGATTAGTGTATTTATTTTTAAATTTTATTTTAGTAAATGCCAGATTATTTTTGCATAACAGTTACACAATAACTAGATCTATCACGAATTTAATAATACTATCGCACAATAAAACGTGTAAACTACTCACTTTAATTTTTAATGGCTTACTTAATAGTAATATAAAAATATGACCATTAGTAGATGGTTTTCCCATTTGCTGGGATCAGAAAGTTTTGTTATATCATAACATAAAATTAGTTGATTATGTTTTATTTATTTTTGTTATTTCCTTTGCTTAGGAACACAGCCAATGGTTCCAATCTTTATTGGACATACCTTTGCAATATATATAATACAGTATGGCCCAAAAATAACAGTACTTTCTTTGATTTATTTATGAAGTATTATTTAGACTTTATTACAAGCTCTAAATAAGCACCTCCTCGTTCACGACAGGCTTTATAACGACGTTGCAAGTTGCATGCTATGCTATTGAATAGAGGTTGCTTCAGTTCTGCAAAGAAGACTCGAATGATATCCTTTATGTTCAAAATGCTTTATTCTCGATACGCCCACTTTTCGCTGTTGAGTAGGGATAGGATGTCAAATTTTAAAACATTATCCGGTAAAGTTTGGAGAACGCAGATATCCTTCGAGCGTTGTGTACGCCTAACAACACTTTCATTGTTAAGTATTTCACACACCTCCATGTGAATTGCAATGGATAATTGTGACGATCTGAGTGAAAGTCTTTGTTTTGGATGAGAATTTATTTCTTGTATTGTGGTTTAATTTCATTCTTCCATAATTGTCTGTAGCGGGTGTCTATACCTCCACCCGTGTTCTTTATCTGTGAAATTGATAAGCACATGATGTATTTGAAAAATTTCTATGATGACGTCACATCACTGTAGTTAACACCACCTACACTTTCGAGGGGTTGAATGCAATTATCATCATATTGGTGGAAACAATTACCGAATTTACGAAGTTAATTGGGGAAAAACTCGTATAAAAATTACACTTTCTATTTTAATTCTTAGTATTTTGGTGGTCAGTCGATTACGAATGACCGTACGTACATGTTAGGGTGTTAACATAATTAATTATAAAATCCTTTTTTGTGTCACATATTATTATACGGTGCGCTTTGGTTCTCTAAATCTTCGGTTTTCGTACTTTTGTATTTTAATTAAAGGATATAAAGTCGTTGCTTTTCTGAATGTAAAAGTTAGGCGCCACTAGGACACTTTGCTGTACGACGTGTTGCCTAGTGAAAAGCGTAGTTTATATTTTGTCTGTGATACCGACCTACGTGCTAAAACTTATAAAATTTATATAAATATACTTATGTACCTTCTTCGTCTTCTTCTGTCCGTGATAAAATAAATAGTGTATTACCGCTTTTGTCTAGTCATTTGTATTATTTCAGCTGCGGGTAGATTTTAACGGCATCTCCCACCCTAGTCCTTCATCGTTTTGGCAGCTTAAATTTATTTTATAATCTAATATCACGAAGCTTACGACTCTATCGCCGGAACAAGTGAATTAGTCGTCGCTCTCTTTTAGTTACGAGAAAATCAACGTAATACCTTTAATTCATAGATGGATTGTGGCGATGTTTTGAAGACAGCATCTTTAACCATTTTCCAAATGTATGCATGAAGTTGTAAATAGTAAAATAATTTTGTTTTGAAAATATTCGCGAAGATATTGACAAACTTGGGGAGTAGTATGACAAGTTCCCCCTACTAGAAAACTTGAATTCAAAATGCCAAATTACGTGCACGACAAAATCGTGTAGATCAAAGATAAAGCATGTTAACATTTGTATGCACCGTGTTTATTGAGTGTGAATCCGTGTCCCAAAACTGAACACCACACACTTAATTTTGCTCTATGTAAGGGTAGTTCTTGAATCTAATCGGGCCTCGCAAATTTCAGAAATAAATTTGTGCTCCGTTTCACATGGCCCAAGAAATGAAAATGTGCTTTACTGTCTTTTGTTGGCTAGCTTTCGGATTATCTAAGATTTGCTAAAAAACGCATTCATGGTTATGGTTGATGTTAAGTGTCCTGGGACGCCCCTCTTCTTTGGCACAATGCACTACCAGTACTTCTGAACTTTTCATCAACCTTTAAAATCATGGCGTTACTTAGAGAACCTTTATTAAACTATTGTATGAATTGATCAAAAACGTATCGCTGATTTGAGCAGAAATAATGCTCCCCCAGAAACACCTTTTCCTCTGTGCTTAACACCATTTTTGAAAATTAAACCCTACTACTTGATTGATTAAGATTACTTGATATGTCTATACTAGGCGACGTGAGTACGACGGCGCGCTGTAAGTTCTGTAAGCGAATACAAATATCAATAAATCATACAGAATAGTTGAGGTTGATGGAGTATTATCAATTTTTCAATGTCGGATTCTCGTCAACCTCAGTGACAAATAGCTACGGTGTGAGATTTAGAAAGTAAATTTTTCTACAGCACTTAACCCTCACTCACCTAAATACGAAAAGAAAAATTTAATTTAAATGTCTGTACTATTCCTACAATCCAACGTACAGTGCTGAATCCAAAAACCTACTTGGTATATTAATGTTTAGAATATCATAGTATAACTCCGTAAAATTAGAACAAAGGAAATTCAAGTCTTGGCAGTATGTACATAAATATTTTCGTTTGCAGACATAGTTGAAAGCCCTGAAACTCAGCTTTTCTTAGATTTCGTTACGTGCGTTATGAAACCCTCATAAAAGCTTCAGCACCTACTAAAAACTCTACTTGGGATGTTTATTTCCAGCATGCTTGTTAAGTTAACTCATAAGCTGTCCTAGTCGAATTTTTGATTCATAGTAGTTTCTTGTTTCCTTTGTTTCCATAATGTCCCTTAATTTATTGTTAGGTAACTCTGTGATACCCAACTCGCCGGGCTTAAACGTTTAAACAGCACAGGTCCTGTTACGAAATCTGGTCAGAACAGCATATGCGCAGAAGGCGCGTACAAGAAGAGGCACAGTCATATTTGTAATTGGTGTGATGTTTAAAAAAACTTGGAAGCACATCTGCATTAAGATTAGAAAAAACCACTTAGATGCTTAACGCATTTAACTAATACTCTTTGTTTGTTGATAAGCAATTTAATTGTGATACGATCCTATATCTACTTTTTCTTTAATTTTTTAGCGATTTCAGAGGATGATTTGAGCGTGCCGATAGCTATCCGCATGAACAACCGTAAGTACTCCTTTTCCTTTTACTTATCAGTAATTTGTACATTTGTTGAACGTGAAATACGTACGACATATATAGGTATAGCTATTATCCAGGGGCGGCTGGTGGTCAAACATACAAGAGGGTCATGAAAAAAAACGCAATTATCGCAAAAAGTTTTATAGTAACGCGATTAATATTTAAGATCAATTATATTTAAGATATTCGTCTACCTTTACAATTGCCAAAATGATCAATAACAAGCTCATTAAAATTTACAATGTTTTTAATGCAAGATTTTTTAATGCTTAGCATAAAAAATGCGCACAATCTTTCTTGTCCCATAGTAGGTATTGCCGATTGCGTAGAAAGGTTTTAATTCTTTTTAATATAGAGAAACATCGCTCACTTTCTACTGTAGTCATAGGTAAAGTAAATCAATTGTTTTATTTAAAGATGTATCTATTTTGACAAACATTTTCATTGTGGTCTTTAATTGACTTTCGGCAAGCGCTGTCCAATTGTAAGCGAATATTCATACAATTTTTCACGTGATTTGCCGATAACGGGTGGTTTTTACATTTTTTTAAAATGCTATAAATTCGTAACGTTATTTTTACACCATAATGATTAATGAATCATGTGAAAACAGTAAACATACAAAACAGTAAAAACGCAGATTCTTTAAAATTACTATTCTTTATTTTTATATTTACTGATCTGTCGAATTTGAGGTAAAGGTTGAGGACGAGCATTAAATTTAAATGCAATTAATTTTTTAATATCTTGTACCACAGTCATTATGAAACAAAATCGATGTCGTCCCTTATAAATGAATATAATCCATCAACTAAGAAAATTGACTGTAATGTTTGTCAACGTGATAAGAAATGCGCATTCTAGCACTTGTTTTACGCAAACGTGCTGCGTAAATGACGTAAGTCACGTAAGCATTACAGTGCACTGAGTAGGCGGCCCCGGCTAGAGACCGCACGAAAGCATTTAAACATGTACTTATCTTCTTTTTTAACTCGCATAAAATTGTATTATGTGTGTCTCACTCTTGACTACAATAACTATCATTTACGATTCGGTTTCAAGATAGTATACATACGGGCACCTCTCTGGGACATCCGTAGGTGTCAGTCTCGGGTAAATTCACAAGCTTTCGTATCTGTTGCGTTTAAATTGACAATTATTTAAACGTCTGAAATTCAATTGCTGATAATTGGATTTAAACGCAAATTTTCTGTAATTTTAAAGTTAATAAGCTAACTTTTTTTGGAGAGTCATTGACCAAATGACCTAATAGAGAAGCCGCCGCTGTATACATGGGTGCACTACGTCATTACTACTCATTATCTTTATCATGTTTAACAAAACCCTATATATATATATATATATATATATATATATATACCTGCAAACTTTCTAGAACAAAACAAAGATAATTCATTTGTCTTCAAACGAAATATCACGCCAACGCAACGGTTTATTTTATTATTTAAATAAAATTTTGTTTTTTTTCTGAGTGGGGAAATTTTTGTATTGCTTACAATGAAATCAGTATTTTCCTGAAAAAATTCTAACGTAGTAGTAGTAGGTTTCGCAATTTAGCTGGGCAGTTGGAAATAAAATTTTCAAATCTTACTTCTTTATTGGTATATATTTAAATGTCTAATAAATAAAATTCAATCTAAGAACCGTCTTAAAACCAACAATAACCTGATGTAACCATACGTCTAACAAAAGTTGGGTGGTTCAAAAAGTAGCAGTTGTTACAATTTTAAAATTACTCCAAATTTATTAAAGAAAATGACAATTCAAATGTATACAATTTTGGACGATTTAAAGATATTAAATAATTATTTTATAATAATAATAGTAATTAAAACAAGTTTTTAAATTTAGTCTGTCAAAAATAAAAAGTTCAGCTTTATTGACTTATGAATGAATTTGACTATGAATACCAAAAAAAACATCAAATTTAAATTTCACGAGCGCTAATTTCTGATCTGTTTCTGATGTCTCACGATTTTTTTGTGGCAATCTCAGGAATTTTTGCTAACTGCACCTGGCAATGCTGCTTCCACTAGGGATCACTGTGACAGTTCCGCTTGACGTTTATTCTTTAGGTTAATTTGTTTATGTTAAATTTTCTATATGGATTTAATTACTTAATTGTCGAGACCTGTTAGCCATTTAATAATAAAATGGAATCGAACGTTTCATCAGAAATAACAAGCGGAGACGAAGAAGTTTCATCATTTTTGTTAAATGACGATTCCAGCAATGATATCAAATCTGATCTTTTGGGGGATGGAATAAGTTACGAAGAAAATGAAGATACCCGCTCTGAACTTAAATTTGATGCAGGTACTATTACTGTAAATTTATAGTAAAACATTTTAATAGTTTGGTGCAGCGCTAGAAACCGAAGAGGAGAAACAAAAACGTTACCAAATCGAGGAAGCTCTCAACAATAGTGACACTGATTTAGAGATGTGGAAAAAATTGGCTTTAGATCAATATGGATTAGTAAACGGTGATTATCAAACTTGAGATTTTTCGTAAAGGCTTATAATTTTTTACAGACGACTTGCGGCGAAAAGTGTGGCCTTTACTTTTATGTGTTGATCCAGATACGTCTGAAAAGGCTCCTCTATTAGCAGAGTTGGCAAATCATAGCGAATATAACCAAGTAGTTTTAGATGTGAATAGGTCGTTGAAGCGGTTTCCCCCAGGTTTATATTTCTCACTGTTATAACTGCTTTTAATTTATTAATTTTAGGCATTCCTTATAAGCAAAGACTTGCATTGCAAGATCAATTAACCGTATTAATATTGCGAGTGATTATGAAATACCCGCATTTAAGATATTATCAGGTAATGTAGACTTTTTTGTAATTATTTTTGTGTAATATTAAACTTACGATAGGGTTATCACGACGTTGCTATAACATTCCTGTTAGTTGTTGGTGAGACAGTTTCGTTTAGAATAATGGAAAGGCTAAGCACAGATCATTTAAGAGAATGCATGGAACCTACGATGGAAAAAACATCTTACAGATTAAATTATTTATACGCAATATTACAAAGAGAAGATAAAGAATTACACGAAATCTTGGACAGGTGCATTTCAATATCAATTAAAATCAAAACTAATAACGTACCTTGTAGATCAATGGTTGGAACTATGTTTGCACTCCCATGGTACTTAACATGGTTTGGGCATTCGTTAACACAATATAGGGATGTAGTTCGATTGTACGATTATTTCTTAGCGTCGCCACCATTAATGCCTCTATACGTAGCTGCATCTTTAGTAATCGATCGTAGGCAAGAAGTGTTTGATATTGATTGCGATATGGCGAGTATTCATTGTTTACTTTCGCAAATACCCGACAATTTAGATTTTGAATGTATTTTGCAACGTGCCTCTAACATATACAAGAAATACCCACCGGCTAAGTTAGAAAAAGACGTTAAAAATCGAGTGCAAAAAGAGTACGTATTTGACGTTTTTTTTATTTTTAGAAAATTAATGTGGCTTTTTAAAACGCTAAAAAATTACATTTGCTTTTATTTCTGCCTTGGCTTGTATGTTTTTGGTTTAATGAAGAAACCAAAGCACAAGTATTCGTAGATGTATATAGCGTATGCTTTGTCTTTACTTTTTAGAGTGCTTTTCGCTTTGAATAAATTTATTTGTACTATCGTAATTTTTATTTAACCTTAGCTTAAAGTATCCTTTTGTTGCTGTACAAGAGCTTTTGTAAATACACTGTTGCATAGTTGCAAATTTATTTGGGTATGTAACCGAAAACATATATCGGTAATACATAATTTCTTTAGAATTGAACAAAGAAGAAGAGACGAATTAAGGATTAGAAGACGGTTGGATAGAAATAAACCTGTTTGGATGAAAATGCATCATTATTTACCGGATTGGTTATTGCTTCATTATAGGAATAAGTACGGCTTATTATTTGCAACAGCGACACTATTAGTCGGTCTGTATGCTTACTTAAAAGCAACTGAAACAGGATTTAGCATATTTAAGTAAGTGTAAAAGTGTGATACGTTACAACACCGATTAATTAATTTTTGTATTGCAGACAAGGTTCGTGGCACATTTGACAATTACCTATTCCTATGGGGGCAAAAGCAATGTTGCATCATCGTTTTTATACATGTTTTTAATTTTGTTTTTGCTTGATATCTTGTGTTTTTATTTATTATTTTAGAGGCATTTAATAGACATAAGAATGTATATATTATTTATTTTTGTATTATTGTTTGAGGACGTAGGATGTAAAGTAAAAAATGTTTACATTTAGTGGTGTAAGTGTTTGTTCTGTATTCAAGAATTTATTCACGCACAATTACAATGTGCAAATATTTATTTATTTTTTATTCATTCTCAATCTATGCATTTAGTAAATGTACATTACGAAGACTAATTTCAACCAAATATTATATACACAGTATTCGAAAAAAAAAAGATTTACAAGAATATGTGGATAACATAAAGGCGGTTTTTTTTATAGTTAACAGGTAGTGGCAAGTAATTATACAATATTCTTAACTTCTGGATAGGTTTACAACAATTATATTTACCCTTACACCTTTATTTATATCGGGTGTTCCACGCTACCGTATTTCCGCTAGAAATTCGACAAAATGTTCTGTACATCAATCAGATTCATGAGACACATTTTTAAATTACTTACAAAGGTGACGGACTTTTCATACTGGAAATCAAAGCTACTTACGATATTTTTAATGGAACATGTTTTATATTATTATATTTTTGAATTCCTCGTTGAATTCAAGATGTACCCTTTGTGCGTAATTTTACATTTTCCAAAAATTTGACGTTTACCGTGCTTTAAGCAATAATAATGTCCGAATCGAGTCTAGTCAGAAGAAGAACACTGTGTAGGTTTTGAGTAAATGAAGTGCTAAGCAGAAATAAACAAGTGAGAATAAATATGAGTGTAGATAAACAAAAAGTGCAACTTACTGCGGACAGTGTTAATAATAACGGGCGACAGTCATATAAATTACTTGTAAGTTGTTTTTCTTAATTATAGTTTCATTTTATTAGTTAGTATAATTAAAAGTTAGTTACGTTTATAGAAATTAGTTCTAAATTACGTGTAAATAGTTTTAAATAAATAAATTTTAAAATTAGTTTCATTGATGTGAGGTCTGGGGTGATCTTACTGTGTATTAAACTGTTTCAGTTCGTTAAACCTGTGTATTTAATTTTTGTGTTTAATTTCGATCTTCGAAACGTGCGCGGAGGTAGGTGACCAGGCCTCCGCGACAGTGAATGCTACTGGCAACACACACAAACAAAAAAAAATTAACTCAGCAGGTATTCCATCCAAGCCTGCTCATCACAAGACCGGGATCATCTTCAATAGGTGCAATTACTGGAGAAGACTTAAAAAAATCATTAATTGTTTAAAATCATAAGCGACTTTCGGCTTAGACCGCGTCGTAGTAAAACACCCAGACTTAGGCTTGGTCATAGTCTCTTCTTAAGAGCCAAAACAAGAAGTAGAACCCCAGATAGCACAGTCAGTTTGATACAAGGTTAAAACAAACTTGTTTTAACAATCATGTAAACTGGAAACAAACTTGTCTGGAAACTTATATCAAGCATAATTCAAGCTTACTAGTTACCGCTACCACAAGCTTATTTTACAAAGCTTGAAAAAAGCTTATTAGACAAGCTGGAAAAAAGTATGTTGGACAAACTTGAAATAACCATGTTGAACAAGCTTGAAAAAAGCGTGTTGGGCAAATTTGAAAAAAAGCATTTTTTTTATTTTGAATCAATTTATTTTCTAAAAAAAGTGGACTAAGATATAAAAAATACATTGCGTTAGATAATATAATATAAACTAAAAAAGGAATAACATAACAGTATAAACTATATATATGAAAAAATCGTTAAGCAAATGTAGTTTTTCCTGCTGAGTTTCCACATTGGATCGATTTCCTTGAATTCTGAAAAAAAAACAATTGAACTAGAACAAAAACATTCTAAGGAATAAAAGTAAATGTATATTTTCTTAATAATGTGTTGTACGTTTACCTTGAAGAAATGTGAATCCGTTTATTAAAATACCATCAGATACAAAAACAAAATTGAAAATTTAATTATAGCTGAATAAAAACTTGTAGATAAAATGATATATTTTTCATTAGCTGTTAGTCTACTTCATCTGTGGTTAATACAAATAGCATAAGTGAAAAACGATTTGGTCGAATATTTAATACAACTAATCGAACTAATACAAAAGTATATAAATTATTAACAAATGTTAATATATGTTACTTTTGATTTCAGGTTATAAACATATTTATGCCCATTTGGGTTTTTTTAATAATTTGTTAAAACAGAAAATAATTTCAAGATATGTAACTGAAAATTATGAATTTATATAAAAGAATCGATAGATCAGTATAGTCATATAAATTGACCGTTAAAATGAAAATAGAGGTCAGTGATAAAAACATTCCATACTATTTAAGATTAAGCAGTATGGTTTTTTATGGTTGTACACTTTATTACAACACGTGTACAACATAACCTCAACAAAAATTGAATTACTCGATTAGTGTACTTAATAGCAGACTTCTTTTTAAATCGGAGAGAGAGGAAAGTTCTACCCTAGCTCTATTTCATTTTAACGGCATTGCAACATCAGCACCTTCAATTACCCTAAACTAACTAGAATTTTTGTAAATGTCCCTAAATAAATGTCATTCTTGACAAGAAACCTTCAACAAAACAAAACAATAACCTAACTTTTAATTGTGTTACTTTTGAAAACACTCGAAGTCTGAAAAAAAACCAAAAAAAACTGGAATAAACACAAAAGCAAGGGTTATGGGTCACATGTACAAAGTTATAACTTGCGATTATGACTATAACTAGTGATGGACACAGTTGAATGTTTAAATAATTAAATTATCATTGAAAAAATTAAATGTATTTCATAATCATATGCAATAGGTATATAATACACTCTGAACTATATAATTAAGCATTACTCAAATAATATACAACAAATTCTTGTTAACTCGGTTAGTAATAATTAAAATAAAATAACTATCACTAGAATTATCGTTCAAATAACAACTATAAAAACTCCATCTCCGAACAATATTAACTATTCAGATTCATTACATATTATAAGTTTGCATCGAAAACATAATCGAATTCTTTAGTCGAGTGAAATACCGAATTGGTTCGAACATATCTTATTCAATGTTGGTGTAATAAAAACAAAAATGATCAATAGACTTCAATTATTCCAATGAATAGTCAAACCATTTATTAAGAATTCAAATAATAGTAATAATATAAACTATGTAGATAATTTCCATTGGAATTATCCAACTGCATTTACAATTAAAAGTTAGGTTATTGTCCTCAAATTGTCCTCATTGTCCTTGATTTTTTGCAAAGCAGGTACACCAACCCCAACGTTTATTTAGGGATATGTAAAAAATTCTAGTTGTTTTAGGAATATTGTAGATGTTAACGTGGCAGTGCCGGTAAAATGAAATAGAGCTAGGGTAGAACTTTCCTCTCTCTCCGATTTAAAAAGAAGTCTGCTATTAATTTTACATTTAAGATTTAAAATGAATACCTACTCACCTTACTTTTTTCGAAGAACAGTAGTTACACAACCATAAACTAAGTATTTGTAGACGAGTAACTTCAATTGAGAGAAAAGGAATAACGTTTTAACTTTTCCCCACAACCGTTAGAGGCCACTATGTAATAATTATCGGTAAAAAATACAAACACAGCAAATTTTATTTCCCTCTTTTTCGTACCTTGAAGGCTAAAAACGCTGAATTGCATTTCTCGAATAAACTCGACTAAATAATGCAAGTTATTTTTACACGTGTTTGATTCTAACGTTTATTACTATTTAAAAACTGAAGGTTTTCATATTCGTTTTAAAGAAAAGTTGTTACAATATTCACAGGGTGTTGATTCGAATGAAACTGGAAGTTATTTATATTGTATTTGTGCAAATAAAAAATTTTATATAAAATAAGTCGCTTTTTTTAATGCATAATTATAAAAAAGTGACAATTTTCATAACTATTCTTTCAAAAACAAGAAAACATTCAAAATAAACCATTGTAATAATAATGGGTGCTACCCACACCCACACATTAAGTTTAAAATTCGCGCTATTTGTTTTCCCCACAACCGTTGTAGGGCGCCATAAACTGTGTTCCAAGTTTATATACAGGAGATTCCCCTCTAAGTATATCTTCTCTCTGTACACAACAAACCGCAACAATAACAAAATAAGAATTCTAGAGGGGCATTTCATTATGTCGTGAACTGTGACCTTGAGTCGAAAATTGGAATTAATATACTAAAAGTCAAAAATTTGACAAGTCTATCTGAATTCCAAAAACGTTGGTCTATTTAAAAGGCACTCACGTTAATAAAATATGATAATAATCGGATACTTATTTATTAAGTAAAAATTAATTTATTTATAATAATACCTAAAGACTTATTAACGACAAATACAACGATAAAAGCAAAAATAAGTTAGAAAAAATGTACCGGTGAATGTTTGTAAGACTGACAATAACAATATTTTGACATATACAGACTACAGCGCCACAGTTCACGAGATTTTGAAAGACGTCTACGCTGCCTATTCAACGGTAAAAACAAGGTAAAATGGCTAAGTTCAACCAAGTTCAACCATCGTTGCCGCTATTTAGAAAAACATACTGATTTTTTAGGTTAACGTACTTTTTGCAATAACTTCGAACATAACGAATTTTAAAACTGCATAGACCAAGGATGTTTATTCGTAGCAAAAACTAACATTACGATTTTTATGTATCTATTTTTTTTAGCCAATGAAAATATGTTACAAATATACTTATGGCGCACCTTTTAAATCAATCTTTGTTATAATTATTATTTAAAGAAAACGTACTGAAATCAGTTACAAAATGCTGATTCAGTACAAATGTATACTATAACTTGGGCAACATTGACTAAGCTACTTAACAAAGCATTCCGGCAACTTTCGGATAACACCGTTGCCAAAATAATAGCAGAGCTTGTTACGATTTTTTTAAAGCTTATTTCCAAGACTTATTACAAGCTTGTTTCATAGTTGAAGTGAAAGTTTAACATTGCAAGCGCAATCAAGTCAAAAACAAACTGGTTATAAGCTTACATGCTACCTGGGTAATAAACTTGCAATAAGCTTATTTTGCAAACTTGCTTCAAACTTTCCAACCAAGTTTCAAGTTTGATTCAAGGTTAATTCAAGCTTCATGTTTGAAACTTGCTTTAAGCTTGACATGACAAGTTAAAAGCAAACTTGCCGTAAGCTTACGTGCTATCTGGGACTTGGCCTTTGCCGTATTGTCGTTCGTGAATCCAAACAAACTGACGTTTCGCAAGACATGGCAGCTTGCATCTTCAGAGTGGTAAATGTCACTGAAAGAAAAAGTAGAAATGACGATATTTATACCAATAGCGATTAGCGTGATTAACGAACCTTATCGTTCCGTTACCGCTTGACTGACTTCGTTATTACTCGGAGTAAGTGTTTGTGTCCTTTCCAAGAAGGTCGATCTTTGTCTTAGATGATATAATACTGGTAGCCAAGATTTGCTGAGTCTTAAACCGTCTTCTCGGTTCATATTGCAAGGATGTTTTTCCATTTCCACAGCTTCGCGGATTAGTCTGGGAAAGTAGAAAGGAGTTCTAGCCAACACTTTAGTTTGGTCAAAATTGAGCGTGTGTCCTTGGTTCTACACGTGTTCTGCCCCTGCTGATTTTGTAACTCAGCGATGTTTGCAGTCAGCCATATGTTCTTTCATTCTAACTTTAATAGAGCGACCCGTCTGTCCTATAAAACTTGATCCACAAAAATAACGAATTTTGTAAACTCCGGCATGTTTTTTGTCTTTAGCAGACGTAAACCAAGTGTTCAGGGTATCCTTAGTCGTAAAAACAGTTTTGATATTATGTTTCTTTAGCACCCTGCTTATTTTGTCTGTTGAACCTATACAGTAAGGTAAATAAGCGGTGCTAGTAGGAGGTGATAAGTCTTCTTTGACTTTTGGATTTAATGCTCTTTTCCATGCGTTTTGGATCTCTTTGAACCCGTATCCATTTTGTTGTAGGGACTCCAACAATGTTTCCTTTTCCTTTAGTAGATTTTCGTTATCTGACACACGTATAGCTCTTTTGGCTAAAGTATGCAAAACAGTATTCTTCTGTACTGGATGGTGGTGAGATTCGGCGTTTAAATATCTATTAGTGTGCGTTTTCTTTCTATAAACGGAATGCCGCAATTTTCCGTTATTTTTCTTTATCACTAGTACATCAAGAAAGGCTAGACTGCTGTTATGTTCTAACTCCATAGTAAACTTAATGCTGTTAAGTGCAGAGTTTAGATGTTGAAAGAACTGGTTTAGTTTATCTTTGCCATGAGGCCATACAACAAACGTATCATCAACATATCTGAACCAAGTTTTTGGTTTTAACTCAACATTTTTCATAATTTCAGTTTCAAAATATTCCATGTAAATATTGGCTATAACTGGAGAGAGCGGTGAACCCATGGCCGCTCCTTCTACTTGTTTAAACAGGTCGTTATAACTGAAATAAGTGTTTTTGAGGCATAGTTCGATGAGCAGAACTTCTTCTTCAGTAATTCTCTCCTTGAGCAAAAACAACACTTCGTCGACCGGGACTTTAGTAAAAAGAGATACCACGTCAAAGCTGACTAAAAAATCTTCTTTTGTTATACGCAAGTTCTTAATTATTTCCTACAAAGTCTGTAGAATCTTTGATGTGAGTTTCTGTATTTCCTGTCAACGGCAAGAGTTTTGCAGCTAGATAACGTGCTAACGATTGGGTTGGTGAATTGATGGTGCTCACTATCGGTCGAAGGGGGACTCCTTCTTTGTGTATTTTGGGAAGACCGTAGATTCGTGGCATAACCGGATTTATATCATTAATTGTCTCACCACCATCTGCAAATGTCACAGATGCTAACAAAGTTTGCCCTCCTCCATGGCAAAGAGTACCAGATAGTACAGACCGCTACCCAAAAAGAAAGAGAATATCTGTTAGCCCACCAAACATACAAAGTTCTATTGAAGTGCACACGGGAATCAATACCTCGAATAGATTCAGTGGATTACCGACAGACTTAACCCAGGACCTAACGCCAGCTACAGCCACCCATAATAGAAAAACCACCTATTGTCCTTTATGGCATAGAAGAGTTATCTAAACTAACAGAACTACTAAATAAGTCTGTGCCTAGAGATAGCTTCACGTACAAGATCATTAACAGGGACCAGCTAAGAGTAATGTCACAGACACCTGAAACTTATAAAAACTTCATAGAAGTTATTCGAACCAACGGCCTTATTGGACACACCTTTTCACACAGAAGCCATTATAGAGGACATTGAGAATACTGGAAACAAGGTCAGAGGTGAAGTCATCTGTGCAATATCAAGAAAACATAAAAAGCCACTCAATATGTTTTTCGTGAATATTGAACCAGGCCCTAACAACCCAGATGTAAAGAATGTAAAATATATATACCACACTAAAGTCAAGATAGAGGACCCAAGAAAATCGACTGAGATCCCTCAGTGCACTAGGTGCCAACAATACGGACATACGAAAAACAACTGTATGCGTCCCCACAGGTGTGTCAAATGTGGTAAAGGACACAAAACCACTGATTGTCCAAAAAAAGACAAGAATACACCGGCCACCTGCGCTCTCTGTCATGGTGACCACCAGCCAATTACAAGAGCTGTGAAGTGTATAAAAAGATAAACGCTCGAAAAATGGGAAATATTGCAAACAAAAGAAACCCAGTAATTGCAAAACAACCCACACAAACAGCAATGCCACCCCCCCCCTTACTCAAGATAATTTTCCTCCATTAAAACTTGGCAACCAGCAGTCAAGCAACCAGCAAAGAAACATTGCACATACATCTGAAACTATGTCCAACATCATGAATGATGTTTGCTGGACCCGAAAAATAGAGAATGCACATTCTCAGTCAACAAGCTCCTTAGAGCAGATAATAATAAAGCAATCAGAAAAAATTGATATCCTCATAACACAAATAAGCACCCTAATGGGTCTCCTAATGACACTCATAGCTCAGAACCAGAAATGAAATTTATACGTATAGCTGCATGGAATATCAATGGCTTATCTCCAAATAAGCACGAGGTTGAGCTGTTTATAAACCACAACAAAATTGATGTTCTATTAATTTCCGAAACATATGACTGATCAAAGAGTGATTAAAATCAAGGGATATACCGTATGCTACGCTAATCATCCAGACGGCACATCACATGCTGGAGCTGCTATAGTAATAAGAGAAAACATAAGATATCATATGTTACCACCATATACACAAGCACATATACAGGCTGCTATAGTATCTGTTGACGACTGGCAGGGCTCGTTGAATGTGGGTGCAGTGTACTGCCCCCCCCCCCCCACGAGCAGATGTACAATGACTTCTTTCGCACATTGGGTGGTAGATATCTGTCGGGAGGCGACTGGAATGTCAAAAACACATTTTGGGGCTCGCGATTAACGAATACGAAAGACCGAACTTTGAAAAATGCTATTGACAGCAATAATCTTAATGTACTTTCAACAGGGGAACCGAGTCATTGGCCAACTGACCCAAATAAAATCCCAGACCTCATAGACTTCTTTGTCACCAAAGGAATATCAGGACTCTACACAAAAATTGAATCATGCCTGGATGGATCTTCCGACCACACGCCTATCATATGTACACTAAGCACTACAGTGATCTTAAAACAATTACCCAAGACTTTATACAACCATAAAACTGACTGGGAAGCATTCCGGGATTACATTGAAGATAATACCACACTCTGTATACCTCTTAAAACGGAAGATGATATAGAAAGTGCGGCGTTGTATACTACCAACTTAATTCAAAAAGCAGCTTGGCTGTCATCTCCCTATATAGAAGTAACATCGAAAAATTTGGGCACTACCGTGGAAATTAGAGAAATGATAGCTGTAAAAAGAAAAATAAGGCGACAATGGCATACTAGTAGGAATCACCAAGACAAAAAGCACTAAACAAAGCTCAAAAAGTACTGAAATCAATGCTCAAAGAATTAGAGAATAGGACTTTGCAAGACAAATTAAAGACTTTATCACCATACAAAGCAGAAGATTATACACTCTGGAAAATGACTAAATCATTAAAAAAGCCAAAAGAATACATGCCTCCTCTAAGAAAATCTGATGACAGTTGGTCAAGGAAACCCGCAGATAAAGCAGAATTATTCGCCACCTTCCTAAAAAGTGTGTTCAAATCCGATGAAGCTGATGCTGACGACACTGAAAAACGATCGACGGGATCTTAAATAGCGATCAGCAAATGTCTCTACCCTTGAAATCAGTCACCCCAGCAAAAGTCAAAAAAACCATAGCTCAACTAAAACAAAAGAAAGCTCCCGGTTTTGACCTGATAACGGCAGAAGTTCTGAAACAGCTACCAAAGAAAGGTATAGTTCTGCTGACAATCCTCTTTAATGCAGTGTTGAGACTACAATACTTCCCAAATCTGTGGAAAGTGTCCATTATAAATATGGTACTTAAACCGGGGAAGATTCCCACAGAAGTCACATCTTACGGACCTATAAGTCTTCTCCCAGTACTATCAAAACTTACTGAGAAACTAATATTAAGTCGACTTCTCCCAGTTCTTGAAGAGCAAAAAATAATACCAGACCATCAATTCGGATTTCGGGCACACCATGGAACGACTGAACAAATACACCGAGTAGCTCACACAATACGACAGACGCTGGAGAGGAAGGAGTACTGCACGGCCGTATTCCTAGACATACAACAGGCGCTTTGACCGTGTATGGCATAAGGGTCTCTTATATAAGCTAAAACTACTCCTTCCAAACACTGAGTACATGGTTTTGAGGTCTTATCTGGAACAACGAATTTACCAAGTCAAGTGCGGAGATCGCCTGTCATCCATCTGCCAAATAGAAGCAGGAGTGCCTCAAGGATCGGTGCTGGGCCCTATCCTCTACACAATATTTACCGCTGATATACCTATCACAGAAGAAGTAGTAACTGCAACCTATGCAGATGACACTGCAATCCTTTCTAGCAGTAAAGATCCTAGTCTAGCATCCGTAAAACTACAAAAACATCTAGATAGAATCGGAATATGGCTAAAGATGTGGCGAATTAGAGCTAGTCCTGCAAAATCAGTTCACATAACATTTACTTTGAATAGAGGTGCCTGTCCACCTGTTACATGTAACGGAGATATCTTGACACAACAAACAACAGTGAAATACCTGGGTATGCATCTGGACAAACGGCTTACGTGGAGGGATCACATTAAGTCAAAGAGAGAACAAGCAAACAAAAAGTTCAGGGATATGCACTGGCTGCTGGGCAGGCAATCGACTCTCAGCTTGGAGAATAAGCTCCTGATATACAAATGCATTATAAAACCAGTATGGACATATGGTATACAACTCTGGGGGTCAGCTAGTCACTCAAATATAGAAATACTACAGCGCTTCCAAAATAAAGCATTAAAGACTTTGACCAATGCCCCATGGTTCATAAGGAACACAGAAGTGCATGAATATCTGCAACTCCCTACAGTCAGAGAAGAAATAGAAAAGTCTTCTGATGCCTATAAGCAGAGACTTGAAAAACACATAAATAGTTTAGCCACAGAGCTCCTTAACACCAAGGACTCTATATTCCGCCTAAAAAGAATACGACTAGCCGCACCATCTAATCATCTAATAACAAGAAATGACACATCACAGGATGTGCATATCTAAAGCCACTTATATATAATAGAAGTCACATCTGATTATAGCTCTTGGCTGATTGCAGATTGATAAAAGACAGGAAAAAAAAAATTCGATCTTAAAATTTAGTTCTATATTTGTTAAAGTTTTTATTTACGTCATAATTGCGAGCATAATTGATACCAGTAATTCGTTTGCAAACGATAAAAATGGATGCAAAACTGTTTGTAATTCATGAATCCATAAATAAACATGGAAGAAAATTCTAGAGAAATGGAAGAAAACTTGTTCAAACATTCTCAAAAAATGGAAACAAAAATTTAGAAAAATAGAGAATTCTTGAAAAATGTATTCCTTTTCTAATTAAACAAATAAATCAAAATGAAGTTTTTTCTTTTTTTAGCCCCCCCCCCCCTCTAGATGTGCGTATATAAAACAATAACGTAATAACATTTATTTATGTTTTTATAATTTATTTATTAACAAAAATATCACATTTCTATATGTAAAAAAATTAGGTACAAATAACTTAAGATATAAGAACTTTGGAAGACTAAACAGAATTAACTAAATTGGCGATGTAATTTAAAACGCTCGGATGATTTAAAATCATCATGTGATCAACATTTGGTAATGCAACAGTGTGTACTGGTTGCTTTTGTAGCGACTTCCATAACAAGCACCCTTCCAACGAGCGTCTATTCACTGTACCATCTCCATCCCCGTTTATTAAAACTGGGTATCCGTCCAACCAGGAACCCGGTTTATAGTAAAGACGCTCTACAGTGGGTACATTAACACCATACAAGCAATGAACCTCGACCCCAGGTGCAGACACGTTAATCCTATATGGATCAGTGTCTTTTTTCATCTCCCAGCCAGTTGGAAATTGTAAATCACTAAAAAAACAATCAAGTATTTGTAACAGTATAAAGCAAGCACTCACATAAAGTAATCATGTAAATTACTCAAAGAGTAATTCTTATGCTCAGTTTCGACAAGTGTCTCAGTTTGGTGCCAAAAGTAAGGAGACGGTAAAAGCCATGCTAAACTGGGAGATGTAATTTGTTCTTGTCTCATTACGCTTTCTCGCAGAAAATACGATCCCAAATTGTCGCCTAAAACGTTCCTACTAAGAAACTATACGTAAACATATTTCAGTCTTAGAAGAACTGCTTTTAGTCCGCTGAGACTGAATTCTATAAGTTGCATTATTTGTATTAACGAACCTATGGCGTAGACTTTAATAGCTTTAACAGATCCTCCCCAAGCTCCCGACAAACTGACCATAGATTTAATATATTTATCTTTCCAGGCTTGCGTTTGTTGACTTAAAAAGAATGCAGCCATCGGTCCTCCCATCGAATGAGCAATAATTATCATAGGAGTGTTGTTGTTGTCGTGAACTGTGTCTTCGATCAGTTTTTTTAACTGCTCGAAGAACTCGACGTTTTCGTCTAAGAAAAATGTTTTAAATTTCGCGGTAAATGAATCAAATTAGGTACTTACTTGGCGCTTTTCTAAAATCATAAGGAGCACCTTTAATACTCTTATTTCTGACATGTCCCAAAGTCACTAAAGTGTTTCCAATGTCCTTGAAATAATACCCGCTGGAAGCGTGACTTGGATCGAGCCATTCCACAGTTTCCGTATCGCCAAAACCAGGAACCCGGATATCAACACCCTCCGCATTTGACGTTTTTCGCGTTACATTATCGTACGTTAACTTCACGTTGTCGACCCAACAATCGATGATTAACGGTGCCAATAATTCTAAATTCAGCCAAATATTGAAATAGGTCGATGAGGTTTTTTCACAAATGTAATGCACAGCCGTAGATTTGTTTAATTTAGCTTCGAGTTGCGAACCACCATCACCGGGTATTAAAACTATGGGATTTAAATTGCCACAAACGGACGTTAAAGGAATTAAAATTAAATAAAAAAGATTTATCATATTCCAAATACAGACACGTGCCGGTTAAAACTTATTATTGTAATAAATTTGACGCAATATTTCGTTAATTCATATATTATATGTCGAACATTGCGAAATACATCAACCAAAGCACAGGACCGTATCTACACGATTTCACTAAGTTTATAATCGTCGAGGGTTATTCATCAATACTACACTACTTTTATATAAATACTCGTTAGTTACTCTGCAAATCAAAATGAGAATAACTTATCTTTTTCTTGATTAACGCAATATAAATACTTTAGTAATACCAGCCTTTGCTCGATAGTACCAATGATAGTACGTAAAAGGGTCACGAAAATCGTCATACATCATACCATAAAGTTATCAAATAGACAATAATTAGTTTGTGTTTACTATACCGTTATCAGTTTATTGATTTTTATTTTGTTTTGTTTATACCGCGCTGTTTAATAAATAATGAAATTAACATGTTTATTTAGGAATAGATATAAGCATAATTATACTGAATTATTTGTTCTACAATTTGACAAATGCTTCCATATGATGCTTACTAAGTATATACACAGTGAGATTTTTTTAATGTTCGATGGGTTTCTAATAGCGTTTTTCACTGGTCATTCTAATGCGCACTTTTATGCACTGAGTGTTCCTGTTATTTTTCACTGGTATTTTTAATGCGTACTGATTCAGTTTTATTATTTTTAACTGGTCTGATAAATGCATTTGATTCTGTACTAGTGCAGATTTTGTTGCACTGACAACAGATGCAAGTGCAACAGATCCAGTGCAAACATGGCGAATTTAAATAATTTGAATGTTGTATGTAATTTACTATATATACATTATCAGCTAAAAACACATTTGATATATGCAAATTCTAGATAAATGCATTTTAACTTTCTTCATTAGTTTAAAGTACGTTGATTGGTTTGGAAGTTGTAAAGTAACAACGTCGTTACTAATTCGAAGCGTAACAATATAAAGAAGTTCTCCTATTATATGTTATATGATGCACTGTTCAAGCATTTAATTTTTCACGGGAAGTGCAATGTTAATGCACTGCAGCCGGTAACACAATTATAGTGCACAGTAAACTCACCCGTTGTTAGTGTGCATTCAAATTTGTTCAGTGAAAAACGCTATAAAACTGATGTAAGCAGTGCCGGGTTTACTCTTGTAAAGCGGCCTAAATTTATTGCCTCCAATGAAAAATAAATTCAAATGCTATACCATTAACATTATGTAAGAAATATATATATTTTTCTAATTAATAACACAAGAAAAAACTGCTAAACGTTTCATGAAGTTATGGGATACCGTTGCATTCTGTAACTGTCTTAAAACATTATGAAACGTTCCTTGTTTAGTGGGTTAAATTATCAATTTACAAGATGATGATAGCGACAACGATTATGTAAGTGAGTATAAATGTGTATTTAAGTAATGATTATTTTTTATAAATCCGCAAAAATATTTTATGTAATTTCTATATATTATTTCTAATACCGTGGCATGTATGTATGCCGCTCTATAGTGATGCTAAATCTCATTTTACGACCGCACAAGGTCGTCAATTTTTGATTTTCAACTTAGCAACTCTAAAGTTTTTTTAAGTAAGTACGTTTTTTAAAGTAAAACAAACATATAACATACCAAACGCTCATGCGGCGCGAGGATGCACAGCCAAGCGACGCATGTTAGTCAGTTATGCTATAAAACTTTCGATAAAAGTAACGTACCGTCAAATAGGGTGACATTGACAGTTTTTTTTAAGATATTGTGAATTACGCTAAAACTACACTGGGTTTTTCATAAAAAAAAATATAATGTATTTGCACTATCCCTAATGAAGACATCCAGAATTATAAAGAAATTCAAATAATTATGTATTTGCTTCAAAATAATAATAACTTAATTCTCAAAGTCGTACTCAAATTGTGGTGACTTTGATAAGATAAGATGGGCGTGGGGGCACTTTGATAATCGATAAGTTTACAAGGACTATCAAAGTCACCCCTTATAATCTAACAAAAGAATTGGATATTAATAAACTAATTTCATAAAAGTGAAAATAAAACTTTAATTAGTATCAAATCAAACTTTATTTCGTATAAAAACAACAATACAGGCTGTTAGCTTAACATAAAAGAAAAGAAAAAGGTATAAAGTCTAACACAATGCAAAATTTACCGTTGAAAAACGTTAACCGATTTCGAAAATACAAATCTTGTTCCGCACCCTCCAGAAGTTTCTGCTAGAGGTTCTAGAATGGTTATCCCAGGCAGCACACTGACGTCATATGACGACGTCAATAAAACGTAACGTGCTGCCTGGGATGATATCGTCCAAGGTTACCGTAAACAAAAGTCGTTAGGAACAATTTTAAAAGTTATTTTTGTAGTGTCTAATGATTTTAATCCCAAGACATTGTAGTCATTCTCGTATACTTGCTCTTCAACCTTGGCAACGTATCTATACTTAGTAGAATTTCTGTTTCCATACAACACTTTTACTAGAATGAATGTCCCACGCACAAGATTTTTAAGGTCACTAGGTAAATAATCTACTTCCTTCATCAGCAATCGCGGAGTTTGCGTCGTCATGATCATCGGACGGACAGTTCTTCCAAAATACGATTCATTTCTTCACTTTCGTCTAAATCATTTATTGAACAAACAAAACCTTTTCCAGCTTCCACAGTTAACCGCTTTTTTCTTTGTGACGAATTTCGAATAAGGGTACTGTTGTAACGTTTTTCTTTCAAATAGGACACAAGATTATTAGCAAAATTAGCCCCAAATTGATTGACATTATCATCAAAGCTCGGAATTTTATTTAAAATTTGATCAGGGTTCAATAGGTAAATTCCGGTTGCTTCAAATCCGGACTTTAAATTATGGTTAATTGCTCCTGTCGAGTGATTTCTCGCGGAATTCATTTTTTCCTATTGTAATAACCTGCATAAGATGTAGAAATATTTCTTTCTTTAAAGAAGATTGTTTTGGGTTTTGCGTTTTCTATTCTAATAATATTGATTTCCATGCAGTCTTTAAGGGCCTGGAGAAGCTAACGTCAAATGGTTGCGTCAAGTGAGTTGACTTTGGAGGGAGGCACAAGAAGACAATGTTATTTTGGATACACAAATCCAAAACTTCATCAGTAAACTATGATGACAAATTGTCGCCAATTAGAACTTTTTCCTCTGGCAATTAGCGTGTGGTAAAAACGTGCTCCTAAACCAATCAGTAAAACAGCTATAGCCTAAATCCAACCGCTTTTCGATCAGTTAGTATCTGGATTCAGAGGTGCAACAACGGTCCTTACAACAAAGATGTTCTTTTGGGACCATTCTTGGTCCAGCGGTCACACAGATGCTCGGATTTGTAGATTACATAAGGAGGTAGGAGAACACCTGAAGCTGACCCACAGAACATGATAAAAATATCTGATTTGGAATGGTTTAAAACATTTTCTGGGTATTTTTTACCCCTGCGATACAGCCACTTCTTTTTCCCAGGATTGTCGGCCAGGTTTGTTTCATCGTAATTAGACAAATTTACCGGAGGTACATTGCCGATGCTAATTTGCAAATTTTCAAAATATTGCCGAATTGACCATATTCAAGCGTTTTTTTGGACTTCAGGCTTAACATTTTTGGGTTGGTAAAACTGATGAATTTTAAATCGCCCTCAAAAAATATAAACTTTTATTGGTTGTCAACAACGACCTCTCTGATTGATGGGTCATAATGAATTCTAGTGATTTGTCAAATCGGGTTGGTAGCAACAATAACCTCATAATAACAACCAAATCTTTTTGTCCATATTTGCTATTAACTCGATTTGACAAATCACTGGAATTCATTATGACCCATCAATCAGAGAGGTCGTTGTTGACAACCAATAAAAGTTTTTATTTTTTGAGGGCGATTTAAAATTCATCAGTTTTACCAACCCAAAAATGTTAAACCTGAAGTCCAAAAAAACGCTTGAATATGGTCAATTACTTCAGGAGAAACACTAGCACGTGGACGTTTTATATTAGCTGCTAGGCGCTGTGTAACACAAGCCTGATTTTTTTTAATAAGCGAATAAACCCAGTTTCGACCAGAAATATTATTTTTAAAACGGGTAACCTGGCGTCCTTGTCTATCGAAGAATGATTTTGTAATCATTTGTAAATCTACACCAAGCGGAAAACCCCAGTCACTGCAACTTATACAGACCGAACTATTGCATCTTTATCTTGCTTGGTAGAAACAGGTTGCCCTCCATGCGACCACACATGCATATGCCTTTATATTTATGAAATAAGGTTCCGTATGGAATCTTGAATTCCTTAGATGCTTTTGTTAATGGACCAGTTTGCGTCAATTATCTTTGCTAGTGCATTATCCACATCCTTATCGCTGTAGTTTTTATAATTTCTACTTCCAACTTTGCGTTTGCATTGTAGATTTTTTTACACTTTAAGAATAAAATTAAAATCGGTCTAGAGCAAACCAATAATGGAAAATTGCGAAAATATTATCGTTATAAACTATGTATGTATTATATGTTATCAAAGTCCCCACAAAGTCAATGTCACCCCATTTGACGGTACATTATTTATTGTGTTGCCTTTTGTAAAATTACATTCTTTTTTGAAAAAAATCCTGTATAACGTATACAGCATATCAAAACTTCTTTCAATGGACATGTAGCGAATGTCCACACGCATTGTGTAGTAGATGTTCGTTTTTGCAACAAAAGGACATTCTATGAATCACCATAGAATGTTACAGATCTAGTCGTGAACGTCCAGCAGATGAAATAAGTACGGTTTACGTAGTACATCTTGTAGACTGTGTACATGTTAATGTGCGTACACTGTAAATACATTATACGTTCATGAACGAATTTACGTATAATAAAATATACTACAAATGTACGTACAGTAGACAATATAAGAACATTATAAGTGAAAATCCTTACTCATGCATAAAAACTTATCAATTTAATTTGTATGTAGCTGAAAATATTTGTAGTTTTTAAATAATGCTCGAACTGAATGCTAAAAGCTGTAAAAATATTTGTTTAAATATTATAAACTAGTTTTGCTAGATTTTATTTATTAAATTTTACAGATGATTCTTTTAAATACATATGTTATTTTTAAGTAGAGCATTTAGGATATTAAGTAATATTTGCAATCGACATATAAAAAAAGCAGCATTTAAAAGGTTCATTAACCTTATAAAGCATGAACAGAATAATGTATGACCGATATTAATCTAAAATTACGTAACAAATGAAAGGAGAATGTATAACTACAGTGTAATTTAAAATATCTTATATGTAGCCACATGTTTATTATATTTTAAATTTACCGCTAAAATAAGAATATAGTTAAAGATTTTTGGCGCGAAAAAAAGAGAAGATGGGAGAATTCTTTTAAATTGTTGTGGTTCTTGTACAAGCACTTTGGAAATAAATAGCTGTACTTGGTGAAAATATGCCCTACCAATATTATTATAATAAATTTGTATTTTACTAATCAAAATTGCATTAGCCTATGTGTAAATAAAATATTTATAAAAACATTATTTGTATTGTATTCTATCCATATAATTTGTTATATCAAAATTTAAAAAATGAGAGATCTTAACGTGAAAGCTATTTTTAGACTTATTGTATAAATTGCATACTTCCAAAATATCTTTATTTCTTTAGAATTTATGTGTAGTTGCAATATTTACTTTATTTTTATTTTTTTGATTTATTGCATTAATTAATACAGTAATGAGTTTGAAAAAAATTAATTGCTTAATTTAAAATTTAAAACACTCTGTACTTAAGGTTTTATTGACCTCAGCTCCACCTACCACATACCGGTTCAAACTTATTAGCTGCTTATTAGGTTGTGGCACATTCCAACGTGAATTGATTGTAGGTCACTATTTAATTCAAATTCTGATGCAATTATTTGAAAAAATTACAATAAAAAGCTTGTAACGTAATTGCTTTTAATTTAACAATTTATAAAAGTGTAAGTGTTTTATAACATTAAACAACCATTTCCATATGTTGTTTTATTTTCAGACACAGGATGAATCCGAATCTAACTGCAAAAGAGATACGTGACATATTCATCGATTTCTTCAAATCGAAACAACACGAATATGTACATTCTTCATCAACGATACCTTTAGATGATCCAACATTGTTGTTTACTAATGCTGGGATGAATCAATTCAAACCCATATTTTTGGGTACTGTAGATCCTAATAGTGACTTATCAAAGTATACCCGTGTCGTTAATACACAAAAATGTATCCGTGCTGGTGGCAAACACAACGATCTCGATGATGTTGGTAAAGACGTCTACCACCACACTTTTTTTGAAATGTTGGGTAATTGGTCTTTCGGCGATTACTTCAAAAAGGAAATTTGCGAATGGGCTTGGGAATTGTTAACAAAAGTGTTGAAACTACCATCTGAACGTTTGTATGTAACTTACTTTGGTGGTGATAAGTCTCAAGGCTTAGAACCAGATGAAGAATGTCGTCAAATATGGTTGAAGCTGGGTGTGACCCCATCACATATTCTACCAGGTAGCATGAAGGATAATTTTTGGGAGATGGGAGAAACTGGTCCTTGCGGTCCCTGTTCTGAATTACATTTTGATAGAATTGGAAATCGATCTGTACCTGAGTTGGTAAATCAAGATGATCCGGATGTTTTAGAAGTCTGGAATCTCGTTTTTATACAGTTTAATAGAGAGTTTGATGGCAGTCTTAAAAGCTTGCCGAAGAAACATATCGATTGTGGGCTAGGTTTTGAACGATTAGTTTCAGTTATACAAGAAAAACGGTCAAATTATGACACAGATGTTTTTGTACCAATTTTTGATGCTATTCAAAAGGTACTGGTGCGCCTTCTTATCAAGGTCGTGTAGGTAGTGAAGAGTCAGATGGAGTTGATATGGCTTATAGAGTTCTAGCAGATCACGCTCGTACCTTAACCATTGCGTTATCCGATGGTGGTAATCCCGATAATCTGGGTCGTGGGTGCGTTTTACGTCGCATTTTAAGAAGGGCTGTGCGATATGCAACTGAGAAATTGAATGCCAAGCCTGGATTTTTTGCCGGGTTAGTGCATACAGTCGTAAAGACTTTGGGAGATATTTTTCCCGAAGTTAAAAAGGATCCACAAAGTATTATCGATACAATAAACGAAGAGGAGGAACAATTTTTAAAGACTCTTAATAGGGGGCGTAACTTACTTAATCGTACTATTGATAAATTAGGTGATTCGACAGTGTTACCTGGTGATATAGCATGGAGGTTGTACGATACGTACGGTTTTCCTGTGGACTTAACACAGCTCATGGCTGAAGAAAGGAATTTAAAAGTGGATTTGGTTACTTACGAAGAGGCTAAGAAACAAGCACAGCTTATTTCGCAGGTAAGATTGCAAGAACAAAACATTAAAATTTGAATACTTCTCTTTTGGGCGTAGTTTCTGTATTATGCCTAATTGTGTAGCAATTACAAGAACTATGATCCTAAATATAGCGTTACCACCAACTAACTTTACTAATAAAGCTAAGAAAACCCTTATCCATTATAAATAGTATGGTTTTTGTGCCTGGTTCTAGAGGAAAGTAAACTTTTTTTCAATAATACTGTAATTGATATTTATTTAATTAGCAAACAAATGCTTGTATAAAAAAAAACCGCGCCACTACCGCTCTCCCTTTCTACCTACCTTCTTATCTCGTACTTGCCTCCTTCTGCTTTATCATCCCCGCAACACAGTTTCATGTTCGTTCGCATATATCGCAAATATCCTATTACCCCTGAGCATTTTACCTCGGAACGTATTTTTAGCTAAATTAAAACTAATTCAGTTTTTTTTTTCAAATCTAACTAAAGTTTTTATTAAACTTCCATTGTAGGGTCGTGGTGCAGGCATCGAAGACACCATCAATTTAGACGTACACGCCATCACTGAACTTCAAAATCAAGGTATACCACCAACAAACGATGCTTTCAAATACAACTACGACGCCGCCAGCGGCTTAAACGCCGAATATGCTTTCACACCTTGTCAAGGAACCGTAATTGGTTTAAGATACAACAAAGAATTTGTTAACGAAGTCATTTCGGGTCAAGAATGTGCTGTACTGTTAGATAACACTTGTTTTTATGCCGAACAAGGTGGGCAAATCTACGACGAAGGTTTTTTGGTTAAAGTAGGCGACGAAGGAGTTGAATTTTCGGTTAAGAACGTACAAGTGCGTGGTGGGTACGTTATCCATATCGGTAGAATCGAAGGAGTTTTAAGAAAGGGAGATAAAGTAGACTTGCATTTGGACACATCTCGACGACGTTTAATTATGAACAATCATACAGGTACACACGTCCTTAATTACGCTTTACGAAAAGTAGTTGGTAATGAAGCCGAACAAAAAGGCTCTTTAGTTGCTCCTGATAGGTTGCGCTTTGATTTTAGCAATAAAGGCGCTATGAGTATAGCTCAAGTTAAAGACACTGAGATGCATTCTAAGGAATTAATCAGTCGGAATGGTAAGGTGTTTGCGAAAGAATCTGCATTAGGTGTAGCTAAAAGCGTTAATGGATTAAGAGCCGTGTTTGATGAAACGTATCCAGATCCTGTACGGGTTGTTTCAATTGGCATTCCTGTAGAAGAGTTAGAGGCAGATCCTTTTAGCCCATCGGGTATGAACACATCAGTCGAATTTTGTGGAGGAACGCATTTACATTACGCCGGGCACATCGGTGATTTTGTTATAGCAAGCGAAGAAGCTATAGCTAAGGGTATTAGGAGGATTGTCGCTCTTACTGGACCTGAAGCTACGAAAGCTCTCAAACGTACCGAAGTTTTAGAAAATTGGCTCAACAACATTAAAACGTCAGTGGATAATGACAAAAATTGCGAAAACTCGAAGAAACACGTTCGGGAAATCGTCGACTTAACTGAAGAAATATCGCGCGCAACTATACCATATTGGAAAAAAGATGAATTAAGGAACGTTTTAAAGAATCTTAAAAAATCTTTGGACGATAAAGAACGCGCAGCTAAAGCTGCTATTGCAACGCAAGTTGTAGAAGATGCTAAAGCGCTTGTACAAGCCAACGCTAATGT
The DNA here is from genome assembly GCA_035610365.1 of Aquatica leii. Classification (NCBI taxonomy): domain Eukaryota; kingdom Metazoa; phylum Arthropoda; class Insecta; order Coleoptera; family Lampyridae; genus Aquatica; species Aquatica leii. Next base: position 162,041 of record CM069434.1, read on the forward strand.
CTCAATATTAGTGCACGAATTTAAAGCGAATTCAAATACGAAGGCTTTAGACTCTGCTCTTAAACAGGTTAAAGCTTTAAGCCCAACGACTTCGGCTATGTTTGTTAGTTTTGATCCGCAAGCGTACAAATATTTTGTTTGGCCTCTGTGCCTAAAGAGGCTGTTGATAAGGGACTAAAAGCAAACGAATGGATTTCAGCCGTGTCCGGATTAATAAACGGAAAGGGCGGAGGAAAAGCCGAATCGGCTCAAGCTTCTGGCAGTAATGTCGGGTGCTCTCAAGAAGTTTTGAAGTTGGCTAAAAGTTTTGCCGAAAGCAAACTTTAAATCGTATTCCGAACATTCGATGCAAAATGTATTCATACACCAGATTTCTACATTTGTCTTTAATAAAATAATTTTACGAAGTTTTTTTAGTGTTTTTATTTATTCTAGTTATTAATCCAATGTTTTTACAATACTAAGATAAATAGGCAATGAAAAGTTTTTTTATTTATTTTTTGAACTTTAGTCATATTTAAAAACTAAAATGGGCGAATCAAAAAGTATACAGCGACATCAAACTATGTCGTATTAAGTTGGTTTGACACTGCTTACATTCTATATGTGAGGACGCTGTTGTAGACTAAATAAAGCAAAGGTAAGCCGTGGTTTTTATTCAATACTTATTGAATTTTAATTGAAAAGTTTCCGTTCGGTGACATCTGCAGTAAGAGTCCATTTATAATTAAAGGTATTAAAAAACATCAGAAAGTAAGGACATCCCAAATTTAAGTCAGTTAAACGAATACACAGTTATGACAAATTTAATATTAAGTAGAAGATTTAGTTAACTGACGACTTGCCAATAGTTACTGGGGTCCTGGTTACGGAAGCAGCCCAGTTATTAATTGAATGAGGCAAAAAATACACAGACACAAGGTGATTGGTACTTAGCCATATTCCTTTGAGGGTGTGATAGTACACCTCATTTGCTATTTATTATGCAAAAGTCGATTGTTTTTGAAATATTTAATCTTTTATTGGTTGTTACAAAAAAATGGTATAACGTTTAAAACAATTTAGAAGGGTGTGGTGGTCAACTACAGCAACACTGCCATTTACCACCGTGATAATGAAACTGAAGACACTACTAAAGACGCGGAAGTTTGCGTCTTTTTTTTATAGGTAATAAAGTTGTCCTACTGTTGATAATCAGTAAAAACTAAAAAGTCTTCATTGTTTGAATGTGTCTAATCGTAAGTTTACAAAAAAAAATTATCCAAACGTTCTAGAAGACCTGGACTTTTTGTAACAAACTGCATTTCTTTTTTGTTCTTTTATGTCGGTTTATTTTCAAAATTTGTTAAGGCAGTGACATAGCCAGGGTAAGGGTTTAGACCCTCCCGGAAATATTTATTAAAAATCCAGAGTAAAGTAATGCTTGTATACATTTTTGAGAAATATTCCTTAAATAATACATAAATACGTAGCTCAGACGCGTTTACAATTCATTTTTAAAATTACTGCCTACTTCTAATGCAAGCACAAACCCGTTCTCTAAGTTCTGTTTTCGTACTTCTACTAAAAAAATATTTTGCAACGTCATTGCAGTTTTTTTATTCTGTTTATTTAGATTCAACAACTTTTTTATTGTGGGCGATAGTGGACGGAACATTAATCGTGTTATAAAATCATTCACGTCTGTTTTGTCAGAAGTGGGATTAAACTACGTGCTTGAAAGGTGTTTTGTAAACTGAGATTTACAGATGATTTCAACAGGTGATAGGCGGCGTTGTACTTGCGCAATATATAATCGTAATAGTAATTAACAGCAATTGTACTAAAATGACAGAATAATACGTAAGAGACATTATTCACGAGGATAGTGACGAGATGTTGAGAGGCATTGTTGATAGTCCCCGGCGAGAAGAGACTAGTCTTCGGTGGACACCTCATTTGGCGATGCCTCCGGTGCAATAGATGGTAGCAATCAGTGCAACGCCTGGATCGAATCTGAACCGGCGAGTTCGGATGGGTGTGGCGAATTTATGAAGCTGGACCCGACCAACAACCAGTGAAGGTTATTCTTTTTGATTCGGGGTATTCGAACTATATATATATATATATATATGTGTGTAATGGTGGCTCTGCAAAATTGATCACACACCGTTGATTCGAATACCAGCATAGCACCATATATATTGCAGGCGAGACTGGCCGGAACTACTAAAACTTGGCACCAGCGTCTTGACAATTATGACTTATCATGGGGCCACTAGAAGACAAAACTGAGAGCAGCGATTCCACGGCGGCGTGATATTACTGTCATAGTCCAGGGTAATATGATGTTAAGGCGTACTGATCAAAAGAGCGATTGAAGAGCAAGCGCATGTAAAGTTATTAATTATTTCAGCTAATTCAGTTTTTAGACAGACAGCGTTTGTCAATGGCTAGGTGGTACGTGTGTATATTGATACCAGTAGAGAAATGCATTACGGCGAGGCGGCTGGGACTGCATATCAATACACGGGTTTGTAGGCAAAGTTGCGATTAGCGAAAGGTGTGCAAATTACTTTAGTGGTGAGTGAATTTCAATTTAACATCAAAGCGTTGATATTCAATTGTGTTACAGGCCATATAGATTGTCATTATTGGAGCGTCAAGTAGTACGTCAAAAGATTTAATCACACACACAATAAAATATCAAACAAATGTTATAAAAACGTAGAATTCAGATTAGGAAGCAACATACCGCGACTTTAATACATAAAATAGGAAATTTGTCATAAAATGGATACAAAGTTGCATTATTACATATAAAATAAAACAAGGTCCATTATCAGGCAGCAAGCTGCAAATTTAAGATGTTTGGCCCTCATAGTAAAATCACAGGTAAAATCAAATATTAGCGTGCGCAACTCTCTCTTAAAAGGAATCATGTGCATTTTTGTGGTTATCGATCTTTTTGCCAGATTACGATGATTACGTAATTCCGAGCGTCTTCAATTTACAAACACTTTTTAACTACTCCAAATTTATAGTAGTAAATATAAATGTACTCAAAAATTTGCAAAAATAAAACTAACTACACAAACAAAGATACATAAACAGAGAAAGTGCAACCAGAAAGTATAAACTTTGGTCTTTACTGATTAGATTACAAAAAGTTTGAGAAGCGCTGAAACAAATACTAATTTAGAAGCGCTGAAACAAATACTAATTTAAACCTTTGATTTATACAAGGTTATGTTATGTATTCAAAAAATGAAAAAAATATGCAGTTTTTACCAAATATTAAATTACTCACAAAAAGTCGCACAGCCGTTACGTAGCACTAAGAAAAAATCTGAAAAGACTATGGTAATTGTTAGTAAGAATCCTTAAATCAATTTCGTAGGTTCAAGCTTTTGCAGATTTCAAACGAGTACGAGTAGTCGGTGGCAAAGGAGGAAACGGTTGTATATCATTTTTACACTTGTGGAGTAACGAATTTGCCGGTCCAGATGGTGGAGACGGTGGCAATGGAGGGCATGTAATCTTTAAAGCATCGAACAACATTAAAGATTTATCTGCTGTTACTTCGGTGCTTCTAGCAGAAGATGGCGATAAAGGACAAAATAAAGATTGCCACGGTAAAAGTGCTAAGCATAATATTGTGGAGGTACCTATTGGAACGGTGATTAAAAACGAGAACGGTAAAGTTGTCGGGGATTTAGAGAAAGAAGGGTTTATGTTTATTGCTGCAAGAGGTGGAGCTGGTGGTAAAGGTAATAGTTTTTTCACCACCGACGTCGAACAAGCACCTAAAATATGTGAATATGGTGCTCATGGCGAAGACTTAGAATATACGGTGGAGTTACGTAGCATGGCACATGTAGGATTGGTTTGTATTGGATTTTGCTTTAGTACTCAACTAAGATTGATTATTTTAGATCGGATTTCCCAATGCCGGTAAAAGTACCCTCTTAAGGGCAATATCGCGTGCCCGTCCCAAAGTAGCTCCATACCCTTTCACCACTTTAAAGCCATATTTGGGAATGGTACAATATGACGATTACCAACAAATTGCAGTAGCCGATTTACCAGGTTTAATCCCAGATTCTCATAAAAATAAAGGATTAGGAATCCAGTTTTTACGGCACATTGAAAGATGTATGGGACTGCTGTACATTTTAGATATATCAGTAGAAGAACCCGGTGAACATCTCAGCATCTTACAAAACGAATTATGGCAATTTAATAGCAACATTCTTAAACGGCCTCAATTAATAATCGCTAATAAAATTGATCTACCAGGAGCTGAGGAAAATCTAGAACTTTTAAGAAACCAAACAAATTTAAAAGTCGTGCCAATAAGTGCAAAATTAGGTCAAAATTTGAAGGTTTTGTTAGAAGAAATTAAAATTATTTTTGATAAGAATGAGGATCGGCAATTGCATAATGAATAGGCTTAGTTACAAGTGTTTTGTTTGTAATATTAAAGGTTTATTGTAAAACCGTTGTTTTTTTTAAATTCAAATTTAGGGGCCACAATATTACATACTAAAGTGAAGTGGAATAAAACGAACACATAATCTACAAATTCTATATTACAAAACTTAGAACAAAAACAATCAGACTTTAGAGTTACAAAATATACACACAAGTACAAATGGTACACTTACATACACTACAATTATTGAATCGATGAGTTTATATTTTTAGAAAAGTTACCAAAATATTTGAACACGAAAAATATGGTTTTTTCATCCAATGTACATTATTTAACAGCCATGAATGCTATTGTTTAAGAAGTGCATTGTGATATACATTTATTTTGTAACTATTTCGAGCATTATATGCTAAATCGTACAGTTCAACAACTGTAATGACAATCAAATAAAAAAAAAAAAGATTCGAGAAGAAAACAATGTTCTTATAGCTAAAAATTCAAAACAAAGTCTCTACGCTATCTCTTAAATTTAATATGGCTCCCAATTACTGGCTTTACCTTTATTGCGTTTTATCGAAATTTTCTTTTGGTACTTTTTTTTAAATATGAAGTTGCTAAGTAATTTCCCTGAGATTAACGTTATATCTAAACGCTAAACTACAACTAGGATTTATACAATAAAATTAGGTCTAAGATTAACTGTACAATAATAAAATTACATTTTATACAATTATGTCTATAGAAAATGAATGGAGCCATTTCACGATTAGATTATTGCTAACAAGCTAATGTACTTATACTATCTTACAACAAAATAATAAGTTAAACTAAACCTGATTTCGCTTGGTAAGTGTAAAACTTCATGCTAATGTGACTAGACTGGAACTACTGTCATGGCATTAGTTATAAATTCATTTTCGATTTAACGGAACGATTGCACTTATATTAATAAGCTTGTGTATAACTGGGTAAAGTAAAAATCAGCGCCAACGACAAAATCAGCTTTAGTTTAAATTGAAAAATTAAGTAAACTACGATTTATAACTGGGCACCTTCAAGGACAATTGGAATTTCAAGATAAATAATTATACAACTTAATATAAATTACATTTTTGGTATTATTCGTAACACTGGGCACTAGTCTTAAATAGAAAAAAACCGAGCATGCTGTCGTTTATTTTTTTCCTGAACACAACCCATTCAACGTGTAACAAAAAAATCATACACAAATTAAAAAAAGTTCCATAATATTATGTTTATAAATAGGCTTATGTATAGCACCGCAAGGAACTTCATTACAATTAAATTAATTAAAAGTTTTAAAAAATGGCAGTGAAACCTTAAAAATTAGGCAACGTAAAATTCAACAACATTGCCATATATAATTAATTGACTTTATAAGTCACTTTTTGATTTAATCAAATAAGCTTTGTCTTTATATACGATCGCTGTTCTACACAATTAATCAAAAACGTTTGTACTAAAATTACAATTCCAATTTCGTTGGATAATTTTTATCTGCGACTATCTACTACATATAAATCGAATTTCTTGATTTGTCAGTGCAGATTAAGTAGACGAGTTATACTAAATGCTGGATGTTCATGTTCTCAGCTAGGCTTGGACGATGGTTGACTTTGTATTTCCGGTTCTCGCCTTATCACCACCTATAACCGTCGGCAATTATATTACTGTTTTGTTTCTACCAGAAGCAATAACTAACGCAGTAGGCTTTGATCTAACACCATCTGGTGTTAGAATTAAGAAACTTAGAATGCATCGTGGGAAAGATGTTTATCCGTACGTACTACTAATATAGTAGATCGCTAACTCGAATATCAATATACAAAAAAGTAAAACTAATACCGTCCATTTGCAATGTAGGCATTGTTATTATACAGGGTACGGCATCATAACTTCCTTTTCTGAAATGCGCGCCATTGAGACTGTAAGAATCGTAGTGGGGAGTGCGCCGTCTCATTCGACAGGCATGTTTCTGTTTGTTCTGTGATCTCAATTCAAGAGTTTCTTTCAAAATCGGTTCAACGTAGGCCCTTGTCCCAGGTCGGAAATCGATTGTTACATGGGTCACTACGTTTAGACAAACCAAGAGTGTGACAAGACGAAGAACTGAAGTCCGCTCATTAGAACACCTGAGAACATTGAAGCTGTGAGCCTCAATATTGCGATCCCCACGAGGTTCTGCGCGCAAACATGCGTCTGCTTTTACACTTTCCGATCGTTCAGTGAGACGAATTCTGCATTACCATCCGTACAAGTTGGCGATTGATCAAGAACTCTCCGAGCGTGATTTCAATTCTCGTAGCCCGCTTCTCCGATTTGGCCCCTTGCGGTTTTTTATGAGGCATTTTGAAATCCCGTGTTTATGTTAACCGCCCAAGAACCCTAGAAGACCTGAAAGCCAACATCCTGGCCGAAATTGTCATCATATCTGATACCATGTTGGAACGGGGTTATGACAAACGCCAGAAATCGGTTTATTCAGTGTATGGACAATGCTGGACACGACCTACCTGACATGATTTTCAAAACTGTGTGAAACAAAACATATGTACCTACATTATAAAGAAAAACTAAAAAAAAAATCTAATTAATAAAATAATTTCATTGAGTTTTGAAAAAAAGAAGTTATGATGCCGCACCCTGTACTACCATTAAAATATAGCATTAACTACATATCTCTAATAGTAGTTTGTGAGGTGCCCACAAGATGCTAACCATTACTATACATCGTTCTAATGTCGTTAACCAATCACATAACAATATTTTGCCTACCCAGCAAATGGTCGATTTTGACTTGACCTTAATTCATTTGTTAGTTATCTAGTATGTAGGGAAGAGTAAACATCCTTGGGTTTCAAACTGTTGACTTTTAACCAAACTAAAAAAACACTCAAAATGCAGAGATGCCTTAAGAATGTCATAGTAGAATGCAAGAGTTAACTAATGTTACTACAGTTCGCTAAAAAAATTATAATTATGCTGATATGTTCACCTGAGCCAATCTAGCATAGAAAAATTTATTACAAACTTTACAGTTAAGAGCGATTCAAACTGTTCAATGAGAGATAAATTCTAATGACTTACAAAAACATTTAAAAAACAGGTAAAAAATCGCGTTTCATGTTTTTATTGATACTGTATAATCAATATAAAGTATCGCCCAATTTATACATCAACCGAACTGCATAATATACTTAAGATCGGAGGTTCCACGACCGGAATTTATATTAAAGAATAACGTTCTTTTGCAAATGAAAATATAGTAATAATGAAGCTAAAGACCATTAGACGTATGTAGATAACTAATTATTGCCCTAAATACTTTTGAGTTTATTCTCTTACTTAATATTGTGTCCAAAATTTAGATTAAGCTCATTTGATACTTATTAATCTTAAGGTTCGATAGAATTCCCACGACCCTACGATATTTGTTTTTATAAATAAATTGTGTTGATCTGGAGAATTATTTTTTCTTTTTATGGTAATTAATAACAATCGATTGTCGTTATAAACGGCGTCCCATGTTGGACGCCATGACAACATAACACTACGTAACAAAATAGTATCTTTTTTGATACTGGATTGAAACATAGTTGAATATTTGAATCAAATCTTGGAGACCAATTGCTTTCTATCCAATGCTTTGCTTGAGAAATGAAAACGATTATGTTTAAATTGCATACTGAATTTGTTGACGATAAAGTAATGATTTCACATATACTGGCAGTACCGATAAACAGCTGTCGCATGTATAAACACCTTTTCCCCAAAAACTTTTTCGAGACCTTACTCTTTTCCGAAAACTTTTCTACTTGCTTTGAATACCGACAGCTAAACCAAATCCAACCTTTTTTTGTTTTGAAATATTGACAACTGAAATTACTGAACCTGCGTTGATTGTAAGGAATACCGACAATCACTCTCTTCCTGTTCGGGCGTTCCGCCACTATATCCGGTTTGATGATTTATGAAATAAGCGGTAGAGAGAAAAACTAACATGTAGAAAAATAACTCCAGCTTTAAAATCAGTATATCTAATTTAATCTGAAACAATTGAAAAATCTTACGTTTTTGTCATGTTTTCAGAATACCTGAGTAGGTAAATAACCAAAAATATTTTTATTCCATCTAAATTTTAAGGGTATTTTGACAATTAGTCGAAACATTTGACAATTTTAACTGAAGTTCAAGATTTTTTTAAATGAATTTTCCACCTATCACATACTCGTTCTAGTGTACTAATTTAATTTGAACACTTCTTTTATGTGAATTTTTATTTTTCATTTTGTCACTCTAGATTTTTTCGTCCATTACATAACTACACTAATGAACGAATATTGACATTTGCGATGTTGGAAGCGCAAAAAATAAAAAGTCCACGAGAAAAGGAATTACCTATGCTTATTCGCGCGCGTCTTAGTTCCGTTGATGTACAAATTGAAGTGTACATGTAATGTAACAACTGCCTACTAACACAAGCACAATAACGATATACCTGTGTCTGTGCAGTAGAAGGTCCGGGTCCCTGATATAATGGGTAAGGTTGCGGGCGAGGAGCAGTGCGACCACTGTCCCCACTCTGCCGCATAACCCCACTATTCGGGTATCCCGTTGATCCTGCAGGTGAATGTCTATAATTTACAACAATTAACTTTATAACATTATAATTTTTCCTGTTACTGTAAACGTTTCTCGTTAAATGTACTTACCGAACTGAGGGATTAGGTTGTGGTTGAGTATTGGCCGGACTTCTGTGATGCGGGTAAACTTGGCTCGTTTCCGGCGGTAAACCATTTTCGATTGGAAGCGAAGGGTGTGGAGGGCACTTGGGGATGCGAGGAATAATTACTACTGTTGTGTCTTGTTCTACCAACCTCGCCGTGACTTGTTAAAATTGATGGGTGAATATTATTTACTGAAAATTTTATCATTAGTACATTTAATTCTCGTAGGTTTAAACTCACCAGTATGGGAATGAGTACCTTGCTGAGCTGCCGGCTGTCCCGTTAAAGGTATCGCCAAACGAGCATTTACCGCTAATAAATGATCTCGCCTTTGCAACAACGAACTAACATGCTCCTCCAACCTTAAATTCTCGGCGCGTAGTTGATGCAAACACGATAACAACGAAGCGACTAAAATATATTTTTAAAAACAAGGTTATTCAATTTTGTTTAAATTACTATCGAAATGTTGTGCTTGTTCCATAAGAAATTGCGAGCCTTGCTCCCATTGTCTTTCTAGTAATTGATCTAAGGTTTGCGGTATAGAACCTCCACTCCCGCCTAACATGGAGAAACCACTACCTCCGGACGCTGTGCTAGAACCACCGGTACTATTTGACCTTGCCTGAGAATTAATTTTGTTACGCTTTTTATATAAGGATTAAAAAATTAACAAACATTGGCTAGGACGCGATGATGTAATTGTGGTCCCACCAGTGTTGAAGTTTCATTAGCATTAAAAATGCTATGCGCTTCCAGTTCCGAATTTAAATGATCAGACATTTTCTGAGCCATATTCGAGTTGGGATTCAGTTGATTACCCAACATATGTGGAGCAGTAACGCCGTTTTGAAACCTATATAAGTTCATTAACCCAAATATACAAAACTACCCAAACTTACACTTTTAAACTCTCTTTAGTATCTTTTACTACCGGTGTCGATATCGGGGGCGGTATTATTGTAGATTGTACAGCAGCTGGGGCGCTTTTTCTTCCTTTGCTTCTACTACTATTTCTAGTCGAGGCACCGTGGCTTTCGGAATTGGGAGAACTAGGAGGTGATTCTTTAATTTGGTTAACTGGAATAATAGGATTAGAGTTAGGTGGTGATGTGGTATTTTGCGATCGACTAGACCGTTTCGTAAAAGTTGGATTTGGAGCAGTTACTCCACGTTTCTTTGCACGGCCTCCCCGCTCCGTTTTTTCGCCCGACATCGATCTACCAAATCATATAGTACTTGCAATCCGGTGTTACAAAAAAACGTACCTGGTCCGTTTTGCTGGAACCGCGTCATCGATTATATTACTAGTATCTATTTCGTGTGACAACACCCCTGTGGCAGCACCGGGTTGTTTCTCGTACGTAATCTTTAAACCACCTCCGCTCATTTCTGAAGTGATAACTCCGCTCGATTGGTTATTATCGCCAGTTATTACAGGACCTATTAAATGAAGAGTTAGTTCAGAAACGGAATAACTCGAGGAAAGAAAGAACGGGATACTTCGATCTAATACATTTTACTTTCTTTTCTAAATTTTTTTCAGTTTAACCGATCGATAAGATTGTTATTGTGGATACGGTAGTGTGCCGTTTATTCTTTACGTGTGTGTACTTACTCTCATTTAGAATTTTTTTAACGTCTGAGTTACGTTCTTGAGACAATTGAGAATACGAAGTAACTACACTGGTCTGGTTATTGATAAGATTCGGATGTGGACTTAAGTTTGTGTTGAGCAATGGTACCGAAACCACTAAAGAATTGATCGATGGTAAAATATTACTGGGTGGGATGGTTGCGTTGGTACTTGGCGAAATGACGGTGGCTGGTACTGAAGCTTGATCTGTAGGCACTGGTGGTTGTGGCGACGATGTGTTTTTAACGACTGCCGGTACAGTAACGGCAGCTGCTACAATCGGCGTTAATTGTGGCTGGATATGTTCGATTTTTACCTATAAAGCAAATTAGTATAAATTTCTCGTTTATAAACTCGTTGTAAGATTAAGGGGCAATTTTAAAGCACAAATTATCGATAGTAAACCCGTTTTCTATCAATAATAGATACCTTTTCGGACTTATCACGAGATTGGCTGGTACCGGTTTCCCGTTTCTCACTTGTTATAATAGTCGTTCCACCTGTAATACCACTAAGAACGCTAGCACTCAATTCTGGTATCAATACAGACAAATTAGCAGCGGGAATCACAGTTTCACTTGGCACCGTATTGGGAGTAGGAGTCCTGGAATTTGTCTTACGTTTCTTACTTATTTTAATATCTTTTTCAACTTTTGGTTCCAGTTCAATTTCACTTTTTGCTTCTTTTATAACAGGCGTTGCAATTCTATCAGTCTTTATTTCGACAGCATCAACGGCGGTTCCTGTATTATCCTCACTTTTGGCACTTTTTATATTAGAGTTAGTAACTTTTTTGTCTTTTTCACTTTTATTACTATTACCGTGGACGGGTTTTTGATGAGTCGTACTACCACCTGTCTTTGAAGTAGAATTCGATTTCGAGTTTGACGACGACGTTTTATTACCAGACGACGATTTACGTTTACCAGTTGCTGGTTGGGAAGACGACGATTTATTAGCGAGCGAATTTACTTCACTGTCCTTTTCGGAATTCGAATCGGAAAGATGATTTTCCGTCGATATAGGTTTGTAAGGTGGTATTGTTTTTACGTTACCGCCTTTTTTCTAAACACAATGTTTTAAATTTAATGTTTATAATTTGTAACGCGCCTTACCAATTTACTATAATGGTGCTGGCAGTAACCGCAATACTTAACGTTATCTAGATAATTTCCAGCTTCTTCGCATAACAGTCCAAGCGTTTGAGCGCAAGTTACGTGAAATTGCTGCTTGCAACCGGCTTTATTACATTGCATACAGGCTCCAACTCCTGCGCTACTTGGTTTTCCTTGTTCTTCACAAATATAACACACCTAAAACAATATTCAACTTTAGATAAGGCTAAAGTCCTTTTATCTTTATACATATGAGTAGCATCGTGTAGAGTTGTAGGCCTCCCATAGAACGCATCCCAGCTGGTTGATATAGAAATGCTCCCAGACATTGGGAGGTACTAGGAAAACCAAAACCTACAAGGAGGGACGAGCCTACAGCCTCGTAAGACAGTGTGCAAAGTGATCCCATCCCTACAGAAAAAACGAAACTGTGAATCAGTCTCTATTTATGGAATGGCGGAACCAAAAAGTAAACTACCCGAGGAGGGTACCGTATCACTAAACATAGCTCTGCAGATTCGGTATAACTATGCTCAGGCAATCCGACTGATTCTATGGAGAGAGTTAATTTCGCTTTAACAAATACTTTTCAGCAAACAGCCCAAAAAGCAAGAAAACTCTAAACCAAGAAGTTTCTCAGTTGAAACTATACAAACAAGAAGTCTCAGCAATTACACAATACTATAACGGATTTTAAAATTAGTTTATTTAAAACTAACTATTAAAATGTAACAATATTTAAGAAAAACAACTTACAAGTAACTTATATGACTATCATTCGATATTTATAACACTGTCGCACTTTGGGTTATCTTAAACTGGTAGATATTTTCACTACCCAACAACAACCTCTGTTGTAACGCCAAAACTCACAATGAACAAAATATTAAAGAAAAAACCTACGCCAAAGCTACTGCTAGTCAACAGCACCTGAAGATAATACAACCAACACCCAACAAGGTTCGACACTGGAAAAACTACTGATCAAACAAAATAAAGAGGTAGATCAATTCTTTCAATAAATTTCTGTTAAACGTTTTGACAACTTAAATCCGTAACAGCTTCTCATCGCATTGCAACCTGAAACATAAATGAAATATCACCTAAACATTTCCCAATGCAAAATTATGCATCGACAAGCAACAAGTTCGCAATTTTCTTGGGTTGTGCATCTATTATAAAAGAAATGTAAAAGTAGAGGTGAAAAAAGTGACAGTAATAAACAAAGAGAAGAAAAATGAGATGGTGGTGGCGGAAATCGGAGGATGGGATGAAAAACAGAAGGTAATGGAGGAGAAGAAGAAATTAAGGAATACAAGAATATATATAAGTCACGATTTGACATGGGAGGAAAGAAGAGTGCAAAGAGAAATAATGAACATAGCGGTGGAAAAAAGAGCGGAAGGAAAAAGAGTATGGGTAGGGTACAGAAAAATGGAGATAAACGGAGACAGATACATATGGAACGACAAGGATAGGGGACTGTGCAGAGAAAGAGAAGAGAAAGTGGGGAACCAAAAAGCAAAAAACTAAAGGGCAAAGGGGGGGAGGTAAAGGAGGGAAAGTTGACGAAACGGCAAAGAAAAGGAAGAATGAGAGATGGAAATGGAAAAGAAAAAGAAGGCAGAAAAAAGAAAGTGAGGAAGAAGCACGGGGGGAGGTGAGTGAGCTGAGAGTATTGTTTTGGAACGTAACAGGAATAAAAATAAGGAACATGATTTCTGGAAGTACATCAAGGAACAGGATGTAGTGGGATTACAGGAAACATGGATGGAAGAAAAAGAATGGGAGTGGTGGGAAAAAGAGTTGCCGGAGGAATTTGAGTGGGTGGTGCAACATGCAGAAAGAGAAAAGAAAAAAGGGAGAGCAAAGGGGGGGATAATAACGGGAATAAAAAAAATGGTTGAACCAGGAAAAGAAGGAGAAAGTGCAACAGAGAAGAGGAGTTGTAGAAAAGAACATGCAATGGGGAAACACAAAAATAAAAGTAGTGTCGGTTTATAGCAGTAGAATGAAAGAGATAAGGAAAACATAGAAGAGATGATAGAAGAGAGGAAAGAGGGATTGATAATAGTAGGAGGGGACTTCAACGCAAGAATAGGGGAAGAGGGGGGAATACAAGAAAGAAAAGGGACGGGAAAGAGACAAACAAAGGACAAGGTGATAAATAAAGAGGGAGAGGAACTGCTGGAATTGTGCAACGAAAAAGGGTGGGAAATAATGAACGGGAACAGAGAAGAAGATGGAAAGGGGGAATTTACGTACATAGGAGGAAGGGGAGAATCAATAATAGATTTTGTAATGACAAATGAAGAGGCCGCAGAAAAGGTAAAGACATTTAAGGTGAGAGAAAAGGTAGAGTCAGACCATCAACCACTGGAATTGACAATGGAAGGAAGGGAAAGAGAAGAGAGAGAGGAAGAGGAGAAGTACATAACTAAAAAAAAGTGGACAGAAGAGAGTATAAAAACATATAAAGAGAGAATAGGGAAAACGGTATGGATAGGGAAGGAATTACAAGAAAGTGTAGAGGAAATGAGAGAGATGATGGAGAAAGCAACAGAGAGTCAGATTTAGAAAATGGAAGGGGGAGAAAACTGGATGGAAGAAATGGTGGGATACGGAATGCAAGGAAGCAAAGAAAAATGCAAGAAGAGCATTAAGACAGTGGAAAAAAGGGAAGAAAGAAAAAGAAGAATACAAAGAAGCAGTAAAAATATACAAAAAACATGCGACAGAAAGAAGGAGGAAAACAAAAGAAACAAGAGGAGCAGATTAAAGGAATAAAAACGGAAGAAGATGTATGGAAGTACCTAAAGAAGCAGAGGAAAAAAAAACAGGAGGACAAAGGGAATAAAAATTAAAGAATGGGAGATATATTTTCGGAACCTGTTGGGAGGGGAAGAACAAAAGCAGAAAAAAGAAAAAAGGAAACACGCGGTAGTAAGTCAAGAAGAAGGAGATAGGGATAGAATAAGGGAGGAAGAAGTAATAGAGGCGATAAAGAATATAAAAAAGGGAAAGGCGACAGGAGAAGATGGGATACAAGGAGAAGAGTGGATATACGGGGGAGAAAATGTAGCAAAAAGGATGACGGAAATAATAAACAAAATATGGAAAGGGGAAGGATTCCCAGAGAGATGGAGAGAAAGAATAATATGCCCAATACATAAAAAAGGCGAAAAAAATAAAGTCGAGAATTATAGAGGGGTAACATTATTGAGCTCGGCATACAAATTGTACGCGACAATACTGCAAGAAAGATTACAGAAGGAAATAGAGGAAAGAAGTTTGGTACCAGACGGACAAGCGGGATTCAGAAAAGGAAGAAGGGCGATAGACAACATATATATAATGAAACACTTAGCAAATAAAGAACTAGAAAAAAAAGAGGGAAAATGGTAGCACTATTCGTAGACCTAAAAGCTGCTTTTGACAAAGTGAATAGGGAAAAGCTGTGGGAATATATGAAAAGAAAAAAATCAATGAAAGATTAATACAAAGAATAGAGGAAATATACGAAGAAACGGGAAGCAGGGTTAAAGTGAATGGGGAAGAGAGTGAGAAATTCATAACAAAGAGAGGGTTGAGGCAGGGATGTCCACTGAGCCCAAGCCTGTTCTCGGTATATACGGGGTTCTGGAAGAGACAATGAGAGGACAACAGACAGGAGGGATAGTGGTAGGGAAAGCTAAGGTATGGTCGTTGGCGTATGCGGATGACATAGTGCTAGTGGCTAAGGAGGAAAAGGAAATGAAAGAGATGATGAAAACGCTAGAGAAATATATGAAAAAAAAGAAATGGAAGTAAACACGGAGAAAACAAAGATAATGATATTTAGAAAAGGAGGGGGGAAAAGAAAAAGAGAGGAGTGGAGATGGAGGGATGAGAAAGTGCAACAAGTGAAGGAATTTACATACCTGGGCTACACGATGAAACAGGATAATAAAGAGGGAGAACACATAAAGGAAAGGGTGAAGAAAGGAAACAGGCTAATAGGACAAGTCTGGGGTGTGCGGGAAAGAGTATTCAAGATGGATATAAAAAAAAGAAAATTGCTGTTCGAAAAATTAATAAAGGGGGTGGTAATGTATGGAGCGGAAATATGGGGCTGGAAGGAGTGGAGGGGCTACAGGAAAAATACTGGTGATGGGTGTAAGGATTGGACAGGGATACACCGGGGTATATTGTGAGAGAGGAGGTTGAGATAGAAAAAATAAGGATTGAGACAGGAAAAAGAGCAATAAAATACGAGGAAGAAATGATGGAAAGAACAGATTGCAAAATTCTGCAAGAATGTTGGAAAGAGATAAAGGGAGGGAAAGTGAAGTATGGGCAGGAGGGCAGAGAAGAGGATTACAAAAGAAACGGGTACGCGAGTGAAGAAGTGGAGAAATTAAGAGAAGAGGGGGTAGGGACAAGAGAGGAAATAATAAGGAGAGATAGAGACATCGAAAAACAAGAAAGATGGACAAAGAGGGGGGGAGAAGGGATAAGAAAATGTAGTATATATGTATAGACAACACGACCAAATTTGTAAGCCAAATGGCAATGAATAAAGTTAAACTTATATATAAAAGAAATGTACCTAGATTTGCCAACGTTGCCAAACCTTTAACAAAACGGACCAGAGAAAGAGCAGAATTTATATGGAAAATTCAGACAATGGCCTCATCTGTCCTAAAAACATTGCATCGTAGAGCACACCTGCTTAAAGTCCTTAGGACAGATTGCAGATAATAATCAAACAAAAAAAAAATATGAGGAGCAGACCTACGAGCAAACTCACCGATTGACATAACGAATTAATTGCGACCAAAAATTGTTTGCAGGACAGAATTACCCCAAACAAGTGTTGTTAAAAAGGTGTTAGCAGTAAACCACCGGTTGTGGCATCAACGATCACCACAAAGCATCGCAGAGCTCAAACTAAGTCGAATCTTGACTACAATTCTTCTACATATCGAATAAATAAAAAATCGATTCAATACAGCAAAGTTATAAGGAATTTCGAAATAGTAGATGACATAGATTGCTAGAAGAAAACACAAAAAAATAAAATGGAACAACGGTCGATTAATGTCTAGGTGTGTCTTTCGTAGACCTTCAATGTTCAACCGTTGATAATCAAAATACAAATCAAATTTGTTATAAATTTACCTTTGCTTATTGTGACTGTCGATAATCTTTTCTAATTAATGTCCCCAGTTAATTTAAAAACATTACAATGTGTACAACAATAAAACACACAACAATGCTAAAACTATTGTAGGTTATTATATTGTTTGATAAAAACCACTTACATTGTAATTTTTTGATTAACAAATAAACAAACTCGCATTTTCATATTTAACCAGATTCAAACCCATTGAACCAAAAACAAGTCGAATGCTTAAACAAAAAAAGCAAATACGGAAACAACTTTATGCCTTAATCAGTTAAACCTTATCTGTATGTAAAAATATACACGAGATACGTAAAAAAATAAATAAATAAATACCTTATTAAAACGTTCTGCAGGGATCAACTGCAACTGAATCGGTTCCATAGTGGTAACGTTACCGAAACGAACTTCTGGTATATATAAAGCACACACAACGTGAGCCCAGCCTGAATTATCGGTGCGTTTAAGAGCTCCATATTTACTCGGGCATAATTCGCATTTCTACAAAAGAAACGTTCACAAAAACTTATTTAATCTTGTTTGGGATGTTCCAAACTACAAATAGTGCACTAACCACTCTTGCAGTCCTTTCTTGACTTTCACATTTACGACAGTACCAAGGTCCTGTAGGGACAGTAACTATTCCATAACAAGCTGTAAAAAAAGGTCATAAATACCATTTCGTCGTAAATCATAAATGTCAATGATCATCAACAGGTGTTTAAAAAAAATTATATTCTTGGGGACAAATCATAAAATTTGTAACTAAAAATAGATGACAAAAACTCAAAGAATAATAAAATTGTACCACATGTGCTTTAATTACTCTCAGAGGAGGTAAAAAGCTTTGAAGAAGAATTGAATTTTCTAGCTATTACCGCTTAGTTTTACTCGATTTGTAGTTTCTTTAAACGATATCATTCGAAAAATTTGCTTGTGTTACATTTAGTAATACCTTGATGTACTGCTACAGTGCAAGATTGTCCATCGCAATACACTAATGGGTTTTCGGGCCAACCTCTATCATCAGAACACACGCAACAACCTCCTACCATCTCCTTCATAATGCAGGTCGAGCAGAGTTTGCTAAACTAGCGAACTGATGAACCCACCCCACATCTCCACAAAACTTTAAAGTCAAAATTCATCTTCATGCATTTAAAAACACTATACACTTCATATTAATTAAACGTAAAGCATTTAATTTAATCTCCATGGGGTCGTTACAATATTGCAAGGGCAAAGTCTTATTAATGCAATTCAACATTAATAACTTACGGTGTATCCTTTTGCATTAATATATAGTACGAATATATTTATTTATATTTACATTTAACGTGGTGGTGGCGTCACAAATTTTCAAACAGCTACTCTTCTAATTTTTAACTAAAACCATAAGAAAAGTTGGTATTTATGGTTGCGCGGGCAATTAATTGGCGATAAATGGTAGTATTGTTGTTACATTGTACGCAGTTTTGCATAAAAATGCAGATAAACACATTTTATTACAGAGAAACCATTTTGTTTTTGTGCTGTATTTTGCTTGAACGTGAGTGTGCGCGGTTTTTAATGATGCCTGTGACTATTATATAGTACAAGGCAGACTTGTGTTTCTTGTATGCTAAGTTTCTTAAATACATAAAAATAAACGAATTTGGGAATATAAACAAAAGGTTAAAGAAAATAGATACAATTTAAAATATAATAGTTAACTTTTTTCTATTTGCCATAATTTTGTAATCGAATTTGTATTTAATGTATGTCTTTATTTCCACCTTTTTCAGATTTGTTTCGTTCTTGTTTAATTCACGCATGTATGATTTATTAGCATTGTATTATAAAATGTTAATACTGTTATTTATACGATTATTTATTCTAAAACTTAAATATCGCGCGTAAAAACTTATATAGGGTGTTTCTTAATAATATTTGCTAACATTTCTTGGATCCATTGTAAGCAAAGATTTTATTTAAACGTATGTCTTAGAAGTTTTATCTTTTAAGCTATAAAGTGATAAATGTGATAATTTTGCTATAACCATAAATATTTTCGTACGCTTCTAATTCGAGTTCGGATAGTTGGTAAAGAAATAGGACTTAGAATTGTCAAATAGTCGTACAAAAACCCTCAACACATTACCTGAACTTGATGTGAAAGCAAAACAAAATCCGACACTATGAATACGTTGCTTGGTACGAAGCAAGTACGAAGGAAGAAGGAAGGTTATACGGTTAAACGCTATCCTCTTAGAAGTTCGGTTAAAATATTTAAAAACGGTTTACTTTTTCTACTCTTCAAGCAGTTCATTTGGTAGTTATTGGACTCGAACTCTCTCTCTTTTGTCGTTGCGCGCTTAGTTTTATAACAGTCAGTTAGAAGGGGAAGGATTGAGCTACCCCAAGCAGAAGATAACATGTGCTCTGCTTTTCGTTTGCCAAGTAAAAAACAGATTTTGTCTGCTGTCTACCTAGTCCAGTAAGTAATCAAAATTAACAATATCATTAAAAAAAACATGATCCATTTTGCATATTCTGAGTTTGCACAATCATGGTATTCCGTTACCAGAAGCAGTTTTTCCTTAACGTGTGGGCTGCGGTAATGCGGTGATTTTTTTCATGCGAGGTTGAATTGACAGAATTACCAATAGTTTCTCGAAAAGGAATTGTCAGCTTTGATGGAAGATGTTCTGATTTTATCGCATCATAGTTTTATTATTTTATTAGAAACAATCTTAGCATTTTTGAAAAATGCGTGAGTCTATGAGAAAAAAAAATTGATTTAATGTATTTCTTTATACGTTTAGGGTAATTTTGTGTTTATAAATTTACCATTTAAAAATTTCTCTTAAATAAATGTTTAACCAAAATGGTGGAGGAAGTACGATTTTTTGCCATATTTTCAACAATGGAATGTACTTCAATTGTCTCGCCGAATAAAAAACTATATACAGTAATTACTTAATTAATGCGATTGGTTATATTTTGCAATAATTAATAAATATCTATCGATATAATTGTGTCTATAAATGTTTATACTGTATACAGAAAAGCTACCCACACAAACCGATATCTTAATTCACTATTTAAAAAATGTTCTTATAAATAATGGATATTTGGATAAAGTACTAATGAGAGCTATTAGAAAACCATCAACGGAAACTAACTTGTCATCGCAAACGAAACTCTTATAAGAAAAGCATATATACCGTATATTAAGAACGTGACAGATAGAATCAGTAAAGTACTGTTACTCCACGACATTAAAACAGTATTTAGTACTCACAACAAAATCAGTTATTTATTAAAGTCTCCTAAAGAATGCCTCCCACTTGAGACTCAAGAAGTATATGAAATTTCTTGTAATACTTGTAAAAGATCTTATGTAGGACAAACAAACAGACGAATAGCAGCAAGAGTAGAAGAACTTAAAAATGCTGTTAGACAAGGACTTTCTTCGTCTTCATTAACTCAACATGTTATAGAAAGAGGACATACAATAAACTTTAATAACACTAAAGTTCTTGCAAGTATCGAACATTTAAGGTCTATAGAGTAGCTCGAGAAGCTATAGAAATTGAATAACGAACAGGTAGTTTGAATAAAAGAGATGACAGTAGCAAATTGCCTAAAATATGGAAAACAGTG
This sequence comes from Aquatica leii, assembly GCA_035610365.1. NCBI lineage: Eukaryota > Metazoa > Arthropoda > Insecta > Coleoptera > Lampyridae > Aquatica > Aquatica leii. Next base: position 182,763 of record CM069434.1, read on the forward strand.
TTTCCATCTTAATCAAAACGAATAAATGTACCGGAATCTACAATTGTTACAAATTATGATACAAATTAAGTAAGGCATCGACCGGTGACAAGAAGTCAAAGTAGACATTGACATATTTAGTTTAGTTTAATGTTATAGTTTTTTGTAAACGTATTGTAAATTAATATATATATAAAGATACAAAGTGATTAACTAAAATAGTGTCGCGCATGCGCGCGTTGTGAATGTACGTTTCAGGCGTTACATACAAACAGCTAACGCACCAAATACCACGCATCGTCATTTGACGGAAAGAACGATAAATTAAATACAAGAAAACTATGGAAATTACAAAACAAGAGTAACACAAAATGGCATTCAGTTTTTGCGACTGTGTCAAAAACTGTAATTTAGCAACGTTACTCTCAGAGAAATACATTGACGTATATTTATAACGTCGAGCGGTATGTAAAAATTATTAAAATTGTTATCATCTTAACTCAATAGTCTAATAAAGTGTTACACTGCAAGATATGTTTTAACAATTTATGTAAGTATTGTTTGCTATTATAGTTATATTTATTGCAATGGTAAACCACTGTGTATTCAATTGTTTGATCAAAATTTGGCAACACACTGTATTTATATACAGTATCTTCCAGATCAGTGCATCTTTCCAGGTTTCGCCATTACTGGCCATTACCCATTACGTTACTTTTGACACAGCACGTTATTATCTTTGTTTTAAATGTTATAATAGAAGTGAAAATAAATTAATTCCTCAAAAATTAAGAGTGAACTAATGGAGGATCCTCAAACACTTCAGAATAAATTATACTTCTTAGTGGAGCAATTACAGAATATGGCGCGGGACTTACCACAGTACTAAATCACTTTTGAGTTTTAAAATTGCTTCTTAAACGATGTTCTTCTAGAAAATATCAAATGCGAGTACCTTATGAATTGTTATCGAACTTAGCTAATTGCCTTTTAAATGAAACCATTTTCGAAATAGTAAAAGGTCTTATGGAAATTCAACACGTAACTGAACAACATCTATATCAACAACGACTACAACTACTCAATAAACATAAATGTTAGTTTAGACAGAGTAGGTAAAACGTCGAAATTCACTTTTCCTTTTATAGTAGAAGAGCAACAGCTATTATCAGGTGGTGCAGTAAAAGAGAGTGACGTAGAGAAAATGAAAGAGGCACAAAGTATTCAGCTTAAACAATTTGATATGTCCTTAGTGATACAATTAGATGAAAAAGTAAGTATCTAATTTGTGTTTCATTCATGTTCTCAATTTTTACAGGTAACAGATCAGCAACAAACTCTAGAACAAGCTGGGGTCCCAGGTTTTTACGTAACTACGAACGCCTTAGAAATTAAAGTACAAATGCATTTACTAGATTTTATACTTAGGTTAAGTAAAATGAATGTTCCCATATCGCCGTAATAAAATCAATTACAAAACAAGAAATTTATTGTCGTTATTTACAGTATCAACAACTTCAATTACAAAACAATGAGCGCAAATAAATATTAGGTGTTATGACAGAAATACACAGAGAAATTGGCACATCTATATTTTAACTTAATAAATATAAAGGCACAAATAAAATCTCTTTAAGAGACTCACTGCGATTTCTTTGGAGTGCTTTCTTTTCCATACGATGATCCTTTACTAATTTTCGACATTCCTATCGTTTTATATAAAAGACCCATAACTAAAATGGAAGTGTTAGTTTTAAGTCTTATTAATACTTAATTTGATTTACATAGAATTATAATCCCTACGGCGATGATCACATAGACAATTTTCCCACTTAAAAATAAAGCTATAAGGTAATAAATCATTGGACATAGTACTACGGTGGTCCAAAATCCCATATTTATACAACTGTGGATTCTTCTATTCAGTTTTATGGGATGTAACCTTTCAACTCCCGATAATGTAAAAAAATCACCAGTTCTTACGAAGCTGTCTTTAAGTTTGTCCTGCAACGATAGTTTCAGAAAATAAGCATAAAGCATTGAGAAAATACCTTTCCCACAAACATGTCGCGTAAAAATGTTTCTTGTTCGGTTTCTGAAGTTGGTATATTATCCATAGGAACCCGTTTCATGTACATGTGCGCAGTTACAGATTTCCCGAACAGTAAGTTTGTCATGGTAGGTTTAACGGGATCGTCTTCCTTAAATGCTAACAGTATATCATACACAGCAGCCACTTTTCCTCGCATCGGCGGTAAACTGGCTATGAATCCTCTTGTGCGAGGTTGCAAATGGTGCTTTAATTGTGGTAAATTTTTCTCCCTTGCGAATTGTTCGGATGCTTTGTGCTTTTCAACAGTGAATCTTGTACCTTCGGGGAACAGTAGTAACTAAAAACTATTTTTGGAAATCAATTCATTTATGATTTTAAAGACTGTACCCAAATGGGGTCAGGATGATCGGCTAGCTCTGTAATTTGTTTATTAATAACTTCTTTGTCTTTGTCGAAGGAACGTTCCAGAAATACGAATTCAGAAAACTTCCACGCCCATCCTAACACCGGCAAGTATTTAATCACCTTTTTCGCATACGCCTTGCAGTTCTACTTAAAAAGAGAAACTTATAAATAAAACTGATGACATGAATTGTATTCAAATGAAAGAACCACTTGTTGATGCTGAACAAAAACTGTGGTGAGGAGATGATTGCATAATCATCTACTGGTACAAGGAGGCTGTATCATCTCTGTTGAGACATTAACTGAGTGGATTTCAGTAAATTTGGCACTACTAAGAGAACAAAGCTGGGCTGAAAATTTCTCGTTATAGACTTACACCTAATAAATGTATCCTATCACACAACATCCAACCAATTAGCCAATCAATTTCATAAGTGTGATTCATTACGCAATATGCATGTTCTTTGCCCCAATACTTAAAATCTTCCTTATCAATATACACTAAAATCTCAGAGCGTGACCACCAATCACCCATAAAAACTAGCTCTACAAAAGCAATAATCTAATTTGAGTTTTTGAAATATTCGAGTACTTACGAGCATACAATGTAGCACATAGATACCAATTGATTTTTCGATATATACGTTTACTTACTGGTCTTAAGCATATGTATAATATGCATTGTACGAAATTAACAATCAATCCGGATGTAAAGAATGTAATGGCAAACAATAAGTGTATCAACCTGGATCGTTTTAAGGATTGCAATGCAGATGACATCTTTTAAAACTAAAAAAAAAAGCGTTACGAACAGGTTATGAAGGATAGTGAGCAAGAAGAGAACGAAAGTGCAATTATCATATTAATTTTTGAAGTTGATTATGTATAAGTTACTTTAATGAACTTACAATGACACTAAAAGGAGCTCTATTCTTACAAGGTTATTTAGAATTTACATTTATGTATCACTATTATCAGCTAATGAGTTTTTTTTTTCTGTGCGTACTGTATTAACACACCATTGTTAATTAAAGATTATTTTATTTTGAACTTTGAACTAATTCCCGTTTAAATAACATTACAAAGGTTCTTATTATAGGTACCATTAACCTAACATTTTACCTATATACAATGCGAGTCGTAATAATCACACTTGATACTTAATTAATTCAATTAACTGCTCAACACTTATCTCTTACACCAACAATATTATAACTGATTACGTTTTGGAATTATGTAGCTCATAACATTTGTAATATGGCGATAAGGAATAAGGTAGTCATAATCTGTTGTGTTTGATTAGATACAGTTTTAATCATCAAAAATTAACTTTGTGATTAGAAATCAGTTTTTAAACAAATTTAACACACCTGATTGTACAAAAAAACATAACATCAAGTTTGTTTATAGTTATTATTATTGTAATCTTAAAATTATTGTAATTAGTATTTACATAGATAATCAGCTGCGCTATTCAGTATTTTCCTCAATAATTATCATTGCGTTGATTTAGATTGTATTAACACAGTATAATGCTCTCAGAAACATTATAGTGTGGTATTAATTTAGAAAACAGCGACGGCGCCAAGAGGGGGTCTGGGTGGGCACTTGCCCACCTTGTTAATCGAAGTGGCCACTCAACAAAAAAGATATAAATTTCTTATCATTCACAAAAGTGTAAAGTTCGAGTGAGTGTAAAAAAAATGTTAACCTTTCGAATTAGTGCATAGTAAAATTGTTTTCCATTCTGTTATCAGTTCAAAGATAGTAAATACAAAAATTGAACAGCAGTTTTACGGTAAATGGTCTTTGAGACGTTTTGCTACTGTAAAATGTAACCTAATTTAGCTATGACTACTATTGAAAGACATTTTTGTCTAAAGTTTAAATTTTCAAATTTTCACTAATTCTTCTAAACATTGTTCAAAACGCTAGTAGAAACTTGTGAGTAGAATATCAAATCTCAGCCTGTACTTAGAACAAACCGTACGTGTTATTCTATTTGCGTGCAAATTCTTTTTATACTGCTGCCTACGTTTACTGACAAAACCGTTTAAATTTGTTTCCGTGAAAAATGTTTTTTAGTTTTTATCGTATACTAGCATAAATAGTGAGGTTTTTTATTAAGACAGTGGCGACTTGTGAGGTCGGGTTTAAGGTGGGCTACATTTTTTTAAATGTTTGTAATGTAATGTGAACGTTTTCAGATATGATTATGGCACTATGTAGATAACTATGTACCAAAATGTTTTAGAGTTAACAAATACATTCTGTTGAGCAATGTATATGACGTGCAGAAACTTAATGTTTTTTCATTTAAATGTTTTAAGCCTGCATGCCCAAGTTTTATCAGCTCCACTGGATTAAAACAATAAATATGGGAAACAGTTTTGCAGTTTTATTTGCTTGATTTAGTTCTAAATTTGGAATAAACCTTCCGAGTGATATTTCAACCTTTCCTTGGTTTAGTCATTAGTGATATATCGAGAGAATACTAATGCTAATGTTAATTATTGTTTGATACAAGAACTTATTAGTCGTGTCGATTTTTACATTTTTTCTTGACAGGAAAGCTGTTCCTAAGATAATTATGTTGTATTTAGATAGATAATCAAAAAGTGCATTTTCTTTTTTTTTTAAATTAAAATCAATTAATTTAATTAAAAAGTATAAAGTCCTATTTAAATTAATAAAGTTATAGCCACTTAAATGTCCCAGTTAATAAATTTTAATTTTTGAACCCTTTATATAAGATGTAAAATTTTATTATAATTGGGATATAAAATATGATCTATTGTTACATTTTACTGTAAATTTTACTTCTAGAACTGAGAATTTTTTTAAGTACCTATCTCAAACATGAAAATTAAGTTATATTTTGTCAAAAATCAAATTATTTAAAAAACCTTATTTTGATCGGAGTATCCAAACAGGTAATAATATCTAGGGGGTTTCATTTCAAAAACACTACTTTGATGCTTTTACGATCTTTGCTACATGCTGCATAATATGAAAATATACATACATAAACTATAATAGACCATCATATATCCCAAAGGTTAAACTTTGAACGTCACGTATTATGGCCACAATATTTTGAGCCGTATATGGTAAATAGACGCCAAAAAATATCAGTGTTTAAAAGGTAGTGGCTTTTAGGCTGCTTGCTCAAATAACATAAAAAAGAACAAGCATAGCTTTTTGAAGACAAATGCCGTTTTTAACTGCTAAAAAAACATTTTTTCACTGCTAAAAGAGATGAATATTAATACACTATATCTAAAAAAAATTTGGTAAAATCTGTGTGTACAAAAAAAAATAATAAAAACTGAAGATTCGAAAAGCAAATTTATAGATTGCAAAAACACAAAAAATGAACTAAAACTTTAAGCAAAACGGTTTGAATCGATTAGTCATTAAATATTGTTTTATTTCATTTTATCAAAATCTTACCTATGTATTAAAGATTATAATATAAATGCACATTAAGTACAAACGTCAAAGTCAAAGTTTTTGTGAAAATTAAATTTGTACATTGTGATTAATTCGATTAATTTTTTTATCGACACTCTATTTCAATGCTTCACATCATCTTAAAATAATGCTTTTATTAGTTGTTTTTATATTTTTTAAATTCTTTTTTTAATTTTAATATTACAGAATGATAATAAAAAAAATATTACTTTACCGATTAAACAACAGAGACGGGAATTTGTATGTTCGGCACAAGAATACACGAACGTGTGATTTTAAGCTTGAGTAATTAGACCTTCAATGGATTGCAACTATTAGTACGTAAACCATCGATTTAAAAGTAATATTAATCGGCAAAAATTTAATGGATAATCACGCCATGTAAAAGTTGTACGAGGCACGACCAAAAAATACAGCAACTGGTACAAATAATTTTTCTTAGAATTGTGTTTTGGAGAGATTAAGTGTATTCTCAATTTTAAGAAATTGTAAACCATTTGTTGATAGCGCTTTTATAACTTTTATTTAATACATTGTTAAAGCTTCTTTAGCTTTTAGAGTTATTTTTATTTTTGGGATTTTTGGTCCACGTTGGTGGAGACTAATACCAAAAATAGCGCGTGACAGAATACACACGCAACAAGTTTAAATTGTAAATCAAATAAATAAAGCATGTTTTTGAAGAAATAAAGAAACCGAAAATTACAGTCCACTGGTTTTAACTGTTACGATTATCATACATATTTAACGCTTGTGTTTTGACAAAATGTACTACATTGCTTTCGGCTAAAGTTACATTTTGTTTTAAAGTAAATAATACTGAAACGTCCGAGAAATTACTTGCAAATGCAAGAGCCTTCTAGAAGCTGTTATCTAGTTTCTAGAAGATATAGCGAAAAGTAAGGAACGCTCGAGAAGGATTCGCCGATGTCTATAAATACGTAAGAAAGCAATCGTAGGTCAGTTATTGCTGGAATGTGAATGCATGCAGTATTAAGAAGATTATTCAAGTGAAGATAAATAAGTGATTAGCACGTGCGAAGTTTTAAATAAATAACAGTGTACACCGAATCGAGTGAACGTGACTTACAGTGTGAAATCCGAGGACGTTATCTTATCTTAAGTGATAGTGTTATACAACGGTTATACATAAATTAGTGTACGTGTTTTCATTAAATATTATTAGATTTAATTAGTTCGGTTAATTTAAAAGTGTACATATTTCTATATTAAGTAAACGTATTTTTAGTCGTTATAAATAAATTAGTTTTTAATAAATAAATACGTAACAATACATTACTTTTTACGTCAAAGTTTAGGTAAACTGGTACCAAATTATTATCCTAAATACTACTATAAAATTGAACTTACTGTACACGTATGATTTTTTCTTATACTTTTACGTAAGTGAAACGGATCTGTACTTACTAGATTGGGACCGAGACAAAAAATTGTATATTAAGTATTAAGAACAGTAGGGCTTTTTACCGGTCGAAGACAATGTTTGGAGACCGATCGAAGTGAAATTCTTAATATTGTCTAAGACCGATAGAGTCTTTAATGTTCGTGATGCTTACGCTATTTTTTGTACGATAGAAACATGTTTTTCTTAATTTGAATACATTATCGTAATAAAAGTAAAAATGAGGTTTTTATATTTATTTTTGTGCTATCTAAAGATTTTTTATTTTTTGTTTAAACTACTTGGCTTTCCAAGCATTGTCACGGTGTCATAATTGTTGGCGTATAATTTGTCGCTACACGTTACTGGTCTTCTACTTACCGTCCTAGAACAGCAAATAAATCACTTACCTATAAGTTACGCCTAACAACTAGTAAATCAAACATACTCTCTTAAAACAAGCGTAGTAACTAGGAAAAAATGATGTAATGGTGCAAAAAAATATTTTGTCGACTCTATTTTTAACTGATAAAAAAATTGTTTTAATAGATTTACTAGGATTTACTGTAAATTATCTTTTTTTTAAGCCATTGTCTCTCAAGCACCAGCGCGATAATATATTTTTTTTTAAATGTTTCTTTTACACTATGCCAACTGTTCAAAACATGATGTTGCTTATTTGGCGGCTTGTCAAGAGTTTTGTCCGACCGTTGTACAAAATAAGCTAAAATATTTATAAAATGCCATTTTATTTAAAATCTAAGATTTTGAAAACCCAGAACTTGAAATTTCTAATTTAAACGTGGCATATAATGTCTGTTTCTTCATCTATAAATCGTTGTAGTCTGACCGGCGTTTCAAAGTTCAACCAACATGTAGCGAAATTAAAAAGATTAAAAAGCGTAATGTTGGTAATTTTTTTCGATGATAAGCACGCACCAAATCGATTTTTGTAAAAATTGTTTTCTTTTTCAGAGTATAAAACAGACGGCGATCATCAGAGGGTTTAGCGGACGGTAATTTTAGCAAAGCCTCTAGTCGTTTTTGTGTTTTGGAACAATGTGTAGTAGCAATGACAAACTTTTATCGGACGATTTTGCAATACCCATCTAAACCATAGTTTGGAAATCACTCTTGGCAACGCAGATTTATTAGACACAAGGCTGCAGGAAAACTTAAGGTCTTAAAGTAGTTCGTATATGATTATCGAACGTTTAAGGATATTTGACACATCTTTCGCGTTTACCTTATAGAAATCACAGAGTTGACGCCGTTTTATAATTTTTGATCTAAAAGTCGAGGAATTGTTTCCATGACATTTATCTCGTCGGTTTTGTAAAGATGATCTGTGGCGAGAACGAAAGCATTGATATTTCTGTAATCATTTGTTGGTACGGTATTTCGTCTAGGTTGTTAGCATGATTATTGTCGCAGAAGTGCACGTTACCTTGGTAAGAAGTACTTTCTAACTAAAAAGTACGTAAGAGGTTGTATGGAACGTGAGCGCTGATCAAGTTTCTCAACTGGCGTAGAAGTTATTTATTTACCTTCTAAAAGTTGCTGTGATTTTTGGGTTGGTGAAATGCTAAAACGGTTAATAAACTGATATTTTAAAGTTTCTACACCATCAATAAGCGATTTTTCTAAGACGTCTCTTACTTCAGTAACGTATTTGGAATCGATACTAGCAATCACGTAATTGTATCATGTTTTGTCTGCTGTAATTCTATTCTATTCTTTAATTTGCAAAAAACACATGCTAAAATCTTTAGGCCAAAAAAAGAGAAATTTGAATACAATTGTGATAGTATTTCAAATAGCTTTTTGCTTTATACTTGCATTTGTATTTTATTTACTGCAATAAAAATTGTTTCCTGGTGAAACGCGTGACATTCCTTCAGTAAAATACGAAGTATGCTAAAAGCCGATAGCAACACCGTTACGTTAGAGTTTTTGTTTTTAAAGAACTTGCTGAAGAGTTTCGCAGAATTTCAAGGGCTTTGGATTCTAAGCCATTTATTACGCTGACGCTGAGTTCTTGATCATGTCGGATTCACCACTTTGACATCATGTACAACTTTGGTAACATGAGTCTATTTTCGTGAGAAGATCTAAATGCAGCAGCGTTTAATATAAAGCGTCGATAAAAATAAATCATTCCCAAAAATTAACGTACTTACTAAGATTAGAACGTCTTTATTCATTCATTTTTCTTTTCTCAACTATTTCAAAATGATCCACAGTTTAAGTCAAAGGAAAATAATAGAAATTTTGATGATATTCGGTTACGGAGACGGAGTTTGCACACAAGTTGAAGTTTATTTAATAACAAATATATTACAGAAACTAATTATACAGTCTATCGTTAGTAAAATCGAGCAAAAGATGGCCAATGTAAGAGATCGCCATAAAATGGGTCGTCCAAGAGTTCAGAAAGATGTTAAATTAAACGTTCTACATGAATTTTAAGAAAATCCTTATTTATCTACCCACCAAGTGGCAGCAGACAACAAAATAGTTCAAAATTCCGTTGTAAGAGTACAAAATTTCGGTGGCTATTTTTTCCTTTTTAATTACTTAACTTGCTTAAAGTTTATACAGATATTTTCCGCCAGATTTGATTACAGGCTACAAACTTATATTTACCTAAATTGAACACTGGAAATTTTTAATATTTTGTGTATTAATACTTGTAATCAACTTGTATTTCTCTTCCTCTTCTATACCAAAGAACTTCTCCAACTTGACGCTATCTAGAAGGCCCCAGTAAGATGCAACATAACAAGGCAACTACCGTAGAGCCCTACATCGTCTTAAAATATTTGAAGTTGAAAAAATGTACCGAATTTTTCTTATCCAACTGATGGTAAACACGAAAAATTAAAATACAATTTTATTAAGATGAAATTAACTTGTATGCAATTTCCAAATTTTAGCCAAAAATCTTCTACTGCTTAGTACAAACAACGTTGTAGTATAAGAAGCAAGTACATAAATTAATTTTGATTTTTGTAATTAAATTAAGCAACATAAAAAAGAAAATTATTTAACGGATATGACCTCTGATGTTATTACCGTATTACTTAATAGCGGCACCTAATTTAGTTGCAAATAATACAATTAACGAATCATTATTAAAATAATTACATAAATTAAACAAAATTATGGTAGTTGGAGCAAAATAATTTTTGCAAAAATTCTTCGAGAATTTGCACCAAGAAAACATAAATTGCAGTTTATTGTTACGTCTTATAAATTGATTAGTGCGTCTATAAATTATTTTAATTACATGGAGAAAGTAAATGAAAATGGACTTCTATTTTATACAAAAAAAGAAAAGTTTTAAGTCGTATAAAGATGTGGGGATAATACTGGGGGTAACTGTATAATTTTGTGAATTAGGATTATTTTGCACTTAGTACTGAAAGTGCGCGGTAATAAATTACAAAACAATGAACTTTTTTGCTTTACATTTAACGTGTTTTATTGTAGCTGTTGCTGAGGCTCAGGTACTTAATTTAAAGTATTAATTGATGTATGGTAATAAATTTTTAGATGTCAAAATGCCGGGTGCCTGTTGCAACGCCACGCAACATTGCTAAAATTGTGAATCAGTGCCAAGATGAAATAAAATCAGCTTTATTGTCAGGTACGTCTTTAATTAGGTCACTAATCTTTTTCATCGATTTGCATTACAGAAGCTGTACACTTTTTATCGAATGTCGAAGGTTCATCAACGCGAAGAAAAAGAGAAGCGTTTAGTTCTGAAGAAAAGCGAATTGCAGGGGTAATGCATCTTTTTTAGAAAGTACCTTAAAAGAAAGTGTACTTTTTATTGTCATTGCTATTACCAAACACACAATCAAAATTAACGACTTTAATTCTTAATTGCGCAATATTTTCACTTGATTAAAACCAATTTCCCTTTTATAAAATTGGAACAAACGCTTTAAATTTCTTAATTAATTTTTTTGCAGTGTTTGCTTCAATGCGTCTACAGAAAAATGAAGGCAGTAAGTGTTACGTAAAAAATACGATATTTTTAATTAATAAAGGTAATTTAGGTTAATAGCAGTGGATTTCCAACCGTGGAAGGGCTTGTTGCGTTATACACGGAAGGTGTTGATGATCGCGAATACATTTTAGCTTCTTACCAAGCTGTACATAAGTGTTTAACACTGGCCCAAACTAAGCATATCGCCACACCTCAATCACTTTCAGGTAAATCGCTATATCAAATTTTAAGAAAATGTTTGAACTATTTTTTCAGATAAAGGAAAAACGTGCGATATAGCCTTTGATGTTTTTGACTGCGTTTCTGATAAAATTGGAGAGTATTGTGGACAAAGTCCTTAATTTATGTTAATGTTATTTAATTGGCTAGACAACTAACTTATAATTTGTTATTTTAAAAGTTTATTGTTATGAGGTTTGTAGATATATTAATTTAGATTCAAAATTTTTGCAAACCATTAGAACATTATTTTTTGTAAATTATGTATTGGATTACATTTAAAAATTACGGTACGGTTTTATTGTACTATGTACTTATGTTAATAATAATTTATTCATTTAAACAAAATAAATACTTTTTTTTTCATAAATATTGAACTTTTTAGTGAACCAACCTGGAAGAACGATGATATAGAAGTTCTTATGTGCTGTTGAGTCTTCTATAAAACATCTTTCTTGCCAAATCTCAGATCCTATTCGTATTCACACTGACAACATTATTGAATCATCTTGTCAGAAGAACCGTACGCTTTTTTAACTCGTAATTACACGTCGAGCATTGAACGTGAGGTCAGTGAAATCATCAATTCTTTTAATCTACCTCTAGAAACTAAACGTTGACTTTACCCTTTTGGTTCCAAACAACTTCGTCTATAGAGGCTTTCCAAAGTTTACAAACAAGGTATACTTTTTGCCAAGTTTTTGTCTAACATTCTTTGCAAATTTACAGATAAAACCTTTTCTCGCATTCTCAACTCTCAGCATTTTATCCAACATTTAGAAACTATAAAACTTGAACCCTAAGATCTTCTTGAGAGTTCTGAGGTCACTTCACTTTTTACCAAAGTTTCTATTAAAGATTCTGTCTTGCCATGACAAGAATTTGAGTTTGGTTCCTCTTATTGATAAGTGTTTATCGTCCAATTATTAATTAATAAGTTTCTGGTGTTGCTATGGGTTCTCTTTTAACGGTAACATTTTTATGAAATCTTTTGAAACGCCAGTTTCAGAATCATCAATATTAAAACTTGAAGTCTGGTTTAGGTATGTTGGCAACACGTTTATTGTTTGGTCTCAATGGTCATCTCGAACTGTCTAAGTTTCTTGATCATCTAAACTAAACTATCAACAGATATCAAATTTACTACAGACATTAAAACTAATGTTTTTTTTTCATTTCTCGACGTTCTTGTTGATTGAAGAAAAGAGCATGCGAGATTGTGAAGTGTTTGTGAATGAAACTAAAATGCTTTAAGAGTCTTCAATACCACGGCTGGAAATAGCGTAATTGGCGCTACGCTCGTGTCTGTTTACGTTTAAACTAAATTATGTATAGTACTAAAATTCAATTTTTTACCAAGAGGAAGCTTTATTGCACCTTTATATAACAACAAAAATAGATTAAACTTTAAAGAAGTTATAATATAATACATGTAAATAACGCAATTTTAAGGTCATGTTTGGATTTAAATCCAGGTTATATTAAAGCATAAATATAAAATCTGTTCCTATAAACAAGTGTTGTAAATCTTGGTTTGTGCAAAAATATTTTTTGTTTATGGTTTTCTATTCTAGATTAGTCAAAAACAGGCACGAGCGTACATGCTACAACAGCCAAAATCGCTGTAAAGTGTCGCCGTCTACGTTCCATCTATCAACTACCCCCTCCTACAGTTTATGCTGGGTGCGAACAGAGGGTATTTCATAGTTTCTGTATGAATATAGGACAACCCCCCGCAAATACAGCAGAAACTATTCGTCTGGTATTGAAGACTCTTAAATGATTCAGCATTTAAACACTGAAAAACTAAATGATAAAAACAGAAAAGATCAAAGTAAAACACAAATTCTAATTACGACATTGTCGAAATTCCGTACAAAACGTTCAGAGTTCCTCATGTAAAAATGCGTTTTCTTTTATTATTGTGCGTATTTTATTTATTAAAAACTAATTTATTTAAACGATTAAAAATTATGTGTACTTATTCTAGAAATATGTACACTTTTAAATTAACCGAACTAATAAAATCTAATAATAAAAACATTTACACTATAATTTATATCACTTACAAGAAGATAAGATAACGTCCTCGGATATCACACTTGTTTACACTAATTATCACGTTCACGATTATTCTCGATTTATTTATGTAGACACACGCGTGCTAACGATTCTTATTTATTTTCACTTGATAATCTTCTTAACACATTCGCATTCCAGCAATAACTGACCTACGATCTGTCTCGTCGCTATATAAAGACATACGGAAATCCTTCTCGATCGTTCCTCACTTTTTGCTATAACTTCTAGAAAATAGATAACAGCCTTCTAGAAGGCTCTTGCATTTGCAAGTAATTTCTTGAACGTTTCATTATTAAGAATTATTATTTTATAAATAGTCTAATCTTGAGCTTTTGGTTTACAATATTAATGACAAATTTGTAAAACACTTTCAAACAATTTTGTTAACAATGTTTAATCTATATAACAGATACCTAACAGATACCTCATGTTTTTGTTTCTATAGAGTAATAAGCAATCGTATTTACTTGAACTAATAAAAAAATACTTTAATAAAATTGTTTCAACTTTAGTCACTATTTTATGTTATTCAAGTAGACGATAATTTTTGGATATAAATAAACAATTTATTTTTTACTGTTATTTTTAACGAATCCATCGAGGCTGTGTTAACCGAAAAAAATTGACCAACCGCATATAGATCAAGAACCTTTAGCACCGCAAAGAAAAATTAAAGTACAAAAGAAATAGAACTTTTAGTAATAGTATAAGCAAATAAATTTCTTAGACTTTATTTAAATAAAAACAATTTGCTTCATTGAAACGGATTGTGACAATAAACTAATTTGCCACTGTAATGTACTGCGATGTGGAACGAGTTTTTTCGCAACACAATAAGATTCTTGCCGGCAACAGACTTGAATTTATATTTAAACATTTATTGCGCTATGTAATTATAAAATGTAATTAACAGTTGTAATTTTTTTAGTTTTTAACAATATATAGTTTATTTAGTAATGTATTATGTAGGAAACAAATAATAGAATTTATAAAAGACGTGTTCTAAATGCACATTAAATTGTATATTTATAGGGTTTTTAGTACATAGCTATCCGAAACCTAGTAATAACCATGAATATTTTTTTCTTTGATTATCTTTATTTACAACAAAACGAATTAAAGAGAATAAAAAAAACAATGTTTTTTAATTCATTTATCTTGTATGCCAAAAATCCTTAGACAAATTAATTATAAGGTAAATTAAAGAAATTTTTAGATAACATCTTATCATTCATCGACCTTATGTATTTATTGTTGTTTTACATTTAAACAGTGTGTGTAAAAATAACGGTTATGGATTATATTCGGAAATCAGTGATTGTTTAAAAAAAGTCAAATATAAAAACCAAAGTCAAAATCAAAAGGGCGCCAGAAAGGTTAATAACTTAAAAGAGTTTCTAGACCTTTCAACGAGAGAACAAGTCAGGGAATGTACACAATATTAGAACCTACGTTTTTAGTGTGTAAAGTAACTGAATTCTAAAAACAAACAAACAAAATTGACTCTCGAACAGGTTAATTGATTAAAGGCTCCATTATATTTTATTTAACGTAAAATAGCAACAAACGTTAACTCATGGATTTATGAATTTATTCAAAACCGTTTTGCAATAAATAACAAAATAAATGTTATAATTATTACTTTAAATACTTTAAATTCTAATCACGATTCTTGAAAGATGTGTTTTCTTGGTCAACCGCAGTTCCTAAGTAATCAAAGACAATCTCAAAATCGCTGTGATAATTTATTGCAATCCGCTACAGAACGAAGATGAATTACGGAAATGAGAAACTAAATTTTTCATCTATAATTATACGGGAATAATTGACATTTCATTTCACAAATACATTGTTATACCGCAAATAGCAACTTTAAAATTTAGAGGAACCGCGGCACTACTACATCTTTTTTCCGAGATTAAATTAGAATCCAACTACCTATTAATTTAAAACGTTCTCTTTTTATAAATGCTACAGGTACTGTCTAACACTACTGAGTTTTAAAAAGAAATCATCTGTAATCAAAATGCAACAAACAGAGATGCAAAATTATAACAAAACATAAGTTTGAGAATGGTTTCTTACGTCGTACATGCAGTTGTAATCAAAGATAACAAAATATAAAGGAAACTTTTAATGATGTTAAAATAAACAAAACTAAAATATCGAATTACTGGTATCTCAAAAAATAAATAAGAAACATAATTTATAATGCAATCTTAATTTTATTAACACAAAGAAAACACAGCAAACAGATGTTTTAACAACGCAAAATCATAAATAAATTAAAACAAGTTACTTAAAAAATTCGAAATGACAAAAATGTTTTGAAATAAGTTAGTTAATTAGCAAATACCTCAAGATTCAATCCCAAAACTTAAAAAAATTGTTAGCTGACAACGTAAATTTAAAACGAACGTAGATACGACAGCCGACGCAAAAAAATCTAACGCAGGTCGCAAAAGAGTTATTCGTGAAGTGAATTGAAGAAAACGCACAGAAAAGTTTTGCGAAACAAAAATATGCCATGCATTTGTCAGTTAAAAATTTTTTAGACAAAGCTCTAAAACATAATTTTCTACGTGATAGGTAGTTTTAAGCATTTTTACGTCAAAATCCGCTTTTAAGTACCTGAGTTCTACAAGAAAAACCAATATTTTAAACGACTCTTCAACGATATTAAATGGAGATGAAACATCTTTCAGTCTTTATCCGAATAATATCAAAGTTTTAAAAGCGCCATCACAGTTAAGTTTACTTTTTCTGTTAGAAGTTTGGTTTTGCCACCGACGATAATATTTTCAAAAAAAAAGGTTGAATCGGTTGAATGAGTACCACATAATTAGGGAATTGCTATATCTGAAACCGGTTGCATAAAGGCCAAAATCTTCTATAAGTATTGTTACGTCTTTATTTATTAAAAACTAGTTTATTTAAAACGACTAAAAATACGTTTACTTATTCTAGAAATATGTACACTTTTAAATTAACCGAACTAATAAAATCTAATAATAAAAACACTTACACTATAATTTATATCACTTACAAGAAGATAAGATAACGTCCTCGGATATCACACTTGCTTACACTAATTATCACGTTCACGATTATTTTCGATTTATTTATGTAGACACACGCGTGCTAACGATTTATTTCCATTTGATAATCTTCTTAACACATTCGCATTCCAGCAATAACTGACCTACGATCTGTCTCGTCGCTATATAAAGACATACGGAAATCCTTCTCGATCGTTCCTCACTTTTCGCTATAACTTCTAGAAAATAGATAACAGCCTTCTAGAAGGCTTTTGCGTTTGCAAGTAATTTCTTGAACGTTTCACTGCCTCCTTCTTAGGACTGTTCTGTCCCAGAACAGGAGATTGGATGCGACACCGGTAAAAAGGATCGTGGCGATAGCGGCAGCTTCCTCCATTTCGGCAACTTCCTTGACCATAAAAGTAACAGTCAATGGACTTTTCCTGACCCAATACTCTCCTCGGTTGGTAACTACAGACCAACACTTGAATGCCTGTTTCTCGGAAGACGACCTCCAACATGTTTCGAATTGTCCTCCAATTCAGTTGGTCTAAGCCACAACCAAGCTTGGGTACTGCCAATTTCTTAACATGATGGAACTCCATTTGTCTCTTAAGACTCCATAATGTTCGCCACAGATCTTTGTATAACGGCTTGACACGTGAGTATTTCTTGGTGACCAGATAGAAAACGAAGCGTCCGTCACCACGTAGTCCTAAAACCTTTCCGACTGCCGGTTGCTGTCTTCGTAATTCATCTAGCTGTCCAAACTTCTTTTTAAACGCGACTGCAACCCCTTTGGACATGTCAAGGTTCTCGCTCACGCAATGTGCGATGGCGTAATCTTTTTGTGTCTGGAACAGGTCTTGTTGTTCCTCGGTGGTAACTCCGAACCTAGCTTTTCCAGAACCTCCGTATAAGTTCATAAACTTTTCGAACTCCATTTTTTCGATTGGATTCCTGGTTCTGCTACTTATTACTCTGGTTCGAACCTGAACTTGCGTATTGTGGTTATCACCAGCAAACGGGGCTAGACGATCGACGTGGACCACTTTTGGCTTGCCTCTGGGCGGTTTTCGGATGCGGTATATGACGTCGTTAATACGCTGCACGACTTCATAGGGGCCCTCCTATTGCCTTTGCAGCTGCAGCGACAAACCACGTCTTCTTTGAGGGTTATACAACCAGACCATATCGCCAAGTTGAAACCCACCATTTTGTGCCTTGACGTCATATCTTGTTTTCATCCTGTCGCTGGCAATTTGTGTGTTTTT
Organism: Aquatica leii; assembly: GCA_035610365.1. Lineage (NCBI taxonomy): Eukaryota > Metazoa > Arthropoda > Insecta > Coleoptera > Lampyridae > Aquatica > Aquatica leii. The sequence continues at coordinate 200,704 of CM069434.1, forward strand.
ACGAACCTCTTCATGTACTTCGTCTAGCCTCTTTGCCAGCTTGCTGACGTAATCTTCTCCAGCGACTTCCTCTTCCGGTCTTCGGCCAAATTGAAGGTCGCATGGCAATCGTATTTCACGACCGAGCATTACACAGGATGGTGTTTGGCCTGTGCTTTCGTGAACGGATGATCGGTATGCCATTAGGAAAAGGTGCAAGTACTGATCCCAGTCTCTTTGGTGTTCGGACACTACCTTGGCTAAGTACTTGCCCATTGTTCGATTCATCCGTTCAACCATGCCATCAGATTGAGGATGGAGAGGCGTTGTCCTAGTCTTCTTAATTCCTAACAGTCGGCAAACTTCTTGAAACAGCCCAGACTCAAAATTGCGGCCTTGATCGGAGTGTAATTCCAACGAAACTCCAAACCGGCAGAAAAACTCTTTTACTAATACGTCTGCGACTGTAACTGCTTCCTGGTTGGGTATGGCGTAAGCCTCCGTCCATTTCGTGAAATAATCCATCGCCACCAGGATGTATTTATTTCCCGAATCGGATTCTGGGAACGGCCCTGCGATGTCAATCGCTACTCTTTCCAAAGGGCTTCCTACGTTATATTGTTTCATGGGTGCTTTGCGCTTTCTCGCTGGACCATTTCCTGATGCGCAGACTATGCATTTACGGCACCATTTCATGACGTCCTCTTTGCAGTTTATCCAGTAGAATCGTTCTCGCACTTTGCCTAACGTCTTCTTAATGCCAAAGTGTCCTCCTGATGTCCCATCGTGGAGATGCTTCAACACTTCTGTCACCCTGCTCTTTGGCACTACCAGCTGTAGTCTGTTTCCCGTGCCCACGGCACTTTCTAGGGATCGCTTAAGAAGATCGTCTTCTACTATCAAAGAGTCCTACTGCACCCAGTACGTTTTGATATTTCTGCCCAAAGCACTCACTTCTTCCCAGGTTGGTCGTCGGCCGCTTTCTTTCCAGTCGAGGAGTTGTCTTATTTCAGGATCGTCTTCTTGTTCGCGACGTAACTGCTCAGGTTCCCACTCATCATCAACCATAGCAGTTCTCCGGACGCATTCGACTTTTTCTTCCAGTCGCGAACAATGGCTGCAGTCCGCCGGACATGGTCTTCTGGACAAGGCATCAGCGTTCCGATGACTGCTTCCGGCACGGTGTTCTGTGTCATAGTCATACTCTTGCAATCTCTCGATCCATCTTGCCACTTGTCCTTCTTGTCATTTTAAAGCGGCGTGGTCTGTTCTCAGTAAAAATTTTCGTCCATACAAATCCTTGTAGAAATGTTCGATAGACTTAACGACTGCTAACAGCTCCCTCCTAGTCACGCAATAATTCCTTTCTGGTCTGGACAAAACCTTGCTAAAATACGCGATAACTTTTTCTTGTCCATCTTGAACTTGCGAAAGGACCGCGCCTATGGCCAGATTGCTTGCGTCAGTATCCAAAACAAACTTTCCATCTTCTCTTGGATAACTCAAAATCGGCGAAGTGACTAGGGCTTGTTTTAGTTGATTAAAAGAACTTTTGCAGTCTTCATTCCATCTAAATTCTGCTTTTTCTTCGGTTAATTTTGTCAATGGTTTGGCAATATTGGCAAATCCGGGTACAAATTTCCTATAATAAGTGCACAACCCAAGGAAACTTCGGACCTGATGTTTGTCGATCGGTCTTGGCCATGCTTGCACTGCTCGGATTTTGTCTGGGTCAGCCCTTACTCCATCTCTAGATACGACGTGGCCAAGGTATTGGACTTCCTTCTTAAATACGTGGCACTTCTTTGCGCTCAGTTTGAGGTTAGCCCCACGTAATCGCTGGAACACTTCCTTCAAGTTGTTCAAGTGTTCTTCCAACGACCTTTCAACCACGATCACGTCGTCCAGGTAAACCAAGCACGTCTTCCAAGACAATCCGCGCAAGATGGTCTCCATCAAACGCTCGAACGTTGCAGGAGCGTTACACAGGCCGAAGGGCATTACAGTGAACTGCCACAAACCAGTTCCGATCGTAAAAACTGTTTTTTCACGATCCTTGGATTTTAATTCTACCTGCCAGTATCCACTCTTTAAATCTAACGTAGAAAACCACTGGGATGCTGATAGGGTGTCTAGCGTATCGTCAATTCTGGGTAAAGGGTAGCTGTCCTTTTTTGTCACGTCGTTTAGCTGTCTGTAGTCTACACAAAACCTCGTTGATCCATCCTTCTTCTTTACGAGTACCACTGGGGATGCCCATGGGCTACTTGAAGGTTCAATCACGCCTTCCCTCTCCATTTCCGTAATTATTTGTTCGGTTTCTTCTCTTTTTGCCAAAGGAAGTCTGCGTGGATGTTGTCGTATCGGCCGAGCGTCTCCGGTATTAATTTTATGTTTCACCACGTTAGTTTTTCCTTTGGAGCCACTCTCCAGCGCAAACACATCTTGGTACTCTTGGATCAACACTTTAATTTTAGCCAGCTGGTCTTGGCCGAGGTTTTGGCATTTGGTGGTAAGAATGTCCAATAGATGTTGTGGACACTTCTTCGGCGACGTATTTTCGTTCGACTTCACGCATCTCACAATTTGTGATACTGGCGTGCATTGGCCTACCACGGTCTTCTTTTTCAACGTTACAGGATCTGAGTTGATGTTTAAGATCCTTACTGGCATCGTGTTCTTTACTCGTACTAAGGTTCTGCCAACGAGTAGTCCCTTTTCAACTAAACCGCCTTCCATTGGTTCAATCGCGCGTATGTAGCCTTCCCGGAGATTCCCATCCAGGCGTGCCATCACCACACTTTCAGTCCTTGCAGGCAGAATCATGTCTTTACTCAATAAGACTTGCACGGCTGCCTTCTCTGACGAATGAAAAGGAATTTCTTCATTGTCGATCTTCAGGACATCGTTCTTCATATCCAAATGGAACCCATACTTCTTTATCACGTCCATTCCCAGGATAACTTCTTCCGTGATGTCGGCTACCAGTACCTGATGGTCGAGTACTCCATTTCCCAAACCAATGGTTACTTTAACTTGTCCGTGAGTAGGTATTTCGTCGCCCGTCGCCGTTCGAAGTCGTACTGTTACTGGTGATGTCTTCTCGTTTTCCAATAACATGTCAGGACGAATGATGGTCTTCGTCGCTCCCGTGTCAACCAGTAACTGAACGCTTCTTCCATTGATCTTGCCATCGAGATAAATGCTATGCAACTGCTCCCTAGGCGATGCCATTTGGATGGTAATCTCCGGGGTCTGACTAGATGAGATTACTTTTTGTCTCTTTTGCTCGCCTCGTTCCAAATTATCAAGCGCTCTTCTTGTCCTCTTCTTAGGTTTAGTACGATGCCGTCGTACATGGCCTATTTCATTGCAGTTCAAAGCTGTTACTCCTCTTTCCCGAAGTATTCGTCGCGCTATCTCCTCGATGCTTTCCAGTGTCTGCGCGGGTACTTCTGTAGCACAGCAGAGTCTATGACCATCTCGTTGCGATGCTTGTTTTGCTGCTTCAAACTCCAAAGCATGGGTTAAAGCGTCATCCAACGTCTTTGGTCGTGCTAACCGTAGAGTCTGCTGCGTTTTGTTGTCTCGGAGGCCGTCTACAAAGGTTTGAATAGCCAACTGCTCCAAGAAGGTATCTGGTGCTGTAGGATACGCAAGCCGTGTTAATCTGGCGATGTCAGCCTCAAACTCTTGAAGACTTTTTGAACCCGACTTTTAATTTGAGCCAGGTATACTTGTTGAAGATGAGCATCTCCATATCTCATTTCTAAGCGTGAAATTAAAAGTTCGTAATTTTCTTGTAGGTGGTCAGGAACAGTTTGTAAAATTCCAAGCGCTTCTCCACGTAAGGACACTATTAAAGACGTCGCTTTCTGCTTGTTGCTCCAACCATTAGCAGTAGCTGCGGCTTCAAACTGCTTGTAGTAGGTTGACCATGGAACTTTACCATCAAAATTCGATGGTACAACTTTGAACTTGTGAGTGTTTTCTTCTCGATGATCCATTATTAAATCTTCACTCGTGACGCTTCCTTCGCCGTGACAATTCAATCGACTTATTCTTTCTTCAAGCAGTTTTATTCTGTCTTCTAGTTTGTCCTCTATTGCTTCCATTTTCTCATTCATAGATTCGCAAATTTCTTCTCTTAAATTTAACATGTCTGCTTGAGTTTTCTCTTGAACCATCTTGATTTGATTTTCTATGCTCGTTCGTATTTCTTCTTTTAAACTTCTAGAACTTTCCTCCATTTTCTGAGAATGTTCGAAGAGTTTTTCTTCCATTTTTCTTGAATTTTCTTCCATTTTTCTGGAATTTTCCGTCAGTTTTTCTTCAATTTTCTGTGAATTTTCGTGAAACTTTTCTTCCATTTTTCTAGAATTTTCGGACAGTTTTGCTTCGATTTTCTGAGAATTTTCGCCCATTTTCCTATTATTTTCTTCCATATTCTTATTCATCGATTCGAGAATTTCAAATATTTTTGAATCCATTTTCTCCTTTTGCAAACGCGTCACCGGCATAAATTTAAATATAACACGAATATAAAGTTTAAATACACTACTTTTTAAAATGCAGTTTTTGAATAACACAAAATTTTAATAACGATCCACTTGTTAATATTAAACTACTAGTGTACGGAAACGAATTTAATTAGTATCGCGATCACGCACTTGTTAAAAGAAAAAGTTTAATAGACACTATTTTACACTTTATAAATAAACACGCGTATCGCGCAATCAATTACGGGAGCGATATCAAATAACTTAATGGTATTCACACTAAAAATCGCGAACGGTTTGTTCTATTCGATACCTCAACACCTGACGCCACTGTTACGTATTTATTTATTAAAAACTAATTTATTTAAAACGACTAAAAATACGTTTACTTATTCTAGAAATATGTACACTTTTAAATTAACCAAACTAATAAAATCTAATAATAAAAACACTTACACTATAATTTATATCACTTACAAGAAGATAAGATAACGTCCTCGGATATCACACTTGTTTACACTAATTATCACGTTCACGATTATTCTCGATTTATTTATGTAGACACACGCGTGCTAACGATTTATTTCCACTTGATAATCTTCTTAACACATTCGCATTCCAGCAATAACTGACCTACGATCTGTCTCGTCGCTATATAAAGACATACGGAAATCCTTCTCGATCGTTCCTCACTTTTCGCTATAACTTCTAGAAAATAGATAACAGCCTTCTAGAAGGCTCTTGCGTTTGCAAGTAATTTCTTGAACGTTTCAGTATGTTTCAGCTGTTCAGCATCCAGCATTACAAAAAAAGTTACCTTTTTAATTATGTTGTTCTTATATGGTCATAGTACTCGTTTAAAGTACGAATTAAGCAATTTATCAAAAAATACTCAAATTTTATTCTCCGATGAGACCATGTTTCCAGAAACGCCATCTAAAACTTTTACAATATTCATCTTTAAGCTGAAAAAATTTACATGCAATCGTAAAATCACGTCACCAAAAAGAGTTTTTTGGTTAACGTGTGACTGAAATATAAAGTATTTTTTTACATGCAAGGTTGAATTGTCATACTTACCGGCAGTTTCTCAAAGAAGAAACTGCTAGCTTTAAAGGAAGTAGTTCCCATTTTAGTAAGAAATCGACTGTAGCTAATACACCAGCACATTTCAGTACTTCAGTACTACACCAGCACACTCAGAAAAATCGCATCATAATTTTTTGCGAAACTATTAGAAACAGTTTCAGCATTTCCCAAAGAGTACTATGAGAAAAAGAGCTGAGACATGCATATTTACAAAAGGTTCACATTTTTTAAATTTGATTTAATTTATTTCTTTGTACGTTTAGAGTAATTTTGCAAATGTATTTAGATTACCTTAACTTTATATTTTTACCGTTTAAAAATTATTCTCTTAAATAAATTTTTTCTCAAAATAGTCGAAAAAGATCGGCTTTCTGCTATATTTTCAACAATGGGGTTGGTAGTACTCAATTGTCTTGCTAAATAAAAAAACAACAACACACAGTAATTACTTTCCCCACTGCTTGCAACTAATGAAATAATTTATTTAATTTTTCCGATATTGATGTGCTGTTGCCATAGATAATGTGAAGAAATACGATTGGCTATATTTTGCAAAAATTAAGAAATATCTATCGATATAAATATGTCAGAACAAATGGGTCATAATGCATTTTGTAATATTTAACATAAGTAATTAGCAATTTTTTTAGCATTTTGGGTAAAATTAGTATCCATCTCAACGATATAGTTTTTCTAAAGTCAATGTATTTATAGTTACTTATTATTACTTCTTTGTTTAATTTTCTATCATAAACAAATTAGACTAATGTGGACGACATATATGTTTGCAACATTTCCGTTGTCTGAGAACCTAGAACAAGGTTTAATTTTTATTTATTTATTTAATATCCTACTTAATATGTTTTGGTTTAAAAGGAATTAAGTGTTTTACCTATGCGCTATCACTTGAAAGTCTTTTCCTCTACAACCAGTGTTAGGTGGAATCTAAAACTGAAGGATCTATATGACGGATCTAGATTCATTAAGTGGATCCTGTATTTAGATTTAGATCACTTATAAATTCAAATCTAACATCTGTATTTAGATCTGTTTAGACAATGATCTTGAATACGGATTCAGATCATATTAATTTACAATCTTTTAAATGAAATCACGTGACAAAATAAATGTAAATTTATTATTTTATTTTGAAAACATGTTTATCTATAAAAGATAGAGATCTAACTTCAAAAATCTTGAATCTTGATCTAGATTCGTATGTAGGCAAGGGTCTTTTATTCCCAAATTCTTAAATGAAGCCCATTCTTGATATTGAATTAAAAAACTTGTGGTCAACTTGTCATGTAATCACACTTTCAAAGGTTGTTTATAATATATTTTGACGTTTTTTCCCATTGAATAGCATTTACGCACATAGTAAAACATTATTACGGTTCCAAAGTTGATCGTATTAATATGTACAATAACAAATAATTATGTAACATAATGACCATGTTTTTAGTTACATTTGTAAAAATTAATAAATTTTAATGAACGGTTACGTATAACAAATTATTCAAATTCGAGTCAAAATAAACTTCCCAGTTTTCTTAATTGAAAATAGCGATACGTATAATTAATTTGTAAAACTAAAGATGTGGCAATTTAATAAACACAAATATGATTTTAAACAATGCAACTGCTTGGAGGCCGGTCTTTAAATTTCTAGTCGAACTAATTAAGACAAACGGCTAAAGCAAACATAGACAAAATGCAATTGCGACATCATTTCAAGTAATAGTATGTTAATATAACATGTTTAATCGACCTCTAGTGTAAAATCTGATAAGAATACTCATTTGTGTATAATTATTGCTTTGTTCCCATGAATTGTTACAGGATATTTAGAATTTTAAGTCAAGGCAATTAACTGCTAATTTTTTCTTTATTCTTGTGTTTGTTTTTTAAGGGGTTCATTTACTTGCGCCAGCGTTTCATCTACATAAAAGAAAAACATCAATGTTTAAACTAAAAACATTTAATGCTAAATATTAAACAAAATCACGCAAAAATGATTGTTTCTTCTATTACAAAATTAATAAGAATAGTCTTTTAAAATAACATGCATCTATTTGCTTCTTTAAATACGCAACATTATTTAAATTCCAGAAGATTTAATTGTAATCGTTGGACCAAGAAGAAAGGTGTTCTAAGGACATCAGTAAATCTTTATGGTAGAAAGATCGCTCTCAATAACAAACACTCAAATAAATACAACTCACGATTCATTGTAATACGTTTCAAAAGTTATACGTTCTTCTGTAACCCCCAACGATATCAAATCAAATACATTTGCAACCCCACTTTTTTTTATCTCGATATAAAAGCTAAAAAATGAATAAAATTAATTAGTTTTTTTTTACAATTTATGTGTTAGTGTATGCGTCTCTAATTTAGCTGATACATATAATTACGGTGCCAACTAAAGTTAGCACAAAAAATGTTATTACTTCTGATAACAGTTCAACATGTTTTGTGCCAAGACTTTAATAATCTATTACCGGACGGTTCGTACTCTTTTGGATATAACAACCCGGATTCATATCATCAAAGTCAAGCGAACAGGAATAACGTAGTACGCGGAGAATTCGGTTCCAGAAATCCAGGAACAGGTACTCAAATATTTTTACAGATAATTAACACTTTAAAAATTAGGCGCCGTAGATTCGGTACAATACACTGCGGGTCCGAGAGGATTTAGACCTCGTGGTAAAAACGTCGTGCGTAAATATGATTTTAATCAAGTTAGAACTAGGCCGATTGGTTCACCCGACGATCCATTTTACGACCCCAACGAAGATCCCAGTTACAACTTTGCATTTAATACTAGGACTTATAACAGACAAGAAGGTGTTTACTAATTTAATATTGTGCGATTTTTATACTATGTTTTTAGCCGCTAACAGAGTTGGCGACGTTACCGGAAAATATTCTTACTTAGACGACGTAGGAGAACTGCATAACGTCGAATTTATAGCAGGAAAAAACACCGGGTTTCATGTTAAATCGGCAGTACCAGATAATAAGCCGTTACCATTTTCGCCTTTGCAGTACGTTGGGAAAAGAAAACCGGTACCACGAGGAAGAAGTACAGTACAACGAGGACTCGACGGAAGTTACAGGTATGTCGTAATGTAAATAATCTTAATATAATCATGTATTGTTCAAGATTTGTGTCTGGTGGTCCTGATCATCGTAGAACAGAGACGAGCGATTCAACCGGTCACGTCAGAGGTTCTTACACGTATTTAGACGACAAGGGTGTGCGCCATTCTGTTCACTATATAGCTGGTCCTGAAACAGGATATCGCGTGCTTAAAAATGTTAAAGGACCGCATTTACCAACTATTCTTCCATTTGGTAGACCCGAAACAATTCCACCCGATTTTTACGAATACCCTAATTTTGATGACGTATTTGATACAGCTGCAAGTGGACACGTAAAGCCCTCAAATGATTTTAAACCGTCTAAAGTGGATAATTTTAACAACGATAATAATTCTAATGTAAATCAAGACAACATTTTTGGTAGTTTTGGTAAACCTGGCGACAAAGATGGTTTTGATTTAAATATTGGTGGTAGTAATCGACCGGGTTCTGATAAGAAAAAACCGTCTAGACCTAGTTATGAGGATGATGGATCAGATGTTGGTGATATTTTTGGTAGTCCTTTTGGTGGTAGTAGTAATAGTGGTTTTGGAAGTACTAGTAGTAGCGGTGTAGGAAGCGTAGGAGCGAACAATCCTCAAAGTAGCGTTTCTTCCGATGACGGTTCTTATAAACCTATTGGCGATGACGGTTCTTATAAACCTAACGGAGAGGAAGGTGCGTATCGTCCGGATACCGGGGGGTTATATGCAGAGCCTTTTAAACCTAATGTAGACGATGGTGCTTACCGACCAAGCAATAGTGGATTTAGACCGGGAGGACCGAGACCAAACAGCCCTAATTCGCCTGCTTCGGGAATAAGACCACCTGTATCAAGTTCAAATTTTGCAGGATCTAACTATGACGATTATTCAAACGAAGTTAATAACTTTGATTTGTTTGATGGTGTAACAAGACCAAGTACCGGAGGTGGAAACAGACCAAATACTGGCAATAGAGATGAAGCGTTTATTGGAATTACTCAAAGCGGCGGTGGTTACAACGATCGCGGTACTCTTGTTACAAATGTAGGGGATACGTTGTTTTCGGTACCTCCAGGTGTATCTGTTAGAGCTCACGTTCAAGCTATAGATTTATTGCCTTTAGGTCCTAGATCGCCTTCACCAAGTGATCAGTTGAAAGCAGAAACAAATGACGTAAAAGCGGAAAATTCGAATACTAATAATCGAATTGAAAAAATTATTGAAAACAAAAATATTTCAACGACCAGTAGTACTGCTACTAAGCAAGACGAACGACCTTCATAAATCGAAAAACTATCAATAACTTATTGTAAATTATTTATTGTAGAAAATTATGTTAAATATAGTTGTTTCATAATAGTAATTTATGTAACAAGCGTCGAAAATAAATCCTAGCATAACAAATGCGGAGCGAGGTCGCAAACCGAGCGCTGAATGAGAGTGAGTTATGCTATGATTTATTTTTGACAAGAGTAACATACATTGTTGTTTATGTTCTGTCTTTGTAAAATTCTTGAAAGAATTTAAAAAAGAACCACATTGAAGACATTGTAAATATAATGTTGGTAGTACATTTATAACTAACTGAATCTTCCAAGTTTAAAATTCGAATGTTTTACGTAGTATTCCTAAATATTCAGAGTGTCATTGAAACAAGTGCGCATATTTTTTAGAGTTGATAGGGCATGTGAATAAGAAATTGTAAAAATTAAAGGACGAATTTATACCAGATTTTTATTGAACTTAAAGACGTGTTTGAAGAGCCGTTCATTTAGTTCATTACATGAACGTACTCTTTGAACTGTAGATTATATTTAGTTTTGCAGCATATACGGATTATCTTTTACCAATCCAGTAGTAACTGCAATGCTGGCTAGTTCTCAAATTAAAAATTACTTTCTTTGTGAATGTGGCCTCATCAGTAAACTACACGTTGTTGTTAAGTCAGGCGTGTTTACAAACTATTGTAAAAACTACTGACAGTATCGCGGGAGATGCGGAAAGTTTTCTGCAACGACTGATTGATCTTTATGTAATTTGAATGGGTGTTGTAAATCTTCGTGAACAATTTGCCATAGTGTATGCGGTTGACATTTAGTTTTCTAGCTACAGCGCGCGTACTGGTTGACGGATTCTTCTTAAACCGACCTAAAACTGCCTCTGTCAATGCAAGCTGTTGAACTTATAATTGTCGGCCGCGATCATGATGCTATCCTTCGAAAAGCACCTTATTCTGTAAACGTTGATCAACAGCACTAAACGTGCAGGCGTTTTGAAGTTTTGAGTATTTTTTATGGTGTAATTGGCGTACGACGCGTAATGTATGGGCTTCGCTAAGCATATCAAGGTGCATATCGGCGAGTTCAGTCCAAGTAAATTTGTGCATTTTGCAAGTTAACAGAACAAAAATAACAAGATCAAAAACACAACACGGCAGCAACGCAACAGCAAAAGCAAAACGAGGTTACAAGTGAATTTTGAAAAACAAGCAATTATTTGACGTCTATGAACCAATTCTTACTATCATCAACGCATTTCTTTATAAGTGAGACATATGCAGCAATTCAAACGGCGCTTCTCTTCGCTACCAACTTGAATTCCAATGTTACGTACTAAATCTTAGATTAAGTCTATGGTACTAAGTGCATAATTGGCACTTATTTTGTTGACACTTTGTATAATACTTTAATATTTGAATTTATGTGATTTTTAAAGCGCTTTTCTTCTAATTTTAACTAAAATGCAAAAATTTTATACAATTTTCTCCTAGACACACACTTCTATTTAATTAATAATTGACTCTCAAGACAAAGTATGACGTAGATTTTAATTTACACGTTGCCGCTCTAGAGCCTTTTTAGCCATTACGTAACTACACTAACAGACGAATATGGTTGTTTTCAATAAAGGCAGTACAAAAACAAATTTTAACGTTTATTATACTTCGTGAGTTTTAAAATTTTTTGAATGATTGACACTGCATCACCTTCCGTTTGTATAAAACATTTTCCAATCAGCGTCATGATACAAAAAATCTAATTTTTTAGCAGCTATATTAGTTTACTCTATAAGAATCGGTTTGTTCTTCAATTTTTAAAAAACAAAATTCATTTCTGCAACTCGTTTCAAAGTAAGCTCAGAGATCTCAAAAAAAAAGAAAAATTTTTTTAGTCGGCAGCTCAACGTTTCGAGTACTGAGTCGTAGGTAGTCTCCGATGTGTTGATAATATAATTAAAAAAGCGCCAAAACTGGAGAAAAATCCATCACAGATCTCGTTTACATCAGTCTAACAAATACAGACTCCTTAAACTACACTCAAATAAGTTTACGTTGGTAAATACAACAAAACTGTCAATTATCACGAGCTTATGGTCGTTGCACAAATAGTGAAACAAAGCTCACCGTTTAATTTGTTACATGCAAAAAAATGTTGCCGTGATAACAAACCTAATATGTACGTCGAGTTGTGCGTGCATACGACTGACCTCAAAGCAAAGAATTATATATAAACAAGGGTACTTACACCAACATTTCCAAATATGCGATTAGCTAACGGCACCTTTAACACAAATTCTTTAAAATTTCTGCAAATTAAACCAAAACATATATACACAATTACCACAAATACATTGTTCAGTATCATACGATTGATTAAGCAAGGTGTGCCTTCCAATTTTTCATAATGCTGTTTACAGTAACGGAAATTTAAACGGCGATTTGAATGTCCCCATCTAGCATAGATTATTAGAATATACGTTTTGTATAAGTTTATATTCCGTGCATGCCTTTGCATTGCAATTTTCCAAAGTAAAAGAACATGTAACCAAAGTTGAAAAATCAAATTGCGCTGTAAAATGAAACTGTATCCTTACCCCAGCGAATTTCTCACAACAAACACATCCAAAACTGTAATTTATTTACTCAACACCAGTGTGGATGTTCTAAGATACTTAGCAACCCTTGGGTATGACGTTAACTAACGTAATTTCCTTAACATTCAAAGCGAAAATATTTGCAGTGACTTCCGCTGCGTAAAATAACATTATCACTAGGCGAAATTCCTACAGTACAAAAACTGTACCAAAATATTTTTAACATAACAGATCTTGTTATAAATATAAGCAAAACATTATTTTCGACGCATTTAGAGGTGAATACATTTATCGCTCGTTGCTTTTAGACTATTATTTTCAAGTGATCAGTTAAACAAGTTAACTAATGACGTAAGAACGGAAAATTAAAATAGCAATAAACGAATTAAGAAAAATGTTTAAGGTAATAAAAATATTTTTACAACCGGTAGTACTACTACTCAGAGATCAGCTGATTCTTTATTTAATAATTAAGTAAGAATAAAAAATAAAAATTCAATCATCATTTTAATATTTTGAGTTACAAATTAAAATCTAACTATCATTGCAATAATTTTGATTGACAAATAAAAATGTATTCATTATTTAAACGATGTTAAGTGACAAATAAAATTTTAATTGTTATTTGAATGATTCGGAGTTGCCTTTACTTAAAACTGTCAAGTGATAGATACAAAATTATATATTTTTTTTAGTTTTTATCTTTTCTATATTGACCAAGGGTTTTTTTTGTAAAATTTAAATTACACTTATTATTTGTTTTGAAAGTAAGAAAGTAAAATAAACGATAATTTGTGAATTGTTCATTGTAGTAAAGTGATTAACTAATAGCATTTCTAAACAACGTGAGTACAACTTCTTTTTGTTCTCTATTAGTTTGTACCGGTGTCGAACGTAAATACAAGTCGTTTGTTATTTAGATATAGATGTCGTCACGACTAATGCATGCAGATTTGTTTGTGCCGTTACGTGGTAAATTTATTATAAATGCGTTGTGCTTCTGATTGCGAAATCGCTGGACTCACATCGATTCAAGTTTTTATTCTTCGCTTACCAATTAATGTATACTTTCATATTGTAATACAATAATTATCTGTACGAAGTGTTGCCTAATCTGCATCGACATTATTGTTTGTGATATTCATTGACGAACTTGTAATTGATACTATCTGCGTAGTTCTACATCGTCTTTTTCTCTATTTGAAGAAATAAATATATTGGTTGTTATAATTGTATTTTTTAATTTGTTTATCTTCAGGTTAAATTTACACAATTTACGTAACAAGTAAGCACCACATCTATTTTATAACTAGCAGCTAAAGCAAAAATGATTTTTAGCTTATAGGACAAACATGGTTTTAAACAATAAATTAAAAAAGTTAAAAAATTGATTACTTTATAGTAAAGTTGTAGTGATTTTCAACTTTACTAGTTACATCTGTTAATTTTATTTGTCTTTCAACATAATTTAAAAAAAAAATTAATTTTTAAACAATTTAGAAATAGCAAGAAAATGGGGGAAGACGAATAACGATTAGAAACCAAAAAACTATTAATAATTTTTTGTAAATAGTTTAATTTTGTAAAAAAAGATACTGTTTAGTATACTTTTAGTATATATGTAGATTGTTTATATCAATCTAAAAACACTAACAATAAATTGCAGTTTAAGTTTTTGTTATTCCACGTTCGTGTAAATAACTTTTACATAAAACATTTTCCATAAAAGCTAATTCCATCAACCATAGGAATATCGATATCAATTGATTGTCCGGTATATCTCATCATAAGATGGAAATGTAGAGCATTTATTATCACTTCGTGGTCGTTTTCCCGATACAAATAAGTCAACCAATCGCAACTATAAAAATCTTTTTTTTGTACTATTTCGGTTCCATCTACCACAAATTTAAATTTCTCGTAGTTATCGCCACAAGGATATATTTCTACAGAACGATCACTGTGTAGGATTTTAACGGCCTGTAACAAAAAGCATTCATATTTTACATTTACAGTAAATATATTACCATTAGTTTTGTGTTTGTTAAGCGTTTTAAAAATACTCCATGTTTACAATCACCCTCTGTATCACCTATATACAAGGTCCAAGAATCGCTAAGCGCACAATCAACAGGTTTGTCATGGAATTGATCTTGATGAACTTTGTAGATGTTGGCTCGGCACTTTTGCATCAGATTCTTTTCAAACAAAAACGAGTAAAGGCTTGAGGTGTGGGTGTTACTAGTCTTTGTCAAGTAAGTTGGAATTCCTTTAAAATTTTGTACACGATGTTTTGATTCGTATGCTAAGTCTACACCACGTGTATTAGTTGGATAGATCATTGTAACTTTCATATCCTTATCCGACATTTTTGGATTTGTTACAAAATTCGTTTGATAATGACAGTTGTAGAAGTTGGCAAGATTATCAACTTGAGTAATAAAGGTTTGTAAACTATTTTTGGCTTTAATTTTGTAGATGTATTCTCTAAGAGAACTATGTGCTGCTAAACATTTCATGGAAGAAAAGTCAACACCTGAATCCATAAAAGGCAAACAAACTCCATAACCGTGATGTGGCGTTTTTTGTTCTGATAACTGCGTTCCAACATAAGTAATGTCAAAAACATCGTAAACTTTATTATCGGGATTTTCAATAATCACCGTCGAATTACCGGTTAAATCCTCTAAACTCCACTGTCTCTTATCTTCATAACAAATTTTGTAATCTTTTTAGTAGGTATCGTACGTACCACATCGACTTTTGTATGTTGATAAGTATGCCCACAATTCAAATCTGTTGTAAAATGCATGTCCCACGTCTTTAAAACTTCACCTTTATTTTTAGACGAAGCTGATATACGGAAATCATATTTAAGACCTGGTAAAATTGGCTTTCTTCTGGTGTTACTGTTTCTTTAAAACGAGCGTTAATATCGATTTGCGTGTTTTTACATTTGTCACTTGGTGTAAATGCAACGCTTAACTTTGTTGATACTGGAGGTGGTTGTTTAAATAGAACATGATACCAATTAAAATAACTTAATTTGAGATAATCCCAAAGACTGTTAATATTTTTTTTGTTGTGAGAAAACGCGTGTTTCAATTCGTCAAAAACGCTCATTGGCCAGTACGAATCAGTGTTGTATTCGTATTCAGCTATGTATTCGTCCAAATCCATTTTGTTCTTAATTTTCTGTAATAAATACTAATTAAACTTAATTTAACAGTTGAGTGGATACTTACAGTAGTGTGGAACTCATCATCTATAAAGTTGCCTACAAGCGACTGACACTTCTGACAAGATTTTTGAAGACATCCACTTACATCGCCTTTGATATATGTGTGCCTGTTTATCATAAGGTTTGCAGCAATAGTGTCTTTATAATCTTTTTCGTACTTCTTCAACGAAAGCTTCATATTACCTTGACTTGGATTTAAAGTAAGATCAGCGAAAAATGGAAATTGGTATCGTAAGCTGTGAAACCTCGAAACCCCGTGCCACGTATCAGATAAAGCATTATAAAAAGTTAATCCATATCCAATAAGATGTGAAAAGTAATAATGATTATCAAAGTGCATTACATAATTACCGTTAGTTTCTCGCTGCACATTAACGTGGTAACGGTTAATTGAAGGCTCAATTGTTTCTAACACTACTGGTAAGCCTATTTCGGTTGGAAACGGAACAATAATACTTTTAATCATGTGAACGTGAATGCGGTTATCTACGAAACTAAATCCAAACGTTCTTAAAACTTCCCAAATACGATCCATGTTAGTTAAATCGTCTCCTTTAAGTACCATGCTGTGTGTAATTCTTTGGTTATTCGATCGGTCAAGATAAACAACAAAGTTTTTGTTATGACACATAGATTTAAAGAAATCAATGATTCGCTGGAAATTAAAAAGTCCTTCAGTATTTTTAACGCTACGCGAAATTCTTGTAGAATGTGTTTGTCCAAACCTTCAACTCTGGCGTAAATAGTGTATGGATTATAACGTCTGTTAGCAAGCTGAACGTTATACTCCCATTTAAACATTCCAGAATGTTTTCCTCCAGTGTAGATGTAGTTCACTTCTTCTCCGTATTTATATTTTTGATCGATATAATCCGCTTGGTAGTAATGGCTAAATCCTCGAGATGTTGGCGCTGGTGCGTTTTTAAAAACTTGGGCAATGTTTAACTGCGATACGTAATGACAAGGGTCTGTCGACTGCGACATTGTCGTCATGTAATTATAGTGAACATAGTATAGATCCGAATGTCTCTCCTGTTCTAAAGTATGTTGTATATTACGCAAACGAGTTAAAGATGGATGAGATTCCATTAAAACGTAATAGGCAACGACCCTAATTTCTACAGGTTCGTTTTGATCGACTAATAAAGGCCAATATAAATTATAAATATAATCGGATTTTCCAACAGTAACGTGTGCAATCATCCACATTGCCCATACTCTCATCATAATACTTGCGTGTTTTTCTCCTTTGGCAATTGGCACGAAAGTTTCAACAATAAATGGCGATTTTGTATTAAATAATGCTTGCATTCCAAGTATTTGAGTGGCAACATCTTCGCCTTCGTAAATCATTTTAACAAACTTAACGGTGTAAGTGTGGAAATTGTCGTGTTTCTTAAAAAATGATTTTATACGTTCTGAAAATGAATTGTATTGTTTGTGACCGTTAATATTGTTGTAAATATGCGCAAATTCATTAGACGCGTCAGAAGAATGATCGTAAGATACTGTTGGCATATTTTGAACTTTGTACGCCTGATAAATTAATGAGGCAAAACTTAAAACGGCAGATCTTCGCACTTGTTCATTAATTTTATCGTCCCACTCTAACATATCTTCCAGATTTTTAAGTAATTCTTCTGTTGGGTTACGAACGTAACCTGGAAGATCAGCTAAAATTTGTATAGCTTCGAAATCTTTTACTTTTTTTTCATAAATAAGTTTCTTGGCTAATAGAATAGATGCGTGTGTGCCAGCATAGGGTAATATCTGATGGAAGATTTCGCAAGCAGCTGGTGACTTGTTTTGTAGGTTACTTAATAGTTTTTCTAGTGAAGGTAAATCAAAATATCTTAAAAGTGATATTGCGTGATTAACTGATGCATCTTTTTCATTAAGAGGATCGTGCAAAAATTCACCCATTTGACATAATACTTCTTCAGCTTGTGCTATTTGTTTGCCCATGTCTACCAAGTATCGGCCGTTAGTTAAATCAATCATATCTTTGTCAGCGGTGTTATACATTCTGTAATGTATTTGATACTCAGTCTGTTCAGATTTACGCGACCTACTATTAGTTATTAGTACCGTGTCAACTAAATCAAGGGTTACTTTTGAAGTAACAGAGTAATCGTCAGACATGGCGCGATAAAGATGCATGCGTATTGATCCCGTCGATTCAATGTAGTCAGCACAATAAATATCTTCTTTTTTTCTAATGACGTATTTATGTTGACTATCGTGAAACACTGGTTCTTCAAATCGAGCTTCGCAAAAATCAAAATCAATATTCGAGTGTGTTTGCATGTAAATAGGATTTGTGGTAGCCATTTCGTGCATTTTTTGTACAACTAAAGTATCTCCTTTTGTATGCACGTCATACTCGGTAACACTTTTGCCGTACAAATTTTGCTCAGTAGTTGTAAAAGCGTGTGTGTGATTTGAGTAAAAGTTAACTTTTTTACAATCCATTTGCAAAACGGCAGCAATTGCTCGGTGCATGTTGCGAGCAAACATTTTCTCATCTTTTTCCATTGATAAACTCTTAAGTTGTCCATTTGAGTTATATGATATTTTAAATGGTCGTAGTAGATCTTTAGCTTCGTCTGCTATTGGAAGATCTTGCAAATCGTGTTTGTATCCGTTGTAAATTTTGCCATTGTATAGTTTATAGCTGATATCTGATAGTTGAGCGACTAATCCACTACCTTCACGCTGTAGATGTAATTTACCATAAACCATCAATTGAGATGCATATTGTTTGGGTATACGTGTACCGGCCGAAATTTCACCTTTGTAGGTATAAATTAGTTCTTTCCCTTTTGGTATTAGGTCTACAAAGGCACTTGTAGTCGAAAATGCCAAAAAAACTAAAAAAAAAAAATATTATTTGAGAATCTATATTTTACCTTCTACAATTTATAATAAAACAGAAATATTAGTATACAACAATAATAAGATAAAACTAAATGTTAATCTTATGCTTATTTGGATGAAACAAAATTGAGGCAAACTTCTCAAATTTAACGGGTTATGGTATCGATGCAAATGTTTACAAATTTAAAAAAAATGTTTCGGTTATTAATCCTTTTTCAACTGAAGAATTGACATTATTGAAAGTGGTTCATTTAGTGCAGAGGTGGGGGAACCTTTTACCATTAGAGGTCACATTTAAACAAGCAGTAATTAGAGAGGCCGCATAAGCTGGTATACCTATGAAAGTGACTATTATTTAACACAAGAGCTACATTTTATGAAGGCCGCATAACAAACTCACGAAGGCCGCATGCGGCCTCGAGGCCGCAAGTTTTCCACCTCTGATTTAGTTAAACAGAGATAAATAAATAGAAAACTCGGCGAAAAAGATTTCAAACTTAAGCGTACAATTTAGATACATATTTGCAGGTAAAAAACACGTTCTTTTGACGCTTGAGGCGGTGCTTATGAATAATAGTTAGTAACCTTGTAATATCGCTGCAAAATGTTTATAATGCCAATGTTGTCAATTTTAACTGGCCGTTCTGTTATAACGTATGTTTGGTTGCCTACCTTGCAGGTCGCGCTTAAAAGCGTCCAAAAACTTTTTTGAGGCAGTGTACATGAAACTGTTTAAAAAAACACACAAATTGCCATCGACAGAATGAAGACCAGCTATGACGCTAAAACACAAAATGATGGATTTCAGCCAAGTGCCATGGTGTGGTTATATAACTCCTAAAATAACGTGGTTTGTCACCAAAGCATTAACGGAAATAGGAGGACTTTTATGAAGTTCTGCAGCGTATTTATGACGTCGTTATGGTCGTATTAAAACTGACGTTTCATTTTTTGTCTGGTCACCAAGAAGTGCTCACGTGCAAAGCCGTTATACGAAAATTTGTGTCAAACACTATAAAATTTTAAGAAAGTTATAGTTTCCAAATATCAAGAAATTGGCAGTACTTAAGCTTGGTTGCAGCTTAGATCAACTGGATTGTAAGACAGTTTGAAATATGTTAGTAGTCGTCTTTCGAGGAACAGACGTTGAAGTGATGGTCTGCAATTATCATTCAAGTACAACATCGAGCCAGAAGAAGTCCATTGACTGCTACTTTTCTGCTAAAAAAAATTGCCGAAATGTAGAAAGCTGCTGTTATGGCCACGACTCCTTCTATCGATTGCCGCGTCTATCTTCTCGTTCCGGAACAGAACAATCATAAAAAAAGCAGTAAAACGCATCGAAACTTCGAGATCATTCAAGATCATTTGAGTCAATTATTGGAAAGCACAGAATGTTCTGGAAGCAGATAAAATAAAAATATAAAAGATGTCTAAAGGAAATTTAGTTTAGTCTAGTCAAAAGTTGGATGTGTTAAGAAATACTGTGTTGGTCTAAACAAATAAGATAATGCGAATGCTAGTGAAAGTAAATATCAGATAAAATCGCAAGTTATCTGCGGATAATGTTTATAAATATCGAGTGATAGTCATATATCAATTACTTGTAAATTTTTTAATTATCGTTACATTTTAATAGTGTTAGTTTATTAAAAATTATGTTTATTAAAGATTAGCTTATAATAACCCAATCTAAATTATGTGTAAATAGTTAATTTTCAATAAACTAATAATGAAAAATTCGTTACAATATTGTCAGCGCCTTTACAATAAAAATAAGTAGCAGGTAGTAAGGGCATTTAACAGCATCCCATTTTTGTGACTAGCTTCTGTTCTGTGCTGACCGCTTGTAAGAACTGTACTGAAGTAGTGAATTAAGTTGTTGAAATTAAAATTATCATAATCGCAAGAAATCTTTTATTTACAACACATACGAGCTGAAACAAATATGAATAAAACATACTTTTTGATTCAAAACATAGTAAATGTTTTTAAGTTTTGATAATGAAGAAAAGCCTTGTTTTGATATTTATAAAAATCTACATACAAAAAGTTTTGTAATAGAAATGATTTCAACTATTAAAGCTATGCATGTAAACAACTTTTAGTTTACAAACAAAATTATAAATGAAAATCTTTGAGATGCAGCAAAGCACTAGATCTTAAAAGTACAACAAATATTATGTTAAAACAGTAGATAATATTAGTAAATTATCAAAATTTTTATTTGAATTATATGTTGTAAGTAGGAAACTGATAACTTTAAACTTTAAGTGTCACAAATCAAAAACAAATTATTCAAGCGGTTTTCTTGTCCTTAGTTGATAAATACGAGTGGCGTTACCCACGCCGAGGTCCCCGTACCAACTGCAACCGCCGGGTAACCACAGACAAAGACGCAACGTTACGTTCACATCGAAATCACAAGTAAGAGCACGTCCTTATCAAAAAGTTCCTTGCCCACTTCCGTTCCCGCAACCAGTAATAGTATTACGACTACAAAGAAAACCAATTTTTTCGTCGCGATTTGAAACGCCAACAGTCTTCTAAACAAAAAATTTTAATATTAGGAGTTCCTTCATTGCCGCAACATCGACGTCGTTCTTGTCCCCAAAGCCTATCTTTGGAACTGTAACAACCCTAACATTTGAAACTACATTAGATATAACACCAATCGAACCGTAAAACGCAGAGGAGGTTTGACCGTTTACTTCAAGCGGTCTATCTCTCACTACCACGTTCTAGTTCACTTCAATACAAAGCATCCAGACTAGCACTGCAAAAAATGTAACCACAATAATCGACTTTAGCAAAATTTCAGCCAGCATCTTTACAAACTCACAATCCATCCCTACAACAAACTTCCCGACGTCATCATAGTCATTTTCAACAACATCAGGCTACTTTATAATCTATCTACAGTTTGCAACTTCAGTTTCAATCAAGAGTCTGTGTTTCTAAAATTCGGGGCAAGCAAAAAACGACCATCTTTACTTCGAAAAAAACATTACCCTCTGGTCATCCTTCCAATTCAGAGCCAGTAAACTAATTACAAACGTTACAACTTTAAACCGCGGTTGACAACTTTACAGACATCGTCAAAAGATACATCATAAAAGTCACAAAAGCTATCACCAAAACCAAGTCGGATCTGCTTTAAATCCCACTTCACATCCGCGAATAGATCACCAAGAAAAACTATCTAAGACGCTTATGGTAACACTTCCGCACCCAAACAATAAAAAAGTCATCAACACTGTTCAAATTGCCATTTGAACTCATATCGAGCAACATCAAAATATCCTTTTCAACGACAAACTTTAGTTTCTAAATTCACAAGACCACAGTGTTTGGCAAACAGCCAACAAAACAGGAATAAGTCTTTCATGTTCGCCATCTACGGCCTCCGAGATCTGGTCTATACTGATCTAGACAAAATGGAAATTTTCGCCAACACGCTTTAATTTAGAGTCTCCCAAAGAAGTCAAAGCAGAGATCACAAATTTTAAACCGCGCAAAATTCTCAAGAACGATGGCATTTCTAAAAAAACCTTCAAACTTCATCCCAAAAAATGTATAACCACTTTTACAGCCATTTTCAACGCATATCTAAGATTCCGATATTTTTCACTTCACTGGGAAACTGCAAACGTCATAGTAATTTTTAAGCCTAGAAAATATCTTAACATGCCCTAAAACTAACGTCCAATTAGCTTACTTCCAACGCTTGATAGGTTACTGGAAAGAATAATTCTTATTAGATTACGGAAACAGGTCGATACCAACTAAAGTATCCCCAAAAAACAGTTCGGTTGCAAAAAGCGTTTTACCGTTCACCAAACTCTCCGCGTGGTTGCATAGATCACCGACGGCTTCAACTTCGACATCAAAAAGGCGTTTGACAAGGTCTGGCATCGTTATCTAGTCAATCGAGGCGCGTTTCCGATTAAACTTCTCACCGCCAAATCCACTCTACATCACACGGAAACCGGCTTTCTATCAGGATCTGCGATTTGATTGACGGCCTCACCTACAATTTTTACGTCAACAACACCGTCGTCTGGCAAGATCCCACTTATCTGCACAATTTGAAAGACATCTTTAAATGACTCTCACTTCACTAGACAACCGGTGTATAAAAGTTAAGCGCACTTAAAGCGCAGCTCTTTTCTTTACTTGAAGAAAAATATGCCCCACAAACCGCATCTACTTTAAAAGCAATGATGTCCCCTGACTGAACAAAACTAAATATCTCAGAATAACTATAGACAAGAAACTACTCTAGAAATCCAACACCACGCAGAAGTTTGCCTCGTCCAACGGCTTATTAGCAAAACTATACCTAATGCTACACCGCAAGAACCGCCTCAACATCGACAACAATTTACAAGATGATCATCCACCTATCCATGCTAAAATCCACTTCCCTAAGATCCAGATCTTCTAAAACAAGATCATCAGAATGATCGCAAACGCTCTTTGGTTTTTCCGAACAGACCGCGTTCATCAAGAACGAAACAACTTGAATATTGCAGATTATGCCCATCATTGCGCCCCATGCAGACCAATCTCTTTGTCCGGTGGCTTTAGGACTACGACAGGAACGACATGCCTAGACACAAGCGGCCGAATAATGTCATCTTAGATTAAGTATTAGAATGAAATGATCAACCTAGCGGAAAAGTTTGAAATTAAAGGGAAAACTAAATTGAAATAGCGAATAAAACATGTATGAAATTGAAATTGATTGCGTGTCATTTTGTTTTATATTTAACTTCTAAAATAAACGGAAAACAACTGTGTTTAACTACGTATTGGTAGACACCAAAGTATATTCTAAAAACACAAATGTAAAAACAGGTAGTACGCCAATAAAAGTTCACACTCAAGCTACGTATTTTAACAATCAGTTAAAACTAATAAGTAATGACCCAGCAAAACGAAATTAACAACTTGAGAAAAAAAAACTGTTAAAATTACTACTTTACAAAACAAAATACTTACAAGTTTAATTAATATATTATAAACCTTTTCTTTTGCAAAGATTACGTTTTTGTATAAACCTGCATGTAATATTTGTTTAACAAGACTTAAAAATAAACGCTTTGGGTAAGTATTTAGATTGTTTATAAATATAAATCTGAACACAAACAACAAATTACGATGATAATTTTTATTATTACTTATAATCAAGCGTACAAAACATTTACATAACGCATTTTCCATAGAAGCTAACTCCATCAACCATGGGGTAATCTATATGGATCGAGTGTCCTGTATACCTCATCATAAGATGAAAATGTAGAGCATTTATTACCACTTCGTGGTCGTTTTCTCGATACAAACAAGTCAACCAATCGCAACTGTAAAAATCTGTTTCTTGTACTACTTCGGTTTCATCTACTATGAGTTTAAATTTCTCGTAGTTATTGCCATAAGGATATATTTCTACAGAGTGATCATCGTGAAAAATTTTAAAGGCCTGTAAGAATAAACATGTATAATTTATAGAAGTTTAATTAAATTACTTACCATTAATTTTGTGCCTGTTATTCGTTTCAAAAATACTCCATGTTTACAATCAGTCTCTGCATTACCAATATACAAGGTCCAAGAATCGCTAAGCTCACAGTCAACAGGTTTATCCTGAAATTCATCTTGTTGAACTTTGTATATGTCGGCATGGCACTTTTGCATCAAATTCTTTTCAAACAAAAACGAGTATAGTTTTGAGGTGTGCGTGTTACTGGTTGTTGTTAAGTAAGTTGGAACTCTTTTAAATGTGTGTACACGATGTGTTGATTCAAATATTAAGTCTACACCATCTCTATCAGTTGGATAGATCATTATAACTCGCATGTCTTTATCGGACATTTTTGGATTTTCTTCAAGTTTCGTGTGATAATGGCAGTTGTAGAAATTGGCGAGATTATCAACTTGAGTAATAAACGGATGTAAACTATTCTTTGCTTTAATTTTGTAGATGTACTCTCTAAGAGAACTATGCGCAGCTAAACATTTCATAGAAGAAAAGTCTACACCAGAATCTACATAAGGTAAGCAAACTCCGTAACCGTGATGCGGAGTCTTTTGTTCTGATAACTGTTCTCCAACATATGTAACGTCGAAGACATCGTAAACGTTCGTATCAGGATTTTCATAAATCACCGTTGAATTGCCGGTTAAATCCTCTAAGCTCCAATGCCTCTTATCTTCGTAAGAAATTTTGTAATCTTTCTTAGTAGGTATTGTACGTACAATATCTAACTTTGTATGTTGAGAAGTATGCCCACAATTTAAATCTGTTGTAAAATGTACGTCCCATGTCTTTAAAACTTCATCTTTGTTTTTAAAAGAGGTAGATACACGGATGTTATATTTCAGACCTGGTAAAAATTGGCCTTCTTCTGGTGTTACTGTTTCTTTAAAACGAGCGTTAATATCAATTTGCGTGTTTTTGCATTTGTCGCTCGGAGTGAACACAACGCTTAATTTGGTTGATACTGGAGGTGGTTGTTTAAACAAAACGTGATACCAATTAAAGTAACTTAGTTTGAGGTAATCATAAAGACTGTTGGCATTTTTTTTATTGTGAGAGAATGCGTCCTTAAGTTCGTCGAAAATATCCATTGGCCAGTGCGCATCACTGTTGTACATGTATTCAGCTATGTATTCGTCTAGATCTATTTTATTCACCATTTTCTGTAATAAACATTATTGTAAATAACTTTGTATTTTAATCTAACTAAATACCTACTTTTGTGTGGAAGTCATCATCTATAAAGTTTCCTACACCTGAGCGGCACTTATGGCAAGATTTTTGAAGACATCCACTCACGTCGCCTTTAACAAACGTTTGTCTGTTTACGATTAAGTTTGCAGATATTGTGTCCTTGTAGTCTTTTTCGTACTTCTTCAGAGAAAGTTTCATGTTACCTTGTTGCGGATTTATTGTTAGATCAGCAAAAAATGGAAATTGATATTCAAAATTGTGAAATCTTGCAACTCCGTGCCACGTATCAGCTAATGGATTATAGAAAGACAATCCATATCGGATACGATTCGAAAAGTAATAATGATTGTCGAAGTGCATTACATAACTGTCGTCACTTTCTCGTTTCACATTAACGTGGTAACGATT
This sequence comes from Aquatica leii, assembly GCA_035610365.1. NCBI lineage: Eukaryota > Metazoa > Arthropoda > Insecta > Coleoptera > Lampyridae > Aquatica > Aquatica leii. The sequence continues at coordinate 226,534 of CM069434.1, forward strand.
AATAGAAGGTGCAATAGTTTCAAAAACTACTGGCAAACCCATTTCAGTAGGAAACGGAACAACACCACGTTTAGACATTTGAACGTGTATGCGGTTATCTAGAAAATCTAATCCAAGTGTTCTTAAAATATCCCAAATGTGATCCATGTTAGTCAGATCGTCTCCTCTAAGCACCATGCTATGGGTAATCCTTTTGTTGTTTGATCGATCAAGATACAGAACAAAATGTTTGTTATGACACACAGATTTAAAGAAATTAAAAATTCGTTGAAAGTCGAAAAGTCCCTCAGTACTTTTTAACGCAACACGAAATTCGTGTAAAAGGTGTTTATCTAAACCTTCAACTCTAGCGTAAATAGTGTAAGGATTAAAACGTTTATTAGCAAGTTGCACGTTGTACTCCCACTTAAACATTGCATAGTGTTTGCCTCCAGAATAAAGATAGTTTACTTCTTCTCCGTATTTATATTTTGGATCGATATAATCTGCTTGGTAGTAATGGCTAAATCCTCGAGATGTTGGTGCAGGTGCGTTTTTGTAAACCTGAGCAATGTTTAATTGTGATACGTGATGGCAAGGATCTGTCGACTGTGACATTGTAGTCATGTAATCATAGTGAACGTAGTATAAATCAGAATCTCTCTCCTGTTCCAAAGTATGTTGAATATTACGCAAGCGAGTTAAAGACGGATGTGATTCCATTAAAACATAGTAAGCCAACATTCTGATTTCTATGGGTTCATGTTGATCGACTAATAGCCGCCAGTATAAATTGTAAATATAATCAGAATTACCAGCCGTTACATGTGCAACCGTCCACATTGCCCAGTATCTCAGCATAATTGTTGCGTCTTTCTCTCCTTTAGCAATTGGCACAAAAGTTTCAAGAATATACGGTGATTTTGTATTTGATAATGCTTGCATTCCAAGTATTTGAGTATCAATGTCTTTGCTCTCAAAAATCATTTTAATAAATCTAACGGTATAAGCGTGGAATACATCATGTTTTTTGAAAAATGATTTTATACGTTCTGAAAATGAACTATATTGTTTGTGTTCGTTAATATTGTTAAAAATATGTGCAAATTCAGTTGACGAGTCAGAAGAATGATCGTGAGGAACTGTTGGCATATTTTGAGCTTTGTATGATTGGTAAATTAACGAAGCAAAACTCAAAACAGCAGATCTTCGTACTTGTTCGCTAATTTTATCGCCCCAGTCTAACATATCTTCTAGATTTTTAAGTAATTCTTCTGTTGGGTTACGAACGTAACCTGGAAGATCAGCTAACATTTGTATAGCTTCGAAATCTTTTACTTTTTTTTCATAAATAAGTTTCTTGGTTAGTAGAATTGATGCGTGTGTGCCAACATAAGGTAATATCTGATGGAAAATTTCACAAGCAGCAGGTGACTTTTCTTGTAAATTACCTAAAAGTTTTTCAAGTGCAGGTAAATCGCAATATTCTAAAAATGACAAAGCTTGACTAACTGATGCGTCTTTTTTCGTTAAGAGGATCATGCAAAATTGTCCCATTTGGCACAAAACTTCTTCAGCTTGAGCTATTTGTTTGTCCATGTCGACTTGGTATCGACCGTTAGTTAGATCAATCATATCTTTGTCAACCGTGTCATACATTCTGTAATACAGTTCGTATTCAGTCTGTTCAGATTTACATGATCGAGTGCTAGTAACTGGTACCATATCAACTAAATCAAGAGTTACTTTTGAAGTAACAGCGTAATCGTCTGACATGGCGCGATAAGGATGGAAGCGGAATGACCCAGTTGATTCAATGTATTCGGGACAATAAACATCTTCTCTTTGTTTAATGTAGTATTTATGCTGACTGTCATGAAATATTGGTTCTTCAAAGCGTGCTTCGCAGAAATCGTAGTCAACATTTGTGTGAGTTTGCATGTAAATAGGATTAGTGGTGGCCATTTCATGCATTTTTTGTACAACTAAAGTATCTCCTTTTGTATGCACGTCATATTCAGTAACACTTTTACCATATAAGTTTTGCTCAGTAGTTGTAAAAGCGTGCGAATCGTTCGAGTAAAAGTGAACCTTTTTACAATCCATTTGTAAAACAGCAGCAATTGCCCGATGCATGTTGCGAGCAAACATTTTTTCATCTTTTTCCATTGTTAAGCTTTTAAATTGTCCATTCGAATTATACGATATTCTAAATGGCCGCAGTAAATCATGAGCTTCGTCTGGTAGCGGCAGATCTTGCAAATCGTGTATGTATCCGTTATAAATTTTACCATTGTACAGTTTGTAAGTGATATCGGATAGTTGAGCTACCAATCCATTACCTTGTCGTTGCAAATATAACTTTCCGTAAACTAATAATTGTGATTCATATTGTTTGGGAATACTTGTACCAGCCGAAATTTCACCTTTGTAGCTGTAAACTAATTCTTTGCCTTTTGGTATAAAATCTACAAAGGCACTTGCAGCTGATAACGCTGCTAAAACTAAAAAAATATTGTGATAATTTGATTGAATTTAAAATGAGTTCTGAAAATGTTTTAAAGCGATATTAAAGAACATGAATTTTCACAAATGTAACAAGAGAAAAAAATTTTAAACATATTCCGATAAGGTAAGAATATTAGTACAAGACAACATAGTCATTGTCTGAAGTTACATAAACAACTTTAAAAGTAAGATAAATAATAACTAATTTTTTAAAGGTATCTAAGACGTTTTTAGGTTTAATATTAGAAGAAACGTAAATACATATGATTGATGTAAATTATTTTTGATAAACTTTTAGCTTTGTAATTTATCAAGAAAAACAAAGTAAAACGTACAAAGAAGAAAAACGACAACTGGTCAAAAAAAAAACAATTCCAAAAACTATACAAACATATAGTATAACAAAAGTATAAGAAAATGTGAAAAACAATCAGAAACATGGCACTTAAACCGAGCTGTCGTAAAATTATTAGTATTCTAGGCAAACATTGCATAGCTCAAATAAACATTTTTTAAAATCAATTATCAGAAACAATTAGAGCAAAAGAAAATAGAAATTCATGTTAGTCTTAAGCATCTTTGCTACTTATGCACTTCTTACAACAAATTATGTGCAGAAATCTAAAGAAATCTAACAGAAAAGTAGGTATTTTCTAGACTGAAGTAGAACGCATCTATTTTAAAAACTAAATAAAAAATGTATTACAAAAATTTGTCGTTAATTATTGAATATAAAAAATAGACTTTATTATAAAGTACAATTTATAATTATTCATTAATAACAAAGTCCGACAATTACATACTCGTTATCTTTAGATCAAAAATTAAACATTAAACGCATACGTTTTATTATGTTGATTTTTGACTACAAATTGATTGATCTAAAATATAAAATAAATGACTCAAATTGAAAAGTAGATTCTACTTGTGTGAATAGTTTAGCAAAACGAATTTAATGAGCTTTTGTAACTTTCTCTATTTTGAAGTTTAAAAAATTGTTTTGTTTAAAGTTTAAAACTACGAAAACTTTCTTCGCGCAACAAAAAAATGTAAACAGTTACTCAAAAACAAACTTTTTGTTTCTTAGGAAAAATAATTTTTTCATCGATCGTCTATTGATAGCAATAATAACGTATAATAATATATCAGAAATAGATCGTTAATGATCCCTATTAATGAACGATTTTGAACCAATGAATGAATTTCTATTAATGAACAATTTGTATAACGACTAATAAAATCGTTAACAACCATTATCTTAACAATATTGCGCGACTGCTAGATGTAACAACGAGTTACGTATTCACACGTGTTACCAACGTACTCAACGGAAAAACTTTAAAACGAACTCTTTTGTTAATCGGCGACAAATAATCTCGACAATATTAACGCGTTCCCTCGCTACATTTATGTTAAAATATCTCGATTGTTAATCGCTATCATTAACAAACCTTGTTTGTTAAATAACTATTAAATACCTGTAAAACTATCAACTGTGCAATAGAAAATTACAGTAGTGAGCGAAGTTCAAAAACAAAATAATTATAAAATAATGAAAAAAACAATCTTAAACTAAAATTCAAAATAAATAGTTTTAAAATATTGTAAGTTTACAATGTATTCTTGTAAGATTTAATAGATTTGAACTGCTTATTAGTTATTCAAGAATAAATTATGGATGCTCAAAAGAATTTAGTCAAGTTTGATCGAGAAAACTGTTCCAAATTTGAAATTGTCCTCTTAAAAATATGAAAAAAAAACATTCTTTAAATCAAAACAAAGAAATTGTTTTTGAATTATAATAATGAAGAAAGAACATGGTTTTTGAACTACTTTGAGATTATTCAAAAATCAATTTCTTATAGAATATTGATTAAATTATGAAATCTCAAAGTTTGATCGACAACAATTAAAACAATACTATGATAAAAACGTTTTCCGGATTTGAATTATGCCATTGTTGTATTCGAAGTTAATTATTGCAGACATATGCCAAAAATATTGTCAAGGTATATAATTTGCGGACGGGAACGCCATATTATTGTACTAAATCGACAACGACACTAATTCAAAATTTTTATGCATACTTTTATCAGTCAAATAACAAAATAAAATGTATTATCTTTCTATGAAAAAGAGTTCAAAAAATATGTAAACCTTAGAACTATTCCTAAGGAATGCAGGAGATGGAATAGTGCCAAAAAACAATAAAAAACAAACGTACATTAATAATTTCGTTCTTGCACTGAGTCACATTACTGTAAAAGTAATACAAACCTGAAGATCTACTTACAATGTGATCTAAACGTTACAAGACTTTTTGAGCAATACCTACAGACTTTCTAAAAATATGAATGTGAATGTAAGTTAGAAAATATATAAATCTAACTACAATATTTTGTTTGGTAACTCACAGACCAACTGGTGTTCTACTGCTTAAAAACGAAAAAAAATTTTGAAGAAAGATTGGTACAGAACATTGTGTTCACGTTTTAAAAACAAATACTTTTCTCAAATTATTAATAAATTTAAAACCAAATACTGTAACTTTTTTATTTGTTTGCCAAAAAACATTGGTTAAGAAATAAATTACAATTTCACAAAGCTGTCAGGTGATTTAAAAACACAATTAAAGCCACTAAATGTCTGGGTGTCTGTATGAACTGAAATTACTTCTATAAATATTTTAACGCAATTGCATAGGCCGTGAAGCATGTTTTAAACAATTTTAATTTTGAAAATTTTATTGAAAAAGTGAACTTGTAGCTGACGGCTGTAGCGGCCAGAATAAAAACTCTATGATGATCTCTCTGTTGGCTTATTGGAAATATTAAAACTATTTAGCTGGTTAGATGTTCGTTTATTATCTCAGACTTTCAGTTAATCGAAAGACAAATAAAAGACACCGGTGTTTCTGCAACTTGGTCATTCCGACATTTTTAGTTAAAAAGTATGCTACGATGCGGAAGATGTATATAGATTTGATCCCATACGACTAGAAAATACAAACAAAAAAAGTTGTGAAAGCTCCGGCATCATGACATTTTAAATTCAATAAAACAAAACGTTTTATTTTCAATAAACAAAAAATACTGTTTTGGTGTAACGGGAGTTCAATAAAGTATACTGTAAATTTTACCTTTAGAACTAGCACTAAGAGAGAATTTAAAGAGAGACAAGAGTACAAGTGATTGACTGTTCGGTCAAAACTATAGTAGTAAATGAAAAAGATTGAAGTTTTACAAAAAACATCTTTTGAACGATGTTGCAGAACAACCAAATGCTGCAAACTTCGAACAATGCCAAAATCAAGATGACAGACATGTTGTTTAAATTTTTAATTTTAGTTTTTATTATTTTTGTTGTTTTGTTTAGTTTAAAACTGACTTTAGCATTCGTACAAAAAATATATAATGCAAAAAATTCTTTATTCAAAAGTAAAACGTTTTTCTTCTTTTCCCAACAATTAACTTCAAACTATATGATTAGTTTTGCCATGATGACCTTATGTGAAGAAACTTAACAGAAAAAGTTTTTTAGACATACAATTTAAGACCAAAAAATACTTTCAAGTTTATCAGCAAAGTAAATTTTAATCTAGAAATTCTAAAAAGCGGCCTAAACTTAAATGTCGTTTAGACAACTGTAACACTATCGAGTGTGCAACTAAAAATTACAATAATAAGCAAAGTTTAAACATAAGAAGAATAAATGGCCAACCTTAACTAAAACTTAAATTAGGTTTTGATGTATTGAGCGTAAGTTTACAATAAATCATTAAAAAACTTGTTTAATTTGAACTGCTTTCAGATTATTCAAAAAAATGTTGATAGAATATTTATGAAATTTTAGTAAAGTTTAATCGAGAATAATTAAAACTGTTTTTAAAACTTGAAGCAGACGATTTTAAAATATTTCTCCTGAAGCTAATTTGTTAAAAATTAAATATAAGACATTTTTATAAGTTCTAATAATAAAAAAAGTTTACAAATTTAGCAAAACTAACTAAATTTGACTTTTAGACGGTCACGTTGCTGTCTTCACTTACTGAAGAAGTGAAATTGTGAAAAGTGTTAATATAGGAGGCGGTTAAAAAAACCAAAAATCTTTCTGAAGAAGTCAGCAACCCGACTGTACAAAAGACAAATTTAGTAAAGTTTGCGAGTTTTATGATTTGTTAATATAGTACGCAGTTGTAAACACAAAAATAATAAAGAAATCGTAAAAAAGCATTGTATTTCTCTAACTACCAAGCAAGACGCAACTTTAGTGTACTTTTTACAACAGATTATGTAAAAAAAATGCAGAAAAATAGTGTTTTTTAGATATACAAAAGTAAGTCCAGTTTTATAAAAACATTGTAAAGACTGCCAAAATCTAATAATGATAAAAAGTTTTACACAAAAAAGTAGTCAAATACAAAGAAAACTTGAACATACCAAAAACATGTAAATTAGAGTTCCATAACTAACTTATTTGTTAACATTTGTGATAAAAATGTAATATGATAATAGCAGATAATTAAAATATTTCGTAATACATTTTAATGAAATTGCACGTAAATTAGGAAATCTTAGTAATCACGACTACAAATTTGTAAATTTAACAATACTGTTATGTTTAAATACTTCTTTATTATGTCTTGACTACTTTTTTGAATGACATTTATATATCACCTTGTGATTTACTTATTAAAGCATAAATTGGTTGACTGGTCATGTAGACAGTTTTAAATTATATGCAGTTTGCAATAACACGAAAAAATTATCAAAAAAATCAAGTACTTACTCAGCAACAGTGTAGTTGTGTATCGGGCCATGTTGCAGACTAAATTTTCATCGACGTAGCTCTCGTTATATAACTTTTTCAAATGACCCTTTGTTATCAAAGAGTGTTTTCCAATTATTTTTATGTCTTGTTACTTAGTCTTAAATTGTAATCAATCAGTTGCTTTATTTAGTAATAATTTACTAAAGATAACTAATTATTACAAGTATTGCTCAAATCGGTGCTAATGTTAAATGTATTGGCAAGCGAAATCCTGTTGTCGTGTTTGTATTTATATAATCTCAAATCAAAATTTAACCAACAACAAAAACAATTTTTTTAATTGTACGAGTTTGTTACCTGCTGGTCATTACCTGCTACAGATTCTAAAATAAGTTGCATTTTTTAATATGTAATTTATTTTGAAACATCGGTAATTGTAGTTTGTTGAGTGTGTTTTATAATAATAACGATAGAATTATTAGTGTACGGAAAAACAAATTTAAAGAAAGCATTCGTTCTTGAACGCTTAAAAACTGAGTCAACTAAGAGTGATAGAAATATGCGGTTTTGAATTTTCGATTTCTTTATTTTTGTGCATTGAACGAAATTTAGTTTGCTGGAAAAAAAAGATGATTTAATGTTTGTGATTGAAAGTAAAATGAGTCAGTATGATCTACATTGTAATTACATAAAATAAGTTACGCGCTTACTGCTTACAGAGAATAAAATTGAATACAATTAAATAAAAGCAAAATTATATAATACTAAGAAATAGTACGCATACGGCTGACATGATTAATTAGAGAATCAAATATAACTACTAAAAGTACACGCTATGCTCGGTAACGTGCATAAAGCTGAAAAATTTACAAATTATATAATACTGAGATTTCAGAAAAAGTTGCGAGTCATCCTTTGTCACTTAGGGAATCTGCCGGGAAAGTCAGGATTAGTATGTTCTAGGATTGCGATAGCATAGTTTACATGAAATCTGTCGAACGAATTCTAAAGCGACGGCTGCGTAAGGTTCGTCCAGACAAAATGTCAATTTTGCATCATGATAAACTTGGCCTGACACAAGTCAGAGAAGCTTGAGTTTCATGACGTTTTTACCTTATCCACCTTATAGCCCAGATTTTGCGTCTTGTAATTTTTTCAGCTTTCTGGAGCTTACGGAACTATGAAAGCCAATTGTTTCTCTTCGGATGCAAAGTTGGTAACAAAGGTGAGGAAATGATACCGTCTTCAGACTTTTTCTGTGGCGGACTTGAAAAACTCGTAATACATTGTTGTAAATGTATTACTGTCAATGGCGACTATGTGAAAAACTGAATCAGTGCGTAGACGACAGTTTATATTATTATGTGACATTTATATGTAAACCATATATTTATTACTAAAGAGCGAACAGTCAGGTAAATGCCTGGAGCTTGCCTATTTTGCCTTTTTGTGTAACTTTTTGACTTTTTTCCTTTTTTAAAGAGATTTTATATTGCTTTTTTACATATAAATTTTGAAAAGTTTGTGTAAACAGTGTTTCAATAGGTAGATGACAATAAGGTACTACAGAATTTTACACATGACTAAAATATTCTTTGTTTGTTATAAATACCTGTGATATTGTCACACTGTGATAGTCTATTGCTGTTGTGCTGTGAGTAAGTTTTAAAAAATGCCACCTAATAAACAATTTGAAAATAATTACAAGTGGAGTAAATTGGACAATAATTTAACAACCGACGGGAAAAACCTTTATTGTCAAGTTTGTTTAAAATCAGTAAGTTTGTATTATCTTAAGTTAAATGCTTTTAATTACTAGTATATGTATTATTTTAGATCGGTGCTACTAAAAAGTACCATGTAAAACAACACTTTGGTAGTGGTTTACATTTAAAAAACATTAAAAAAACTATGAAAAAGCCATTGTAAAAAAACGTTATAGAAGATCAACAGAATAAACCTGGCCCATCAAAAACAACTTTTGCTCTAGATTTGTGCGAAGCATTGGTGTCAGTTCAAATTCCTCTTAAAAAACTTAATAATATCAATTTTTGCAATTTCCTTAAAAAATACACCGAACAAATTGTTCCAGATGAATCAACTTTGAGAAAAAATTATTTAGACATATGTTACTAATTGGTAAGCAGTTTAATTAAAGTATTAATAGTTTTCAAACTGTTGGTTTACCTTTTATAGAAAATACAGACAATAAGGAATGGCATTGGGGACCATTGCATTAGGACTTCGGTTGATGAAACAACCGATTGCAGAGGTCGATATTAGCAAATTTTGTAGTTGGTAAATTGTCTGAACTAGAACCAGGAAAAGCTCATTTGCTAGCATCCAAAGAAATTCCGCAGAGCAATCACAAACCAGTTGCAAATTTTTTCGATGATTGTTTGCGTAATTTTTTTTAATGATTGATTAATATAATACAATCTATTAATTACAATTATATAATTTTATGTTTGTAGGACTTCTGTATCCCAATGGCGTAAAAAAAGAAAAGCTTCTCTTATTCCTAACCGATGCAGCACCTTATATGATTAAATCCGCTCAGGCATTAGAAATATTTTAACCGAATTTAAAACATTTAAGTTCTCTAGCACATGAAATACATAGGGGGGGTGTGAATTCATTAGAGACAAGTTTGCAATAGTAAACAAGTTAATTTCTGCTACTAAAAAGTAAAAATCTCTTACATATTAGATTCTCTTTTTGATTATTAGATCTTGTTTCAGGTTTTTGTAAAAGCACCATTACGGGTAAGGGCTTATAAAGAAATACTTTCAGCTGTTAAACTTCCACCGGAACCTATCATAACAAGATGGGGAACTTCGTTATCTGCTTGCATTTTTTATGCCACACATTTTGAAAAAATTAAAGAGGTACAGTTCATACTATAATCTGACATCGTCTTATACATTAATTGAATTGTCTTACTTCAGGTGGTTGAATTATTTGACGAGACGGCCTCTACAGCAGTTGCTAAATCTCAAAAAACTTTTAATGACGAAGCTGTTAAGAGAGGACTTTTTCGGCATTCCTGACAAATTAAAGAAGCTAGAAAAAAGCGAAACCGCAATGACCGAATCTTTCGCTACATTCGAAAAAATAAGAACAATTATAAGAGCATGTCCTGAGACTATAGGAAGAAAAATAAATCAAAAATTGAAAACAACTGACTGAAATTCAAAAAGGAGAGGTCATGAAGCATCAACAGAAAATATGTTTAACAATAACGGAAACATCGGCATTAAAATTTGCTCCACTAACATCTTGTGATGTCGAAAAAACTTTTTCTTTCTATAAAAATATTTTAAATGATAAAAGGCAACAGCTTCTTGGTCAAAATATTGAAAAATATTTGATTTGTGCTTGGGAAAATAATAGCACTTAATAAGCATTGTAAAACAAAAAAATAAACTGTACATTTTAATAGATATTTGTGCCTTTTTTATTGTCTTTTTGGCAGGTTTAATATGCCTTTTATTCCACTTTTTTGGTATCTTTTCTTGCTTTACTATCCGCTCTTTATTTATTACTAATTAAGTTATTGCATAAGGTATAAGTTTGCGACATGCCCTCGTTAGTTTTTTTTTGGTTTGTAATTAGCTATTAGCTGCAATCAATATTAAAATTTTGTGTCGTTTTACATACAACCGAACTACAAAAATAATTTAAAAAAAAATTTTAGTGTTAATCTGTTGGTTAAAAAAAAACTTTACAAACAAGCAACGCTTTTATCTACATCATAATTATCTTATTATAGCTTTTGCGTATAATTGTAGAAAATCAAGTAAAAATTTTTCAATTTTTGCAAAATATAATAGTTTTAAATTTTGGTAATTATAAACGATTCAAGCATCGTTGATATTGTAAAAGTGTAGTAGATGACAGTTCTACTTCTCATGATAATAAATTATTTTACTAAGTTATTTTCCATAATGAAATATAGTTTACTGAACTTTACGTGTTTTTATAAACTTAAAAATAAGCATACGTGCATAACAGAATTTTTTATAATATTATACACCTTGTTTACAACAAACTGCAGGTGGTAGTAGTAAAATAATTAGTAAGGGTGACGCAAATTTTGGTACTTTTCATAAATAATTCACGAAATAATTGAAATTAAATGATTGCTACTTTTTGACAGGTTTGAATTTGAATTAACATTTTTGCACTTAATTTCATGTAAATTAGTTAAAAACAATCATTCATTGTATAAGTGCAATTATTGTTTTTTTAAAAATATAATTGGATTAGTGACTTTTCGAACTGTTACATATTATTTTGATATGGTAATCTACCAGATGTGTATTTTTCCTTTATCGTTGCTCAAGCTCGGATGGTCTATAGGTCAAACAATATACGGTAAATACAAATAAACATATTCTTTTTGTAAAAAATATTTAATTGATAGTGTAATATATTTGGATTGTAGTAGACTTTCAATAAATTATTTAGTTTTTCTAATGTAATTATGAAATGAGCGATATAAGATTTTGAGTGCCTAATTTGTTAATTAGTTGTTATATTTTTTTTGAGTAAGAAGCCTGATTTAAATCATGGTTAGCTTCAAAAATTTATTTTTTAAGATTGGATATGATATTTTTTTTTAAGTATTCGCAACTGTTTACATAAGAAAAGTAGGGAAAACTATTGTATCTTGGAACACTTGTTGACAAATGCTTTTTTTAAAAATCACAATAATAGCTTTATGACCTCTACAACTGAACAATTTAAATCTTCTATAAGAAAAGTCAAAAAAATTGCCTTAAACAAAAGACATGACCTATTTATTTTTTGGAAAAACGTACCCAGTACAAAACTATAGTGTCTTTTAAAATCATGCATCTTGTAACTTGAAACAGAATCTTCCATAGCATAATATCGTTCACACATAAAGAATATTAGTCAAAAGCAACAATATATAATGTAAGTGATAATAGTTCTTATTACAAACATAAAAGAGAAAACGTTAATCAACATGTTAATTTTTGAAATCAATTTGAAACCATAACTGACATTTGACACGTTCTGTTCTTTATTACAATGTCTTCTTCGCTGATATCAAATATCTCGTTAGAATTTAGTATAAATTTATTGCTTTTATTTATATATATATATTTTTTTTTGTAGAATTGTATTTAAAATTCAGGTAAATTTTGGATTTTACAGAAAATGTGACTGACAAAATGCTCTGACATTGTCAACTCTTCTTTTTCTTCTTGTTCTATCTCCTCATTGTTTGAGTCAGAGTTACTTTCTCGTTTCGCGGAGCAGGGTTAAGTAGGCCAAAGTTAGCTTTTTATTCCGATATCTCGAAATCAAGATTGCAAAAATACGATTTTTATAATTTAGTAAGATTACAGCTTCTATTCAATAACTCATGAGTAAGCGCAATTTGATTTTATCATGTTATATATATTGAAACGTTCGAGAAGTTATTTTCAAATTCAAGAGCCTTCTAGAAGCTGTTATCCATGTTCTAGAAGATATACCGAAAGTTAGGGAACAGTCGAGAAGGATTTGCAAACGTGTATAAATACCAAAGAGGGAAATCGTAGGTCAGTTATTGCAGTAATGCGAATACAGCAGTGTTAAGAAGATTATGCAAGTCGAAATAAATAAGTCGTTAGCACGTGTGAGATAAACCTACAGTGAATAATCGCGTACGTGATTTTAGTGTAAACAATTGTGTGAAGCTATCCGCGGACCTTATCTTATCTTCTTGTAAGTGATATAAATTATAGTGTAAGTGTTTTTATTAAATATTAATAGATATAATTAGTTCCGTTAATTTAGAAGTGTACATATTTCTAGTATAAGTAAAACATTGTTTTAGTCGTTTAAATAAATTAGTAGTTAATAATAAAATCGTTACAATATTTTTTTATTTATTACGGTAGTTTACTTCACCCCGAAATGTGGGTATAAAATGCATAGAAATGGTCTACGTTGTTGTATGTGCAGAGTGGATCAAATATGTTTCTTAAAAAATATCAGTAAGTGACCAAAGGTTCTTGATCATATGCGCTGAACTTTGTCTGTGTCGTGGTGAGTTTTTTAGAGAAAAATCGAAGAGGTTGCCACTCGTTTCTGTTTAGTTGCTCTAACACCGCACCTATTGCAAAGTTGGACGCGTTTACGGTTAACGAAATCAATGCACCCATAATAGTGTGGATGAAAGCGAATATTTAGAAATAAAAGTCTCACTGGACACTTACGTTAGGATTCATGTGCAACCCTCTTTACATTGAGCGGAAATGCCTTTTTTTTATTAATTAATATCCATACACTTTAAGAAAAAAACAAAAAAATTACAGCCAACACTCTGAATGTAGCAAATCATACAGTACGCAACCTATACCGAAAGATTGTACGCTTTCGGGTAAAGGTTGGATTTTTTTAGGCGAAATTAAATAACTAATATATATTATTCTTTCAACATTACACACGCATTTCGCAGGGTTGATTCGTACACCGTATTCACGCAAACGTTTGAAAACATCTTCTTCCGGGTTCCGCAAAAAAAAACCAAATGTCATCTACGTAAGCATGACAGCAATTTAAACCTTGCAGCACTTTGTGGCTAAATATCTAAAAAGTTTGTGCCGCGTTGCAAAGTCCGCAGGTCATATATCTGAATTCGAATAAACCGAAACTTTGATTCAGTAAATGCGTAAAATCGTTAATCTGAGGTATCGGTTAACTGTCCGGAACAATTATCGCGTTTAAGAGCCGGTAATTTCTGCACGGACGCTACAATCTGGCTTCTTTCTTTGGCACCAGATGCAACAGGCTTGCCCAAGAACTGCTGGATGGTCTACAAATGCTTTGCCTCAGCATAAACTCGTCTTGGCTGCTACAAGCTTTTCCGGGCGAGAACCGTTGACGACATTATACGATTGACAAACCTTTTATTATTATGTGGTGTTGAACTTTATAGTGCTACCTTGTCGGCATTAGCATTTGCCTAGTAACGTCTGCAAACTTCGCTAGTAGAGCATAAAACTTGCTCATTGTTGAAATTGCTGTTGCAGTTTTGATCGGTGCAGACAATATGTACACATAGAGTTTAGTGGCTGTGTCAATAAACTAATTGTTCCGTAAATCTACCAGGCTATAGTGGTTTAAAAAATTCGCGCCGATGATAGAACGCGATACGTGTGCTACGTAGAATTTACACTTATACGGACGTAGTAACCCGAAATCTGACAACGCGCTACGTTTAACTGTTTTTGCTGATATCACTGACACGTCGGCAACGACATCTATTAAAAACCGTATCCCCGTTGTCTTATCGGTCATTTGTAAAATACGTCACTTAGCGCCTCGACGTTGAAGGAACGAACAGAGTTGAGTGGACCTATTAGAGCAGCTTTCAGATAAACGGTAATAAAAACAAACACCTGGTTGTGAAGATTTGGAACGCAACCGGGAACACGAATTGCTTCTTTCTCGTCTACGTGCGCTGTTGCAGTTCATCTGCTCGACCATCTTTGTAAGCTTCTCAACCTTCTGTTCAAGCGTTGAGATAGAAGGGTAAGTTGATGAGGCCGTTTGCTGCGCTGTGGTTTCTGCATGCGCGATTGCAAACGAAACTGAAGGTAGGGATGTTGCTGTTGTAATGTCGGTGATGTTTGTACACCGGCTGTTGTTGTTGACTTCCCTGTTTTGTCCCCACTGATAGCCATTTTATCTAAGAGCAAAGCTATCAAAATCTGCTGTACCATCGATGATAATCTCTAGAGTCAAACCGTACGTAACACACTACTCGTTTAATCTGCTTCCTGCGTGCATTTTTAACTCCCGTAACAACTGCGAGGGCGTTTTGTTTCCGAATTCTAAGTCTGTGAGCACTTTGCGTAACTGTTTTTCATCGGAGTATGTAAAACGTCTCTATCAGTGGCTGACATTAAAATGTCCGACATTTGTCAAATGCACTAATTATCGTGTAAAATTTGGTAGCGTTTGCTTTAATTGCGTAAGTGTGGAATTAGGCTTTCACTTGAATGATCCACATTCGTGCGTTTACTTGCCAAAAGAGTGGTAATTTTATTTGCCTCATTGCACTTACTTGAGTTGCATTGTGCTCGATGATGCAATCGGTTGCGTCTTCGCTTTCTCTTAGTGGTGTACGAGAATGATGCGACTGCTCTCAAAAAATTATAGTGACAAAATCTGTGATTTGTCACAGTTTGTGACGGCTACGAATACTAGTTTACTTACATGTAGAATAACTACTGTGAACAGTTTACGGTTATGCAATCTAAGGGTTTCTAGTTGTGCTTTATACCGTAGTAAAATCATTGACTCAATATTCGAGTGTTGTAGAGTTATATGCGATTTCAGCCGGAACGTTTAATTGTTTAAATGCAAACTAGAAAGTGCTAAACAATCACAATTACACGGTGCTGTCATAGATTGCAGAAAGTAACAAAACAAGACGCTGTAAAAAATTACGGGTCGTTATTTTACACCACACCCAGCAAACACAGATGGATTTAAATTACTGTTGAATTGCCATTAAATTACGGTCATTTAAGTAGTAATTTAAACAGTTAAAAGGGCGCCATTAAGCAACCACTTAAACTACCAAAAATTCACTGACTTCTAAATTACTAATACGCTACCATTAAAATACTGTTGTTATATTACCATTGAATTACTGGTAAACTACTGTTTTGAACTACTAGCAAAACTATTAAATTATTATTAAAACCACTAACACATTTAAAAAACTAGTTTTTTTAATTAATTATTTGTTTCTGTAATTTTTTATTTATTTCGTTTACAGAATTTGACGCACAAAATTGATAAATTGTGGGATTTTTTTAAAATTAGAATTTAATTTAAGTACTTACCTGCGGTTTGATCCCACGAACATCAGG
Source organism: Aquatica leii (assembly GCA_035610365.1). Lineage (NCBI taxonomy): Eukaryota > Metazoa > Arthropoda > Insecta > Coleoptera > Lampyridae > Aquatica > Aquatica leii. The sequence goes on from CM069434.1 coordinate 242,691, forward strand.
AAAATCTCTTGCAACCTAAACGTGTTAACCACTACTCTACCTGACCTAATACAATAAATGCTAACTACACGTTATATATGTTAAATACAAAATCGAGTAACTTATTCGTAATTTAATACTTTCAACGTGAACCATTAAATATTTCACTGACAATTAGACTGATGATGAATTAGTCCTATATATACATTTGCATCGCTACGTATTAATTATACTCTTGTTGTTTTTGTTATTCTGTAATCAGGATAATTCATGTCTTAGTTGCTTGAAGTGGTTTATATAATCCGAATATTTTTGGATACGGCAGGTACATAATTTCATGCAATATTGATATTCTTGTATCATAAGTTATAATATTTACTTTTGTTTTATATTTATATTGCGTTACTGGATCCCGCAGATTGACCAATGCTATTTGACTTTCCAATATTAATATTTTCGTAAACTGTACGAAATCTTTTCAGTTGTCGATAATAATTGCCACTTTCCTTCTTTCTATGCATTCTTTAAGCAATTGTTTGATAGTAGACCTAACTGTTTGGCAAATATAACGACTATTTTTAAATAATTTAGCTTAACATTTATATAGCAACTCTATTACTACTGACTATTAATTTACCTTGTATTTTAACGGACATTCAATTACCATTAAACTCCCCAATCTAATTCTGGAATTACTACTAAGTTACTGAGTAAACTATTCAAGCTACCAATACCGGTAAACTACAGCGTTCAATTTTTTAATTACTCTTAAATTACTGGTTAAACTATTTTTAAGCTACCCACCATTACATTACTCCTTAATTACTTTTTAATTACCGTGTGGTATAACGGTGACTCAACTACTATTCAACTACAATGTTAAATTTTTTAATTACTCTTAAGTTACGGGTTAAACTATTCTTAAGCTACGCACCATTACATTACTCCTTAATTACTTTCTAATTACCGGGTAGTATAATGGTGACTCAATTACCATTAAACTACAACGTTTAATTCTTTAATTACCATTAAGTTACTAATTAAATTACTTTTATGCTACCACAATACTGAAATACTCCTAAACTACTTCGTATACTACTTTTAAACTAGTAACCATTTAAATTACTGCTAAACGTGACCTTAGACTACTCTTAAATTACGAAAAAAATTAAATTACTTATAAATGACTTTTCAATACCCAATAAACTACTAAATTAAGCTACCTTGTGTTTGCTGGGCACTACTACTTCTTCTATCGTCGTTAATCCTTACGATAGTGCGGCGTGGGTTCACTTTCACTCACATGGTATTTAAGAAAAAACGTTATATTAACCGTTAGGTCACCAATGTAGCTTACTTGTAAAAACTAATTGTTTAGGCGAGCTTACTTTTAATATTTTTTACAGTTTTTTTAATAACTAAACACCGTCATCCTTACTCTAAAACTGTTATTTTTACTCAGAGACTACAATGATTAAAAGAAAGTATATGGAAAAGAAACACATTCCGTGAATATTCATTGAACATTTAAGAAAAAATAATAAATATTTGTAAAATATACAAGTTTCTACAAATAATGTTATATGAATGTCCTGTGACAATTAAATGTCTCACTAGTGCATATTCAGTAAATATTACAAATGTATACTATGTCAATATACAAAAGACATTCACTAATTGTGTATATAATATTCAAATTTTTAATAAATATACTTAAAATATTTAATAAATATTGTAAATATATTTGTAGCATATGCTGTATTTATGCTCGTTAATTATACATTTGATTGTTAATCATTAATGTTACTATACATTTTTTTCTGGTAGTTTCCTACACTTAATTTAAACTAAATAAATTTTAACAAAATATCTGACTTGGTTGCTTCTTTCGATGATGTTTTATAACGAACAACTCTTAAAAGTAAATAAGCAAGAAAATTATTTGAGGATACAAATGCGTTACAACACTTACGAAATATTAAAGTATTAATCAAACATTTTTAATTTAGACATGTTAACATACAAAAAGTTAAAAATAACAAAAGCTTTTGCAAAGTATAAGCGTAGGTACATAATATTTATATTCAATATTATTAGCACATTCTGTAGATATACATATAATGTATTCTGAATATTTGTGGAATATACAATTACAAATATTCACTAAATACGCATTAATTATTGCGTATTTACCACGTTTTTCTTAGCTTGTTTTCTTGTTTGTTTGTTTGTTCGATTTCTTGTCTGCAAAATGTGCATTGTCGATGGCAATACAATATTCATGCATAAAAAATATAAAACTCTTGCCATAACTTGAAGATTTCCGATCTACGACAGTTGTCTAAGCTATGTAAGTCGGGCAAATTTTTAAACTGTTTGTTTAAAACTTTATTAAAATAAATTATCATAAAACTAAAAAGTAGAAAATAAATACAAACACGTTTTTTCCGTGGACTAAATAGTAGAAAATAACTTTTCTTCAACTTAAAAGTGAGCGCATTTATGAATATTAACTGTAATGTAGCTAAAGATCGAACATTGCTTTATTGCAGATTGTCAATATTTGTAAAAAAAATAACCTTTGAAGACAAACGATAAGTGTAATGTTCAGAAAATAATAAAACACTTGATCTATTTTTTGGTTAATTTCACTAAATGAACTTTAATTTCATGTTTTGTCTTAAACTAGTTTCTGATACTTTTATATTATTAAAAAAATCTAAGTATATAAAATAACTTAAGGTTCGACCAAGCGTCTATATATACGTTGTATTTACTCAATACTGAAGCGTATTTTTAAACACTTGTTTAGTATGTTAGAAGCTTCAATGCCAAATCTGAATAAAATTAATAAAATAGAAAACTTTCTGTAATCGAAAACTGAAGTTTTTGTTGTTTGTAATCTTTTAGTTGTTTTATTGTGAGCACCCTGTACAATAATAATTATCTCATTTTTTGAGTTGGCCATTTAATAACTCGTTAATACGCATGCGTAGATGATCAACTTCCATTGTGCTGAATGAAAAACCATCGGAGATAAAATATAGTTTTTAACGTGAGTATTATAGATTTAATGCATTAATATTAAGAAAACGTGAAAATACTTAAAACTGTTGAAAAATCGAAGTTTTTTCTCGATGAAAATTCGATACGTAACCGCGATTATCGGTATGACTAAGCAGTCTAAAAGGTCGCCATTTTAGCTTCATGTAGAGCGTCCTTCTATTTAGAAAATATTTGTTAAAACTCAAATTATAAGGTTTTTCCATGTTTTTGTAAAATATTTGACGTTTACATTCACATTTCTCGTTGAAACAATTGCCCTACATTCGGGTATGTTTTTAATTATAGGTGTTGAACGTTTGTGATATGGAGCCATTAAACGTGGATCTTCTTACACAAACGTTGAATTTCCACGGTCAGCAACTTCAGAAAGTATGGGAAGCTGAACGCGGCGAACAGGACTTAGTCAAACATTGCGTGAAGGATTTGAATTTTCAAGTTTACGGACAAAGGCAAAAGTACCTATCGTTTCAAGATCGAGGCAAACGATTAAAATTGCAACAGTTTATTGTTAAAAAAGCTAATCACTTATTTTCACAAGACTTATTACAAAATACCGCAGTCGAACCGACTGCTATAACCGAAGACATGCATGCCATAATGCCACCGTTTGAGACGTACCTTAACGTCGACAAACAAAGCCGACTTAAATATTTTTTTGAGGTACTTGCGGATGAACCCGTACGTGCTTACAGTAAATTTTTTTTTAATTTTAGACAATTCGTATAGGGAATTTAATTTTGGGTACAATTGTTAGCAAGACACAATCGGGTATGATGTTGAAAGTACTCTGCACAGTTGGATCGGATGCAAGTGTTCATTATGTAGCTGACATAAATGTTAAAGTATGTTAGCGGTGTGTATCGATTTTTCACTTATCGTTATGCTTGTAGGCTTTTTGTCCAGTAGCAAATGTTATACCTGCTGTAGATCGTAAGGGTGTAACTCGTAGCTATATGATGAATGACTCGGTTTGCTGCGAAGTACTGGAAGTGATCCCAGATACTGATAAAATGGTGTGTGGAATGAAGGGTACCACACGTCAACCGAATGACCCAGAACATCGTCCTGCACTTGGGCTCATTGGTGCAGATGATTTTCCGCTAGTCTATAAGTAAGTCTTTAAATTAAGGCTGCTTAAATGGATTCGAGGGGTCTTCTGAATGCGAGAGTGTGTATGTGTGTGTGCACAAGTTTTATTTTACCAAGACATTTCTTGATTGATTCTATTGATTGTTGTAAGCTTGTGCACAAAGTGAATCTTTATTTAATTATAGGTTCCTGCATAAAGGAATTCTAAGAGTTTTACGTTTATGTTACGGAATAAAAGTTCTAAATAATTAAATCCATCTTTACCCGTGAAAAAGTATTTGTATGTGTTTAAAAAACGCACTTTATCAAAATGTGGTTTCATATTTAAACAACAGCACATTCATGTTTTCACGGTTGGTTTAGCGACATTACAGGTGAGATTATTTTAAATAATCGAGTCAGGATGAAAACAAGTCAATCTATTCAACTGTACCTAAATTTTTAGCAAAGATTTTTTTATATGATTATGTTTTTCACAGTATATATAACAAAAAACATAAACGTTATAAATGATAAAGAAATCCCGAAAAACAATTGCTGTTAAAAAATGTTCTACCGTTGGAAAAATATGTGGTGCAACATTTTAACCCACTATAAAACATGGAATATCTTTATTTTTGTGTAATAATAAACAGGAACCACTAAAGCTTTGGATTATGACGTGCAAATTTATGTTTTGTGGGTACGTATTGCTTTTTCTAGGGATTATTTTAAATATAATCGTCGTGCCATGTCAGTTTGTGAGTCTGGTATCATAAAATATACAAACACATTTTAAAGAAGATTAGTAACGAAGATTGTGGAAATATAAGACTTATTTAGTTTAATTAAATAGAGAAGATGATAGTTATCCAGATTCACAAACTTAAAAAAAATTACAGGTATTAGAGTTCAAGAGGATTAACGGTACCTTCTTAATTTAGTCTTAAAATAGTTGCTCGACACGAATATAAGATTTCATTGTAATTGCAGGAAGGCTTTGGAACACAAAGGTGATAGTTACGAGACCGTTTTGGAGAAGAGTGTCGGTTTCAACAACCCCAATAATATCACTTATTTATCCGAGGTTTTGGGTATTAATTCGCAGCTCACGTTTATGGCAGGACTTTCGTAAGTAAAATCATTTATTTTTTATATATTAAACTGTAACACAACTTTGGTTTTGAATATTTATCAAATTGTCACGTTGGTGCAATAGGATGCAATCGTTTATGACTGCGATTTTTGAGGCAGTCATTTTAGTTTTTTTGCCTTAGCCGTCGCGCAGCTACTCACTGCTTAATAACCCAGAATAACTAACTTTAAAAATTAAAAAATACAGGGAGAATCGAGTCTACGGAACGACGATTTTTTTCAGGAGTCTCACTAATTTGCAATTGCATGATCGATTATTTTTGTCTTTATCTTTACTTGAGATTTTCCGACTATCATTTGGTAATTATGATCTCACTTGCTGGTGTCTCAATCACAAAAACTTCTGGGACTTGTGTAATATAAAATTTGAAACATTTTTACATATGGAAATACAAAAACCAGAAGGCAGTTACCTCGTTTTTTTCAAATTAAACAAACAATTAGTTCTCGCGTCGATTTACTCTCGATTTTTTTTACAAATTTTCTTAAAACGATTATCTCTTTGGGTAGAAGACGATGCGATGCGAATAATCAAGAAGTTAACAAATGATAGAACTACTGTAACTTAAATGGAGGCGGCTGATCAGAAAGTAATTTAAAAAGAGCCAAAACGGTGGGAAACTATTAAGTGTAGATACCGTTTAAATCTGTCCCATTACTGAAAGATAATAAATAACAAAACACGGGTTATAACAACGAATATATTTATTTTAACAAAGAAAGGGGTTAAAAAAGAAGCGATGTCGAATTACATAGATGCTATCAATTAAGAGTTCGTTGGTAGATATCACAGACAATAATCGTTGATGCAAGCCTCCTTAGGTTGGACAACACTTTGTACATCAAATTAACTTTGTTTAAGTTTTACATTCCTAAGGAACAAATTTACATTGGTGAATACAACACAAATATACAATATCTCACGATTAAGCGAAACAGATCACACCGTTTAATAATGTTACATAAAAAAATACTCAATTGTGCCAAACAAACATAATATGTACGTACAGTCGTGCGTAGTGAATATTGAGTTATGATAAAAGGAGATAACAAAGCATCTATTTTCTATGTACAAAGTGGAACCACTGGAAGTCTAAGTCTAATATCAAGATGGAAACCTTGCCAGGCCTGGATTACTTAAAAATGAAAGTTTTAATATTGTATACATTTTTAATATCAACAATTTGTATGTTAATCAACAAAATTAAAATAAGTTATCAAATTACTTGAATTTATATGCTTAGAAAAAAAGTGTGACTGACATAATTACAATGTTACAGACATGTTACAAGCATATAATCATAATTATAAAGTTCAAACACTGTAATTTCTTAAGGAAATTACTTAACTGGAGATTTGTAGATCTACGCAATTAGGCAATAATCAACTTGAGTAGTCTGAAGTAAGGAAAATTTTGTTTAGATTATAGGTAATTTAGTAAAAAAAATTATGAAATTTGTTAATAATATGAAACAAATCAAATATAAAACATTAAATATCGGGGTTTCGATATATAAACTTCTTTAATACCGTTCTGCTTATACTGCGTTCATACCTGTGAAATGTAATTCTTAATAATACCTTCTTATTTACACCTTTTCTACTATTACAACTACATAAAACACAAAACCATTATGTTTTAAATGTTTTCAATTAAAAACTAAAAAAACATATCAGGAAACACAAAGAATCACTATGATCACTTTGAAAAAAGGCAACTACTAACATTTGACATTAGAATGATACTAGTCTATCATCAATTTGGCGGTAGTGGTGCCGTTTTAGAATACAAAACGCGGCCTCCCTTTATTATAACTCAATGGTGCTGAAGTATGCGGTTAGCTAACGGCACCCTTCACACAATTTCCGAAACTGTGCTGAATTATCACGTACGTATAGCCTTGTCACAAATACATTCCTTAGGTTCATACGTTCTATGAAAAAAAAAACCAAATGCGCCAAGTTGTCCCAAATTGGTACAGATAAAAGAAACTAATGAGATGCAGCGATATGCGATATGTCTAGCATTAGTGGGCAAGCAAAGTTTACACAAGAACAGTAGAACAACTGGAATAGAGTAACCCGAATTTAAGAAATGTAGATAATATATTTATCATAAGGAATCGAATGAAAGCGTTTGATATGGCCGAAACAGAAATAATACAATGCGCATTAGTGAAACGAGAAGTACCAGAAAAAACCATAAAATAGTAAAGATCATATATGAAGATGTTAAGATACGTATACAGTTTAACGGTGAAAAGTTAGAGGAATTTTATCTAAATAAAGGCATAAAGCAATGACACAGTTTGAGTCTACGACTGTTTAGAATACAAATGGCTACGATTTTAAAAAACTGAGGAAGAAAAAAAAATGAACACAAATAGGGCTAAAATACTGGTTATAAGCAACCCGCAAACAGAGATGTGTTATAAAGAGTTACTTTTATTTATTTAGAAAAAGAATTAAGGTTCTGCGCAAAGAATTACAACCCATGAAGATAAAAGTTACCTTTTACGCAACATTGTTTGGACAAGTTTAGATTTTGCTGTCTTATTTTTAAAAAATAATGAAAATACGTTCTATTGTAAGCGGGCGGTGAGGAACAAGACGCGTATGTCTACGCAGCAGCGTACGCACGTGTTTGGAAGAGTGTTTGCGTTGACAAACTGGGAAAAGCGGGATATTTAAAAACTATGTACTATCATGTCAACATATTGCGCGGTTAGTTAATTTTTTTCTGCAAACCAAAATGTACAAACGCGGTGGAAAAATACCTGAGGGAAATAGTAGGAACAACAAAACTAGACAATATGAAATGAACAAATAATTTAAAGCAGGAAATTATTACGCAAAAAATAGAAAGAAGGCAATTAGGATATGTACGTATAACAAGAATAGATACAAATAGATTCCCGAAAAAAAATAAAAGTACAAGAAAAAATGAGCACAGAAGACATGCAAGGGATTGCAGAGATAGACGAACGAAAAGGGAGGACAATAAGAAAAATTAAAACCTTGGCAACAGTCAAGAACGGATGGTAAAAGTAGTCAAAAGAAGAACCCAAAACTGACGCAAACAATAATTGATTGTTGAATTTGAAAAAATAAAATCTACTGCCTTCTGTTTTTATTTCATAATTTGTATGTTTAAATTTATTTTCTAAATTTATTAAAATAAAAACAGCAACCGATGTATCAGTCCGGTGTTAAACTTGGCTGAATCTATGGTTAACTTCTTCCTGTTTTTTTTTTAAATTCTAATAAATCTATTAATTTTAATCGACTTATAGTGTATTATATATTAACCAAGCTAATCTTGAAACTAACAAAAAAATACTTTAAGTCTTAAAGTAAGAACTACAATAGTCTTTGTACAATTTACTTTATCGTTCTCTATTAAGGACGATTACGGATGTTTATCTCCTTTATTAATATACCGGACCGCTACCTCGAATATCAGCTGCTTATAAAAAAAAGTGAATCCAACATCGACCATTTTTAACGTAGGCTAATATGGGTCGGTTAGTTTGAATGTGATTGGGTTAGCCACATATAATATGATGAGTATCATATTGTGGGTATCTTAGAAACTAAAAGAAAAAGTATTCAATTCATATATACCGGGTGTCCCATGCCTAACGTATTATATCTAATTCATACCGTTTTCGTATAATTTGAAATTGACGTATGCCGTGTATTAAGCAATTCGTGAAATTTCTGAAAGTTAATAAGAGGAAATTGTGGTTTGAAGTGTTGTATTAAATACAAAAAGAAGCGTCTTTTGTAAATCTTAGGATCAAACTGTTATGCACAGAGGCGCATTAAAATTTAACGAAGAATTCAAAAATGTGTTCGCTTTCTTTGTAAATAATTTTAAAATGTGTCTCTCATGAATCTAGAAACGTGCAAAACATTTCTTCGAATTTCTAGCGGAAATGAAGTTATAGAACAAATACGTTAGCATGGGACACCTGGTATAGTTTTCTTTAATAGTGGTAAATATTACTATGTGTCGTTAACCAACCACATAACAATACGTTGCCTACCCAGCAAATGGTGAATTTTGGCTACAGTTTTAATTTATTAATTAGCTATCAAGTATATTATTGAAAATGTAGGGGTAAACATTCTTGTTCCCTAGATAAATTAAAACAAAAGTGTCTTTTCTAGTGGGCGTTTTCCCGAACCAGAATATTCGCACGAATTACGTCAAGTACAAGCTAGTAAATGGGCGTATCGCAACGTGGCTGATGGTATAGATCACTTTAAAGCTGGTAGACATAGCGAAGCGTTTCAGTGTTTAAACAAAGCTTTGAGCATTGATCCAAAAAACGTCGAAGGTTTAGTTGCTCGAGGAGCTTTATACGCAAACAGTGGCAATTTTCAAAAAGCCATAGAAGATTTTGAAACTGCACTAAAACTGAACCCGAGTCACGCCAACGCGCGTAAGTACATGGGCGAAACGCTCGTTGCTCTCGGTCGCAGTTACGAAGAAGAGAACAAAGTTGACGAAGCACGGAAAGCTTACCAAAGCTGCTTAAGCATTATACCGTTTCACGAAGAAGCTCAAAATTCTTTGGAATTTTTGAAAAACAAAACTCAAAATCCTAAAAATTTAATTGAGCCTGGAGATTTATTATTACCCAATTTGAATATTAATCCATCGACTACAGTACCTGGTGTACCTAAGCAACCACAACCAGACGTAAATGATACATTGAAACAATTACTTAAAAACGAGGACGAAGAAAAAAAAGACAAGAAGAAGAAAAAGAAAAGTAAGAAACGTAAAAATAGGCGTCGGTCTAGCTCTAGTTCTAGCTCAAGCTCGTCTGGTAGTAACGAAAGCTCTAGTAGTTCATCTTCTAGCAGCAGTGATTCAAGTTCTAGTTCGGGCGATTCGGATCTAAAAAAACGTAAAAAACAAAGGTCGCGTTCGCACCGTCGCGAAAAGCAAAATTCCTTGTCACCGTTAAGTAAACGTATGGCTTTAATGGATCCTACACACGATACAACTGCCAGCTATCAATTTAACAAACCTGCCACTTCGAGCTCGTTTGATTTTTCGTTCGAACAGCCGCCGGAACCGCCTAAATCCGGTCACGACGACTACGAATTAAAAGTTAGAGCGTTTCTCGATCAGACTAAAGGAGATTCAGATTATGAGGAAAAGGTAAGGAAATTTTTAGAGGAAAGTGCGCGATGGAAGAAAGACAAAAAGGGCGACGATAGTAAGAAGAAGAAGAAAAAGAAAGATAAAAAAGCCAAAAAAGAAAGTAAGAAGAAGCGGAAAGAGAAAAAATTGAAACGTAAGCATTTCGATTTAGGAGATTTAGAAGATTTAGAAAACAAAAAGTTGAGGGATGCTCTTAAGAAGGAACTCGGAATCAAAGAAAAACGTAATAAACGTCACGGCATCAATTCCGACGATGAAGATTATTTACTCCACAAAGGGGGTTACACTAAACGGTTCGTTTATTATAGTAAATTATAACTTAAAATTTATTTTGGAGTAATTTAGGTTCTTGGACAGTTTGCCTGATTTGGAAGAATTGGAATCGAAGCTAAATGCGTATTACGCGTTAGAGAAGGAGTCTAAAAGGTAAGTTATTGTATTTATTTTTAATCGGTTATAGTGATAACAGGGGCGGATTTAGCGAGGGGTCCAAGAGATCGATGATTATGGATTCTCCGTCACCGAGTCGTGAGCAGAAGGCAAGGCAAGCTGTTGCTGAAGCTACCGCTTCAGCATCCGCCAGTGGTGGTCCTACTAAATGGAAGATGCAAATTGGAAATGCGACTTCGGGCAGTTCTAGGTTTAAAAAGAAATCAGATCGCGAGGACTACGCCGAAGAACAATTGTTAGACAAACGTATGGGTAAAGTCGATATGATGGAGGAAACAAACAAAAAAGTACTTTTACCCCCACCTTCAAACACGGAAAAGGGCATTAATTCACGTAAATCAGCTGCAACGATGAAAGAAGCTCCCATTCCGGCCAAACTAGACATTCCGCCTAAGAAAATTAAACCTCCACCTTTAGTTGTTCCACAACCTAAACCTTTGGTTCCGCCGGGACAGGTAGTCTTAGACAAGTTTGGTAATTTCAGATTACTTTCACCCGCTACCAGAATGCAAACTGAACGTTCTGACGATTTACCGCCATTACCGCCGGGTGCGCCACCAAAGGATTCGTTTTCAGGTAGCTTGTTGTTTTATGTTTAGGATTATAGTAATTACTATTTTATTTAGGGAGTCGTAAACCTCCTGAACCGCCTGGTAGACCTAGATCAGGTAGCAGATCTTCAAGAAGAAGTCGTTCGCGTTCACGTCGTAAATATAGCAGATCGAGATCGTCTAGTATGTCTCGGTCACGTTCAAGAAGTTACCGCAGTCGCTCCAGGTCGTATTATAGCAGATCAAGGTCACGATCTGGATCGTATTATTCAAGAAGTAGGTCACGGTCGCGTAGTTATTCTGGCGAACGTCGGCGTTATAGACGCGGTGGATTTAGAGGAGGTCGGTACGGAGACCGAGGAACATATTATAAACCAAGGTTACCGCCACGCGGAGGAGGAAGTTATAATAGAGGTAGAGGAAATTATTACCGAGATAACAGAGACGGGTATAGGGATTATAGAGGACGTGGAAGGCCGTATAATAGTAGAGGTAATCGCCGACCTCGTGGGCGTTTCGGCCGTGGTGGATACAGAGATTACAGAGATCGAAGGTAAGATATTTTTTTAATTTTCGAACGTTTTTTAATATAAGTAATAGGTATGACAGGAGTCGCTCGCGTGATCGCAGCAGGTCTTTAAGCGGTAGTCGTGATCGCGAATCAACCGACACTATGAGGAAAGTAAATGCCGAAAAAGATAAGATTAATAAGTATCTGGATAACGATGGAGAACCTATTAGACACGAAGGACCTTTATCAGAAGGTGAGGATAGAGATGATTATACTACGGAAAAGTACGCTGAACGTGAATCGTATGATGGAAAATGGGGCGAAAAGGGTGGAGCGGGCGAGAACGGCGAGAAACATAAGAGCATACCCAACGAAACCAATTTAGAAGAGATGGACAAATTTCTTGATAAAGCGAAAAAGGATAAAAAAGAGGAAATGCTAGAGAGAAATAAAGATTTTTTAAAAGATAAATCTTAAGCATGTTTGACTTTAGCTTAAGTTATTTAAGGTATTTAGTTCATTACTGTAATTACAGCAGTAAGTAATGTTTTAGTTGACGAAAAGTTCTATTTGTAATTTAGTAGGTTTATTGATGTCCATTTAGTTAATGGATAGCATTTCAAATTTGTATCATTTGTGTTAATATTAAAGTAAATAAATAGAGAAATGTCTACCTGTATTTTATATTTGGATTTTTACGCATACTTAATAAAACTTATGGTAAGCATGTCGACCAGTGAGGGTGATCGCGTTATTTTTTTTACCCAAGACTGATTGTGTAATGGTTTCATATTGATCGCAAAGCCAGAGTGGATATTACGACAATCATAACTTTATAGAAGTGATCTAATAACGTGATCTGGTTGCATGGGATTTGCAGTCGCTAACACATTACATCTTGAAAATTCGAATTCGTCAATAATACTTGACTTTGAGTACGCGTTGTGATTTTTGATCCCATCTGTGTACCAGATAGTTTTTTTTAACAGCGCCCGGGTAAATGTTTCTTGTCCCCTCATTTCATAACTTTATATTATCACTTTTTTAAGATTTGTCGTCTTATCTCACAGTTACTATTATTACTTATAACCCGGTTTGTAGGTCTGGGTAGTTGACTTGTTCATTTATCATCTGCAGCGTGTATACTGTTGTCTCGCTTCTATGATTACAACCAGATGTAAAAGTGGAAGTAAAAGTAGCGCTTCCATGGCAGCTGTTGGCGTAGTTTTCATCGCTTTTGACATGCCATTGTCTGTACTCTGTTCAGATTGGAAGTCGTGCTTTTCATGTTGGTTCTCCCACCCGTACAAGCGTACTGTATCTGATGATGAGTTTTGCCACAACAGTATTAACTGTTTAGCGATTTTGGGTTTCAATTCCGAGACCGACCTTCTTGTTTGTAATTTTTGAATTTATCAATCAAAATTAAATCATATAACTAAAGATCTAAAATATTGGTTTGCTTTGTCTAACATTTAATTACTAAATATTAATTATTTCAAGTATTTTCTTTTTATAAAATGTGTTGATTGACAATACAAATGTTTTAAAAAACAGAAAGCAAATGCTGAAAGTTTATTATATTTCTTTTAAATATTTCTTAAATTAAAGGAGTTTTCGAAAAACAAAAAATTCTTGTTTCTCTGACTATTAATAAGTCTTTTTATATAGTTTCTAGTGCTAGTTATTTTTTCTACGTTACTGAAGTTCATTTTGTGTCCAGTTGCGTGTGTATTCTGCTCGTGTTTTTTTATTCGTTGTTCCACAGTTCTTTCTCTTTATTGTCTTTGTCAGTTTTGGTTTTTTCTATTTTGTCTTGGGCTGTTGGCAAATACTGTTAGATTACCGTGATAGTTTCAGAACCGCACTTATGTAGTTTATTATTTCCAGAGAATTTTCTTTGACTTATCATAATTGAGATATTTACGTTTATACATTCTTATTCTTTGGTTGGATTATACAAATTAAAAAAAAAAAAGTTCGGAAGCTACAAAACGACAGTAACGCAAAATAGCATACAGTTTTTGTCGCTGTGTAAAAAAACTAATTTGGATGGTAGACATTTAGCGACGTTACTCTCAGGGAATAACAGTTATGTTTATTTAACGTCGTTGGTCATTTATGGTTGTTGTTTGGGAAAGAAAGTAATCGAAAATCTTTGATAAACTTTTAATAGACATTGACGATTGAAAATGTTAATGTTATTAAAGTATGAAAAAGTAAAAAAAGAAAAGTACAGTGCATGCTGGTTAACAAAATCAGATTGGGACTTAAGATATAAGATATATTAATAAAACATTTAAAAAAACAACTTGATCACATGTGCTTTTATCCACAACTAATATGTCACTAGTCTATTATTTAACCAAATTCATCTCTAGATACAATTTTTTTGGAGAAGCAGTGAATTGTCAAAGAATAGTTTGTATGGTTCTCTTACAAAAGCTAAAACCAAACCTATGCAAAAAATACAAAATAGAAACTTACTTAGTAATCGGCCTGAAAATTTCAAAACAAACTGAAGCGCCTTGATCAAATATTTAAGGTAATCATACCACTCCCAACAAACACAAAGATGTCCCAAGAATGTCCCGGGGACATGATGTTGCGGATCACTGAATGTCCCAAAGTCATCCCATTTTGGTTTTGTGTACGTCCTAAGGACATTCATGGAACGTTCTTTTGTCACAAGTGTGTGCATCCCTACGATGTCCTTATAGGACATCCATGCGTATCCGCAACGGGACGTCCCTTTTAGATGACTGTAGGATATGTACTATATATGTATATTATATTTTTATCAAGAAAAGTACCATTTCCAGTTAAAGTACATCTACTTTGTGGTTTTTTCTATTGTTTTTTTTTTATTCAGTAAGGAGACTTAACGTACTCCTCTGCGACTTGACGTAATAAATAAAAATAACTATCAAGTAAAATACAAATTATTATTACATAAAACTATATTTTTAAATAATAATCCAAATTAAGTATATTCAATTAAAATAATTTAGATTATTTCATTTTTTTATCTTCTCGATCCCGGCGTTCTTTGGCCCTCCTTAGCGAGTTTTTTTTATACTTTCTTCCCGATTTTTTTAAGTGGCGCCTGAAACAATGCAACTACATAAGAGATGGTAATCGTCATGTAGAGTCGATAAAAAAGTTAATACAAAAAGCTTATTTTGGTATTTCTATGTAATCAGAATTTACATTTTTCTAAATTAAAGAATTGATAAAGTGATACTTCTTTTGGTATTTCTGAATAGCATTTTTAAAGACCTTTAAAACGATGTCATAAGTAAGAAGTTCCAATTTACATTTTTGAAGTTGGGGTAACTGGGGGTGAAAAAGTAAGTGGGAGTTTACCACTGATTCTCTTTAGGTATTTAAAAACGGGTTTTTGCAATTTTTGACATTGTTTTTTGTTGTAAATATATTCACAATTGAAAGTTTTCAAATTAACAAAGTCTATGTATAGACGTGTTCTTCATTTTTAATTATTTTCACCTATAAAAGATGGACTGTATTAAAGTTTATGGTTGACTTAACTCGAAGTTTTTGAGGGCTTTATATAAAATAAAATTTAATTAAAAATTAGGTACTTAAATGCATATAGATCATTTGAGTTTAGCACTTTAGCCATACCATTGAATGGCTTGGTTTTTACTTATGAAATCGACATTAATAGCTTTGTAAAAGAATTGGTTTTTGTAAAATGAATAATATATAAAAAACTATATTTTGAATCAATACTTTTGAATTTTGCGCTTTAGATTTAGTTATTTTGTAATTCTGAAGTTAGTACTCGTAGTACTTTTTTTAGCTTATGTATTTATAGAGGTGGTGATTTGTCTATTTTTGTTAATTAATCTTATTAACCTTTTGCATTCGAGGAATATTTTCATATTTCGTTTTATTTACTCTATAAATGTAAATAGGTAATATTAATATTTGTGTTTTGTGTATACATTCATTATCAAATTGTGCAGTCTACAGTACAGTAGTTCATATCACTTCAGTATTTTGGGTTGCAGGAATAAATGTTTAGGCGTTTCGAGTGCAAAGGGTTAAACTTTCGGACGTGTATAACTTGAAATAATAAACTCAGTTGTATAATTATTTTTATATATTCTCAATACACACAAATAACTTAAATAACAGATACCAAAAAAGTACGAATAGAAAACTAATTAGAAATAGAAATTTATTTGAAGTTCAAAAGATTGGACCTTTAGAACAAGTGTTTTTGCCTCATAAAGAAAAATTGTATGTTAATAAACACATTATCAGAAAACTTATATTTGTAATTAGATACTGTTCCTTTACCTTAGTCAGAATAGTTTCAAACTTCTGAAGATATTGATACAAATATTTGATATGCAACCATTTACGCAAACGAGAGTGGGATTACGAGTACATAGTCCATTGCTCAACCAGCATATATATGAGTTCATCCAAAGGGTTAAATTCCCAGCGATAAAGAAACTTGTCAGCTACGCTGATCTTATGTAACAAATGGAAGACGGAGTTCAAGTTAAGCGTGAACCAAATCCACGCGAGTCAGCTAGCATACTTTCAATTTTGACATTTTTGTACGTATTTAAATTGTAATAATTTGAAATTGATGACCGTTTGTTTTAATAGTTACACACTGCCAATATTTTTAAAAGGACGTAAAAAAGACTTTTCCGAAGACGACGTGTATGAGACACTGCGTCGAGATAAATCGAGTATTTTAGGCGATAAGGCCGAAAAGATATGGACGGAAGAATTAAAAAAATTCAAAGATACCAAGAAAACACCTAACGTCAGAAATATGATGATGAGGATGTTGAAGTTTAATCTGGCTGGAGTTGCTTTAGGACATCTAATTAACGATTTAGTATGTAGGTGGGTAATATTAGAATTTTTATTTTACACATTCCTTTGATTGTGTTAATTGCTCGTATTATGTATTTACATGTAGTTTCACTAAATGTCTAGGCAAGATAATTAATTTACAGTATCGTTTCCGTATTATTGTTATTGAAATAGTCGCGGGTTTTTTATCCATCAAGATTTGTGTTTTTATCAAATATTATTCTAATTCACATTGATTTTCGGTTTAGACCGCATTATACTTGAAAAACGCCGAGAGATAAAGATTTTTGGATAAGATAGGCAGAATGTTAAACAAATTCAATTTGTTTTTAGAACGAACATCTGCAGCTTTCAATTTATTACACTGGGTAATATCTCAAATGTTTCATTACGTTTACATAAAATTTTGCAAAATTACAATTGAAAAATAATCATCTGACACAAACAGAAAAGTTGGTTGCTTATATGTAATAACTGCTTTCTGTAATTGTCACTTTTTTGGGCGTCAACTAACTCGTATTGCATTTTTTTTACAAACAACAAAATATTCAACTCATCTATCTATATGCAGCAACGGCACCAAGAGGGGAGGGGGCCTACCGAACTTAGAGAAAATTTTTGAACAAAATTAATTTTATTACTTTTGACTGTTAGTGATGCTTAAATTAAACAGTTTTTTTTAAATTTTCTTATCACGCACATTTAATCGGTTTCCATTTCCTGCTCAAACACGCTACATCCTCATAGTGCAATTAATCCTTTTCTATATTTTTTATCGTTTTTATTTGTATTTCTATCTTTACATTTTAAAACTTATTTTGGTTTTTGGTGACGTATACAAAGCATCTCATCTCTACTACCGTTTGAAATGGAAAATAATGTTTGCTTGGATAGAGTTGACCACCTGCCAATATGGAATGACACTAGACAAAGATGCAAATATCTTCATTGTATAGGGAAACTTTTTGTTACATGCAGAAAATGCAAACTCCCTCTGTATCTAAACAAACAAAGAAATTTTTTTCTAAGTGCTCACATTGAATGAAGACTTTACTTTATAGTATGCCGTATATGGCACATGTTGTTTTTTTAATCATTACAAACTCTTTTTGAAATTTGGAGTTTTTATTTTTGTAATTGAAAATACCATTATTGTTACCAAAAAATATTTTTTTAATAAATTAGAAAAAATTATGCGGTAGGGATTAACTAAAACGGTATATTAATTGTCACAATTAAATGTAGGGTAAGGTGGGGTAGGTTCGGACACGTTTTTCAAAAATTAATATTGCAAAAATAAAAGAAAATTTTTGAGATATTTCTGGTGCTATGGATACCTTAGACTATTTCCAACATTTTAGCAACTATCTCAATCAAAAAATGTAGTTGTTTTCCTTTAGTTATATTTTTCCCCAAAAGATGCATTTGTCCGAATCTGCCCCATAGTGGGGCACATTTGGACAAGTAGTGGGGTACATTCGGACAAGTCTAATAAAATTCAGAATTTATTCATTTTTAATAGAATAAAAGACATACATAATAGAAGTAGTTTATTGAACATTATAACCGTCAAAATTGAAATAAAATTTTATGAGCGAGCACATCCTGGAAGTTCCTGGTGCTTCCACAGGGTTAGGTATTTTTGAAACGATGTCTTCTCTGGAAACAGTCGAAATATCTTCCAAGTCTGAAAAGCGAAAACCACTTTTAAACTTTCGTAAAAATTTTACTGTATAAGAGCCATCATTATTGCAAGATTCCACTCTGCCAATGTAATGTAATGTCGTTTTGTTGGTCGGAAATTTGACAAGCAAATAATCATTACAATTGATTACGTCGTCATCCAATAGCATGGGCACATCATTGTCTTGAAACTCATCCAGGGGATCGGACAAATCGTCAAAAAATTTTGTCTCATGAACAATATTCTGTGGCAAATCCACATCAAAATCTGAGGAGTCACTTTCTATTTTCTTCAACTTTTTCTTTGGTGCCTTCCCTTTGCCCTTCTCTCTAATTTTTATATCTTTTTTGTTCACTTCACCTCCACTTTGTAATATATTCCTCTTAGTGTTTTTTCTTTCCAACTTTTGTTTTCTCATAGTTTCCAATTCTTGAATTCTTTCCTTCTCCGGTGTACTCGTATAAATTCTGGATTTACCTAGTCGAGACTTTCTATTTGTTTTCTTCGGGCCTGCCTTTGGTAATGGTCTGACAATGTGGACGGATAATATTTTAGCTTTTGGTTTTGTAACGCGATTTACTATGTCATTTAATAACATTCTTATCGTCATAGTCACTTCATCAATTTCGGAATCGGCCACATTGCTAGTGCTCATGCTGATGGACGGAGTAAACGAATTGTTATATGTAATAGAAGTTGGTGGCAATTCACACTGTTTCATTTGAACTTCAGGATCTGCCCGATCTGTGACGAATGACCCCATCGTCATCATTAAAAATCATAGAATTAATAGGCCACAAGCCGGTACTGGAGAAGCTGCTGATAATGTTTTTTGGTGTAAAACTTTGCAGATAAGGATCTGCTGTGAGTTTAGCGATGTCATAAATTCCAATTGGTTTTCCAGGATTTTAAATCATGAAGCCTTACATCTGGTCTTAAATGGGTCATAAATGCACCTATCTAGGGGTTGCATCTTGTGGGTGAAATAGGGTAGAAATGATAGTAGAACTATGCCATTTTCACGACAATAGTTTATCGCCTCAAGTGAAGTGTGTGTTTCATGGTTATCAAGCAACAAAAGAATTGGATTTGCTTAGATCCAACCAGTATGTTTTTAAATAAGCTCCAATAACTGAAGAAAAAATTTTGAAGACATTCACCCTGACTTCTCGGTAAAGCCTATTGCCCCAGGTACGGAACCATATATAAAATGCTCCTTCATACGTACACGAGGGAATACATATCCCGGAGGAATTGTATTTCCCACAGCAGAAATGAAGCCGCACATTGTAACTAATACGCCCCTTTCAGCTATAACGCACTGGCCCACTCCTTTTGTCCCTGTTTCGGCAATAACTTTTGCAGCCTGAAGAACGGTTGTCACACCAGTTTCGTCAGTATTCCAAATACGATTAGGAGAAAAATTGTATTTTTGTTGAACTTCCGCATAATGCTTAATAAACGAAGTAACATTGGCTTTGTTGAAAGCCGCTGCTCGTGGAATGGTGGTATTTTCTGCTTTTCGATAGGAAAGTCTCTGATGACGACTCATGAATGATCTCATCTATTCTACCCCAGCTATTTTATTTTTATTCTATGTGTCTGGAATTTTTTTACATAAATACTTGCATATTCCTATGCCAACTGCCACGTAGACCTACAAGGTCAACCCATAAAATATTTTGGAAGATTGCTGTAAGTAAATTTCCAACTGCTTTTCTTCTCCTGGAGAGAATATTTGACGGGTACCGTATTTTGATAAAGGAGACGCATCCTTATCTAAACTACTACTACTGCTTTCATTTGCCGAGTCAATTAAATTCTTCTTACTTTTGAGTTTCTTAAGACGGTTATAAAGATTTGATTTTGGGATATTGAAAGTGCTTGCAGCCATGCGAATCGACATTTGGCGATTGAGCACAGCTTTAATAGATTTTTTTAAATCATCTTTTGAAATATCAGGGCGATTTCTCTTTTTGATGTAGTTACGCACCATCCTAAAAAGTAAAATTAATCAAAATGTGTTTTTTTGATGTTTTCTTTTAGCAGTGTAGGTACCTATGACTTTATTTGTGAAGAGGGGCAGATTCGGACAGTCCGAAACTGCCCCACTCGATTTGTCCGAATGTGCTCCATTTACAAAAAAACAAGAAAATGACTGAATAAAAATTCCCGCGCGATTCACATTCCTTTTGATGAGGTTACATATCGCACAACATATTAATATCTACGGTAAATAGGATAAATTTACCTCACTGTTCTTTTTAAGCTGATAAAGCTTACAATAACTCTAAAAAAATTTATAAAAGCAGCACTGTTTTTCAATTTTCTCAAATAAATACTTTGGAAGTAATTGATGGCGGTCAACATTTACGTATCATAGATCTACTACTATAGAAGTATATTGTACTGTCAATACGACAGTGTGATAACAATGCAAGGCGGTAAATTTGAATTGTCCGGAGGTGCCCCATGTCCGATTCTACCCCACCTTACCCTAAACTGTTTTTGCTATTCCTCATGTAACACAAGGATATCCATAAAACATTTAGTGGATATCTTGCTGTGGACATTTCGGTGTCCATATTCCAGTATACATTCATAGGACGTCCAGATATCATTACTTTGAATTTCCATAGAACATCTACACAAAGAGGTTCTATGGATATCCATAGAAAAATATATTTTCTGGTTATTATTACTAGTATTAAGATAGAAGGGTTTCTAATAAACAAAACGTATTAATCACAAGATATTGCTTATTCTTTTTTCGCGTTAATTATATACAAAAATGACTGATATAACACAATCCTTACAACTTGACAAAAAAATGTAAACCTGGATATATAACACGAAAATAAAAATGCTCGAGCAATTTTTTATAATTCTCAACTGCGCATTTGTGGTATAATATGATTAGGTTGGGCTACATTTGAAAAGCTTATATCTCACTTTATTGTATCCAATTTTTTTGGCGGTTTAGTCACTTCTAAAAATACCGCGAACATAATTGTATTTCTTTAGTGCTCATTTTATTACATTTGTAAGACCGTGTATCTATCGTTGAGTCTTTTTGTCTAAAGCCAAATTGATAGTTTAATATCAAGTTTTCATTTTCTATTAGTGGTTTCAGTCTTTTGAGAAGTGATTTTTTAAAATTTAATTTAAACTTTCTACAACCTTATCAACTAAACATTCTGCTTTCCACATTTTTTTACAAGAATGTAACACATGATTGCACTGCTTTTCCCAATCTTCATTTGTTAAATAAGAAAATGCATTTTGAACTAACTTGTCAATACCTTGTTGTGCGATATTATTTTTTTCCGAGACTCGGTATAAATTCAGTTTGGTTAAGTTTATATATATTTCTTGTAACGAAATCAAAGGGCTGTAGTTGTACCACTTTGTGAAGTTTGTTTCTAAATATGTTAACACGGTTATAAAGTTGTTAAAATTTTTTCTTTTTTTGTTGCTAGACAAACCAAGTGTTGTAAATTTGTAATTAATGCTGTTCCCTACACAGCCTTAGGTAGGTAATTATGGCTTGGTCTACTGATACAATAAATCGTCTTAGTAAAGACAATCAAAATACGGTTGTACAATGATTGCTGTTTTATGAAAGTATAAGTTTATATTACATTTAACTATTGCATTCTTAACCTATATTTCTTATTACACATTGTAAATATTGCATAGAATGTGCTTATGTTACAATGACATAATTAATTTTGCAGTTTTGAATACAACTTTTGTTTGTAGAGCTTATTCAGTTTTTTGTGGCGAAATCAGTGTTAGGCAAGGCGGCTAGTTTAACTAATAACACCGATTTTAATTCATGTGTATAGAGAGTACGCTACATTATTTCCCGACTATGTGATTTCAAACCGGATAAGTTGCTCTTAAGTATCTCACGACAGTCTACTTGATTTACTGCCAGTAAATATTCGGCTGCTTCCGTGTCGTCTCCAGCATTTTAATAAGTACGGTTCTTTTGTTATCATATCATGCCTATTATTATTTCTCATACGAAGCTGTAGTGTGCTTCATTCGATTCAAATTGTTGTAAAATAGTCTGTTAGTTTCTTCTCGTAAATGTGTCCTTAAGTATTGCATTTATTTCTGAAGGAATGTAACTAAATATTTTTTTGCTGTGTTTGCTTAAACAATGTAATAAATCAATGACATTACAATTAATGTTTCGTGTTTCGGAATGAACAATTTTTTTGGTTCTGCTTTCCATGGATCAAAACTGTAACACAAAAACTTACTTTAATTAATAACTATAAATGCAATAAATAAATTATTATGTGTTGTAAATTAAAGACAAAGAATTTTAACCTTAAAATACTTACCAAATGTCATAAAGGTAAATTAAAATAAATTGTTCTAAAAGAACAGATTTGTACACAAACAAGGCAAAAATTCAAACAAAAGCAAAAAGTCATATAATAAGCAAAATAACAACGCAAATAATAACCAAAGTGTTCATATTTTCCAGAGTTTTTGCAAGGTTAGCAGCACCAGTAGTTTTTAGTTTTAGATAGCGTTACTTTCGCCAGAAAAAAAATTTGAGTTACACCAAAGTCGCGTCTTTATTTAAAACAAATACCATTTTCTGCAAAAATGTAAAAGAAATTTAAATTTAGTAAAGTAGGACACAAGCTCGTAATGTCAATTTTCATAATAACCAAAGCAATGGTTACAAATGTAATTTTTTAACTCATGCGTTATACCATCTATCTTAGTACATGCTTTTTGTTTGCTAAACTGCCGTTTGCCTATTCAACTGTTTTTATATAATATTAATTGTTATTATTAGAAAGTGAAATATTTTAAATATATTATGTTAAAACAGTAGAATTTCAACATTTGTCGATGGGCGTGGGTTTTAAAGATTGCGTTTATTCTATACGACATTATGTATTTACATTATCTACGTATTGTCTACCTATTTTCTACGTACACGTGTAGAAAATTTTTTTTTAAGTGTATTTGTGTATTACTCGTGCTGTGTTCATTTTTGTATATTGCACTGTGTTGTCTGCTTCTTTTTTAAAGTAAAGATATTTTTCCATAAATTGAGTGTTGAGATAGACATTCATCTTAGATTTTTCTTTTTTTCAATTAAAATATTTTTTATTCTTATTTAAAGATTTCAGTGCGTCTGACCCGTTTGATAAATTAATTATTTTGTTACATTTCTTACGGCAATTCTTCTATGCTCACGATTATTTTCTAAAAATATTCGATTTTAATAATTTAATTTTTTTGACAACATAGACCATAGACTATGTTAATAGGATTGTTATTTTAGGCCTGGTCAAATAGTGTCCCTGGGATATTTAATATCTTATTATTTGGACGAATCAAAAAAGGAACAAACTTCTCCTTACTTTTACGTGGCGGGATTACTCTCGTCTACCTTATGTTCTGTATTTATTCTTCAGTTAGTCTTAGCTGAAGGTTTTCATACGGGTATGGAAATGCGTATAGCCGCGTGTAGTTTAATTTACCGAAAAGCTCTGAAACTGAACCAATCTGCGTTTGGTGATACAACCGTCGGACAAATGATTAACCTGCTCTCCAACGATGTCGGAGTCTTTGATAGATTTACTGCAGTTCACCATTGCGTTTACGTCGGACCGGCGCAATTGGCGTTGTTTACATATTTAATGTACAACGAAATAGGAGTATCTGCGTTTGTAGGCGTGAGCGTTTTAATCCTTTTTATACCCTTGCAAGGTAACGACATAATTGAACTTAAAAACTGTTTTAAGGTTATATGTTATAGGTTTCATGGGTAAACTGTCTGCCAAATTTCGTTTGAAAACTGCCAGAAGAACAGACGCTCGAATTCGTTTAATGGACGAAATAATTCGTGGTATTGAAGTAATCAAAATGTACGCTTGGGAAAAATCGTTTGCAAAACTAGTTCATCTATACCGAAGATTGGAAATTAAGTCGATAAAAACCGTTTCATATATAAAAGGAACTTATATGATGTATTTTATTTACATTTCAGTGCCTTTGTTTTTAACTATTTTAGCTTACGTACTTTTTGGAAATACATTAGATGCGCGCAAGTTTTTTTATACATCCGCATTGTACAACACCACTGGGTTTACAATGGCGACTATTTTTCCGCAAGCAGTTTCTTTAATAAAAGAAAGTGGTGTTGCATCTGCTAGAATAGTGAAGTTT
Organism: Aquatica leii; assembly: GCA_035610365.1. Lineage (NCBI taxonomy): Eukaryota > Metazoa > Arthropoda > Insecta > Coleoptera > Lampyridae > Aquatica > Aquatica leii. Next base: position 267,398 of record CM069434.1, read on the forward strand.
TTGATGCTGGAAGAAGCCGATACGGGTTGTAGCAAAAGTAGTGGTGCCGTTTTTATAAAAATGGCTAATGTGACAGCTAAGTGGGCAAAATCCGCGGAAAACACTTTATCGAATTTAAACTTAAACATTGAACCGGGTACTATAGTAGCTGTAATCGGTCCTGTAGGTAGTGGTAAAAGTAGTCTTCTACAATGTATTCTTAAAGAGTTGCGGACAGCATCGGGAGTATTATCTGTAGGTGGTTCAGTTAGTTATTCGTCTCAAGATCCGTGGATTTTTAACAGTAGTGTTCGACAAAATATTCTTTTTGGAAAAGAAATGGATAAACCGCGTTATAGAGATGTTGTGAATAAGTGTGCCTTATCTGCGGATTTTAAAACTTTTTTGGTTGGTGACCGAACGATTGTAGGGGAACAAGGGTCGTTTTTGAGCGGCGGACAACGAGCCAGAGTTAATTTGGCTAGAGCTGTGTATCGGGATTCGGATATCTATTTATTAGATGATCCGTTTTCGGCAGTTGATGTTAGTGTTGGAAAACAAATTTTCGAAGAATGCGTTTGTCGGTACTTAAAAAAAAAGACGGTGATTTTAGTTACTCACCAATTACAGTACTTACAACACGTGGATCGAATCATCGTCTTAGAAAATGGCACAGTTAAAGCCGACGGTACCTTTAACGAATTACAAAAATCAAACTTAAATTTTTTGAAACTACTTAAGCGTAGTTCCGAAAAAGACGATGATGAACACAAAGAATCCAGATTGGTAAAATATGAGTCTGCTATAAAGCTCGATGAAACACCTAAGCTGGTACAAGAACAAAGAAGTACTGGCACAGTCTCTTTCTCTATTTATAAAGATTACTTTGCAGCTTGTGGTAGTTATGCTTTAGTTTTTCTTGTTATTACGTTATTTATTTTTGTGCAGCTTGTACTTAGCGGTTCGTTTTACTTTATGACTTACTGGTAAGAGTTAACATTTTATGCCGTTAAAATAATATCGAAAGAATATTGCAGGGTAAATTTTGAGCAAAAATACAGTCAAAACGATACACTACAAGGCGATTTCAAAATTACGTCAAGAAATTATTTTGTATATATTTACTCTGGTATTACTGTTGCTATTGTTGTGTTAACTGTGTTACGAAACAACATGTCATATATTGTTTGTATGAGATCGTCGATAAACCTTCACGACTCAATGTTCGATAGCGTCGTACGTGCAACTTTACAATTTTTTAACGAAAATAGTTCTGGCAGAATTTTGAATCGTTTCACTAAGGATATGGGTGCTGTGGATGAACTACTACCAACTGCTATAATCATTACAACACAAACCGTGTTTTCAATACTTGGAATTATAATTGTGACATGCATTGTTAATCCTTGGTTAATAATTCCGAGCGCTTTAATTCTGATATTATCTAATTATTTAAAATCGTTTTACTTATCGGCTAGCTTAAGCATCAAACGCTTGGAAGGAGTTAGTAAGTAATCACAATTTGTAAATTAATTTATGACATTATTTCTCCACAGCTAAAAGTCCAGTTTTTGGACATCTTCACGCAACTCTACGTGGATTAACAACAATACGCGGATTTAGTGCGCAAGATATTTTGAGAAAAGAATTTGACGACAAACAAGATCTACACAGCTCAACGTATTATCTTTTTATTTGTACCACTCGTACTTTAGGATATTGGCTTGACATCATAAGTTTCATCTATATAACTTGCATTACTTTAGTGTTAGTTTTTATCAGTGATGGTTTGTACTATTACAATAATCGTTTGTTTACACTTACCGGTAAATTATTTAGAAAGCTACGGAGGAAACGTAGGCTTAGCAATAACTCAAGCCATGCAACTGCTTTTACAATTGCAATGGGGAGTGCGTCAATCAACAGATATGGAAAATTATATGACATCAGTTGAACGCGTGTTAGAATATAATTCAATAGATCACGAACGTCCTTTTACGAACGCAAACAAACCAGACAATTCCTGGCCAAAGTTGGGCAAAATCACTTTTGAAAACGTTTATTTAAGCTATTCTTTGGAGACACCAGTCTTAAAAAATTTAAACTTTGTCATTGAACCCGAAGAAAAAGTCGGGATCGTTGGTAGAACTGGAGCTGGAAAATCATCAATAATTTCGTCAATATTTCAACTTTTTGAAATTGAAGGGAACATTATAATCGACGGCGTTAACATTAAAGAAATAGGTTTACACGACCTAAGAAGAAAAATATCCATAATTCCACAAAACCCCGTAATTTTTGCTGGGTCAATTAGGAAAAATCTAGATCCATTTGACGAATGCACCGATGAAGTTTTGTGGAAAGCCTTAGAAGATGTTAAATTAAAAGAAACTATCAAATTGTTAGATTTAGGTACGTTTTCATACTAAAAATTTTAATGTAAATATATAAATTTTAGGTTTGAAATCGGAAATATCTGAAGGTGGTTCAAATTTAAGCGCCGGACAGCGGCAACTAATTTGTTTAGCTCGTGCCATTATTCGTGGTAATAAAATTTTGATATTAGATGAAGCAACTGCTAACGTTGATCCTCAAACTGACGCCGTTATTCAAGACACTATTAGGCAAAAATTTTCTAAATACACAGTAATTACAGTGGCTCATAGATTACATACAGTAATTGATTCGGATAAAATACTGGTAATGGACGGTGGAAAAGTTGTCGAATTTGGCCATCCTTATGTTTTATTACAAGATCAAAACGGCGTGTTTTATCAAATGGTTCAACAAACTGAAAATATTATGGCATCGGAGCTCGCTCAAATAGCAAAAGTTGTAAGTATGAAGTGGTTATTGTTAAGTTTTCACATTCTTTGTTTTAGAGATTTGAACATACGTGAAAAAAGTATTTTACTGTATTTTTATTGTGAATGTATTTAACGTTATTAAAAAATTAAAAAAAATTAAATAAAAAAAAATATAACAGTGTGTTATAATATTTAGAAATTGGTTTTTAGGTTAATCGTCATTTACCCTACGCAGTTTTTGCAAATTTTTGTGTTTGTTATTTATTTTTTTTCTTTTAATATGTTTAGTTGATGAATTATTTTATTTTTTTTTCTTTATTATTCTTGTTGTAATCTATTTATTTTAACTGCTTCAGATTTTGTTTCTCAATAAATGTTTGTTATTGTAAGTGAAACCCTTACAAGCTATTGGACAATTTTCTTGGCGAATAAAAACAGAGAAACTATTAAATTTCGTGTTCTTATTTGGCACTCTACCGATTTAGTCCTTATTTGAATTTTCTTTACGTCTTTCTCTTTGACATCTAAAATACTTGAATTTCAATTATCGTACCACCCACGCCCATCTCACTGAGCAAGCCAAGCAAACATCTTTATGTTACGTTTTGTAACCAATTTTACAATAACATTCTTTAGCATGTAACACCAGCATATATTTAATATTCAATACACATTTGCTCGTCAAAAATATTTGTTTGCGTTGAATCTAACATAATTTGATAATAACGCAAGAACAAGGTCAGGTCAATTGGTAAAAAAAAATTGGTAAAAGAAGATAGCAGAATAGATCTTTCATAAACACCAAACCAACATAAACCAGTACAAGAAAAAAATGAGAAGAAGTTACATAATCAATACAGTGTTCAAATCATCAACTACCATTAGAAATATGATCTCTGACATGAGACCAAAAACCAGTCAAAATTAAAAAAAAAATAAATGAATGTGACAGGTAATACGTGGAGGAAACCATAAGACCCTGAATGAAATGGACTAAGGCAAAGAATACACAAAGAGAAACATTGGTACAAATCTCATTGTAATGGTCGTTGGAAGACTGGTATGGACCCGGAATTAGCAATACATTTCAAGACTACGAGAAGACGTTGATCAAGGTTACAAAAACAGATACGTAATTAAAACTTTTGCGAATGGCAACAGACAACCATATCATTCCGAGAGCCCACATTGGTCTTTTCTTAGATCAACCACCATCGTTGGAAGCATATCATTTCAAGACGCCACAAAAAAATTTGAGGAAATTAGAAAAATCATATTTAGAAGATGACGCATCAGTATGCTGGAAAATAGACGCCACTTGCGAAAAGTTACGGCAACTACACCAACATACACACGACAAGAAATGGGTACAACTAACCTGGAAAAAACAGACACTCAAAAATAACAAGTAATGTCAACAATTCAACACATCAACTGTTGTCTACAGAAACTCTTCTATTGGAGAAAGGACTTATTTTTTCCGTAACTCTGGTAGACGTTCCTTCACTGAACATTATTAGTGCCGTTGCGACAACACGGTTAGAACCAGTACAAGAGGAGGAATTTAAGTGGATGCTTAGGTGTGTACCAGAGAAGAAAAGAAAACAACATAGAAACATTACTAAACAGAAGGATAATCTCTTTAAAAGCTTACGAAAAAACAAGTTTTTTAAATTTTCCTAGCCGACAAAAAAACCGCAACAGTTATTGTCTACATCAAAAATTTGAGATTTTACAACAAAGAAACTACCGAAGAATGAACAAAGATCCTGAAATTATACGAGAGATTATTAACACTAAAAACAAAGAATACGCTGACACTGCACCACAGCAAACCTCCGCATCTGTATGGACTACCCAAAATACACAAAAGCAACATGCAGATAACCAGTTCTCGGCGGGCCAAGTTTCTACTGCAGATCGTGCAACCGCTTCAAGTAAACAGTATATCTTTTCTCAAAAACTTCAAATATTTTGTTGATATTCTGAGGACAGTAAAACTACAATAACAAGATCAATTGGTCAGCTTTGACGTAAAAAATCTATGCAACAATGTTTCTGTGGAAGAAGCACTAAAGATTATTCGACAAAAATTTCAAAAAATAAAACGAGAGCCTACAGGAAAAAATCGCGCTACCAGTTAAAGGAATAATGCTGTCTCAGAAACTTATTTTCAGAAACAAGACTGATTTTACGTTCAGAACAACGGCCTTCCATTAGGTTTCCCAGGTAACACAATACGTCACGACCAAATTTTGGTAGTGACGAAATTGTGACAAATTTTTTATATCTATATCTTTATAACGCCACGTCGTGACAAAAACGTTAAAGTTACGATAGCCATTTATGTATTAAAATGTCATTATATTAGTAGTGACGACTTTGTTACAAATTCGTGACAGCTATGTATATATAACGACTTCCGATAATAATACGTTATGACATTGGTCGTAATGTCCAGCGATTACGTTAACGTGAAGGTTCTGTGACGTTATTGCTTTAACGGAATCGTCAAGTTTTCGATATAACGTCTCGTGAGCGGTTTGGTTTTGAGTCAATGAAGTATAAGTTACTGATTCGAGAGTTTAGAACGTCACGCATATCCTTTTGCAGTACCGTAGCTGTAACGTTAAAGTGACGTTGTGTTACCTAGGTTGTTTCTATCACCTATCATTACCAACATCTACATGAACTGGTTTGAATCTCAACTAATAGATAATGCTAAATTTAAACCTAAAATATGACTTAGGTATGTAGACGATACTATTATAATTTAAAATCACAGTGATCGACTATTATCAAATTTCTAATGGAAAAAGAAAAAAAAGACTCATCAATATTGTACGTTGACGCGAAGAAAAATAATAGAATAATTGAGACAGCTATTTACAGAAAACTGACACATACTGCCCACACAGCACAAGCATATCCAATGGATATGAAATGTACACACCAACCATGGATACCGGAGGTGCATCGAACATCCATATTTAATATTATGGAGCAAGGATGGAGGTCCATTGGATATATCATTCCGTCACGGAAAAATCTTCATAGTATGTCCATAGGACCTCCAGGTGGATAAACATTTTACATCCATATGGAGATATATTGAACAGTCATATGAACGTACAAAATACATACATATGGAGGTTCAATGAACATTTAATTAAAGTATAATAAACATTCATTTTTTTATAGAACCTTCATATGTAGGTAAAATATATGTGCATATCTATATATTAACAAAAAATATGGCCACACGTCAAATAAAGTCAATACAAAATGCCAATAGTGATATTTTCCACTTGTTCATTTTCACTCAAACACAATCGAACTTTTTTATTTACACATTCTCTCATTTTTCTAGAGCTTTTATCCATTATTCATATTATAGGAATCCAAATACTTACTAGATTAATGTACAGCAAAAGTAAATTCAAATATGCAAAAATACCTTGTCTTTACCCAATAAACACAAATCAATGGGTCTGTACTGGCAATGTACTCCTTAGCCGGCACTCAGAATGCTGGCAATGTACTAAAATGAAGTACACTGCCGGTAACCAGGTGACACACCGGCCGATATATTGCCGAATGAATCTTGCCAATGCAGAAATTGCATCGAACCAATATCGGCAAGTTATGTATATTAATACAAGTTAAATGCAGAATGCCAGTGAAATCTGTGCAATATAATATGTACTTTGCCATCACATAAATAGTGCGCAATTTTAAAAGCATTGGCAATGTTAGCAACTTAACACAAATTAAATGCATACAATGGTATTATCATTTTTAATTTAATTAATAAAACAATTTGGAAACTTAACTTAACTTAACATACAATGCTTATGTTTATTGGCGTCTTTCGTACCCACTACTCCTGGTGTTTATTGCGTGTTGTAAAGCTGCACCACAATTTGAATTTTTTCTTATGGATACTGTAAAATAAAAATTACATTGTAATGCTACTCAAATAACTTATGCACTTTTTTAGCAATTTCTAAACTAAATTTTGAAGTTTTTGAAGTAATTATAAAGAATTGCTTTGTAAATAGTCGTGAAATAAAATACAACATGAAAGTCAAGTTTGGCAGTAATGCACTTGAAATCACATTACGTTAATATACATATAAAGTTAATGTTTTAAGTTTTAACCTATAAAATACTCTGAAGCCTCTTACCATAAATTAAATTTAAAATATTTTTACAAATTTGTTTTGCTTGATCCAGACCAATTACTTGGTTAAAACATGTCTCGTTTGCTGTATCTTTTCATCCAACAAAGTAGATTGAATCGATCTAAAAAAAAATTTCAATTAAATAAAACTCAGCAATAAGAATAATGAATTGGGAAATTGTAGATAAACTCACAAACTGGCTCTTAGATTACAAATTCCAAAGTCATTATATATTTTCTCGAAAACGTGTTAGTTTTTAGGTTATATATTTATTATTAAGAAATAATTTATATTTGAATTTAATACTTACTTATTTTGTTAATCCATCCTAAATGGTGAAAAACAAACACATTTTTTCGAAATTTTAAAGCACAAAATGGTTTGCATTATGATAAATACAAGCTAAACAAAAAGCCAAAAAGTTTGCGTGTGCAATAATTCAGTTGCGATAATACGCGAAAACCTTGGCGAAAACAAACGAACAACGAAGAAAGTTTAAATTAAACCGCGCCAAGTGCTTTTTTTTACTTTTTCAATTTTTCATTAAATTTGTTGTTGCATGTTAAATATTTACTACAAATGTTAAATTTTAGAGAATATAATTATTTCTAAATAATTTTGATAAAAAATAGCAACTCACAAAATTATGTAACATGATACATAAAAAAAATGTTTCCGAACATAACACTTATAACACTTAAGATAATCCTATTTCACAGATATCCATGAATGTATATAAGATGCATATACAATGGATATTAAACTACGGATGTACATCAATGGATATTATATGGATAAATATGTATATCCATTGCATCTCGCGTGCTGTGTGGGTGGTCAGTATCTAAACTATGCATCCAATTACTCAACAACAACCAAGAAAGGAATAGCAAAGTCTCTATTCGACAGAGCCCACAGGTTATGTAACACAGAAAAAGAACATCAAGAAAAAATGTAAAACATAAAAAGAAATCTAAAACAAAATTGTTAAGGCAGTTTTGAGAAGTGATATAAATGGTCGTAAAGTTTCACTTAGAAAAGATGATTTACAGTATCACGTTATAGCAATTTATCAAAGGACAATCTAAATCTTCTTATATATGACAACCATGAAAGCCATTTGACAATCAAGACTTTGGATCTAGCTAAAAAGAGTGGAGTCACTCTTGTAAGTTGACGAAACCATTCCAGCAACAAGTTACAGCCGTTGGACGTTTCTGTAGTTTATTCGTTCAAGTCTTATTATAACGTAGCATTCTACTTTTGGTTGCTTTACAATTTTGAAAATTCAATGACTATTTATGAAATTGCTAGCCGTGTAGGCGTAGCATACCGACGACCTATGACACTTATGAATATGATCGCTGGATTCAAAAAGACAGGTATTTACCCGTTCGACCAAAATGTTTTTTTGGAATACAAATTCTTCGTTAGCTTTGTAAGCGATAGTGACTTTCCCACCGAAGCTGATGAAGTTATAAAAACAAGATATATAAAAATTGAGAATTCAGCGAGAGACAAAGAAGCTAAGATACATTCTTCAGAAGTTCAACCAGAAGCAAAAGAATTAGCTCAACTGAACGTGGAAGAATCGGTAACACCTCCTCTAGTCGAGGAACTGGTGCAATACCAAGAATTTCGTTTATTTCTCTAAAAGAGTACAAAGGGTTTCCAAAAGCGATGACAAGAAAGTCTAAAAAATTCACTTACTAAAAGAAACCAATAACAAGTGATATATCATTGTCTGAAGAAGCCAGTGAAAAGAGGATTTGGATGAGGATATAAAATGACCACCGCCATTGGATTCTTCTAGGCTTGAGAAATTGGATAGTGAGCTCATACTTCGTGATTTTGTGTTAGTGCATTTTAGAACAAAAATAACACTGTTTCACGTAGAACAAATCGCTAAAGAGGAAGATCTTGAAAACGATCTAGAAATAAATTTTCTAAGAAAAAGTACGAAAGAAGAACGCCACTTTATAGTATGTAGGTTGCGGAAGTTGTGAGTTAGAGTACACAGAACCTTCGCAACCTACAGCGCCAATTAAAATTGAAGAATTCAAATTATCAACAAACATTTTATTTCATGTAACATTTTAATTCGACATGCATTTTAATTCTACAATTTACATGATTCTTATTTTTTGTCTGTTTTATAAAAAGTGTTACATGAATTAAAATGTTTGTTCATATACTTTTTTTCTCAGTTTACATTAAAGTTTTTAATATAATTGTTAGAAATTTTGAGCAAAATGTATTGCATCAGTAAATACGTTTTCACTTAACAATTTAAATGTGTTAAGTTTGTTTAACAAACCATTTAAATGTGCTTGAATAAAAAGACAAACATAAAAATGACCTTAATAAAAGTTGAAGTTTGTTTGAATGCAACGGAATTAAATTTAGTAATAAAAAGCAAAACGGCGTTCCATAAGAAATTAAAAAAAAATTTTAGAATTTCAAAAACTGAATTAATACAATAATCATCTAACAGTGCTTCTCTTGATGTAAGGTTGTCATCAAACTGATGCTGATTCTAGATGTTAATACTGGACGATTATATTGCGAGCAGTCCTATCTATAACTTCTTGTAGATATGAGTAGCTAGAGTATTGGGTAACGTTTTTAAACCTAACAATTTATTTGGTTGTCTTACCGGCTTACTACAAGTAATAAGGAAAAAAATGATATGTTTGAGAACAGTGATTTTTTTTATATAAAAATGATTCTATCTTAGCAAACATACATCAAGCTATCAGAATTAACTAATGTTGTATCTTGTTACGCCCTGAGCAAATTTTTCTAAATCCGGTACTGTTTGATTCATTTAAGTTAGACGTGTGGGAATCTGCTGTTGTTACTAATCTCACGCTTTATTTCGTTACATTTTAAAGTTGATAATTTGTAATTTATGACTAATTAAGAGCGTATTATCTTCGCTTAATACGTGATTAAATTCTGCTTTTCTACAAGTCCTTATCAAGATCCTTGTTTAAACTATCATTTACTTGAGCGTTCTCACGAGTTAGCTGACAAATTTATTTTGTTATCTTGTGAGGTCATTAGACCTAGATTCTTTTGTTTCCTTCTTTAGTCAGTTCCTGACAAACTGTTGTTGAGATCACTTCAAAAATTTACTGTACCTTGGAAGTACTAACGTTTACTTAAACACGGTGATTTTACCGGATATTACGTTAAAACCTTCCTCACTTTTAGTATATCTACGGAACCTGTTTCTTTCCTAAAATTACTAAAAATCGTATATTTGCGGCTATAAGTTACTTTAAATTTTAAAAGTGTACTTAGTTTTTTTAACGCTGGATTATTATACCCAGGTAAAGTACTTAGTTTTTGCTTTATTTAGTTAATCTAACTTCGCTTCTCTCCCTTCCTTTTTATAGCGGTTTTTCTTTCGACGAAATTGTTCCAATTTCTATGAACGTCTTCTCCAACGGATTGTTTCCCCCATGTATGAGAGTTCCTTCAATTACCAAAGTACTCCGTTCATCTGTAAACTCCACTAACGCTACGCTGAGAAGTCAACTTCGATTGCAGCAACTGACTAAGTGAAAAACCAACCGAAAGATTTGATTTTCTACATTGAACTTTTAATCAAAATCCTACTTGCTTAATCAACTTTAGAAATTCAAAAACTTTTTCTTATACTTTAAAATTTTACAATTTATTTTTTTTTGCTATTTAAAATTCACTTTTGTTATTTAAACTTTGGCTCAATTTACTTAATTTAATTTCTCTTTGTTTCTATAAGAATTTATTATCTGATTTACCTTGAATTTTGTTGACTTATAACGTAATTGTAACTGACTTATTAACCTACATAAATTTGGTCACTCATCCCCTGATCTACGAGATAGTAAACTTGAACCTAACTCTAATTCTCGGCTGTTATTTGCCGACGGCCAATTGTTTGTTTTAAATATTTTATTTAAGGAAACTTCGACTGGTAATACCGTGCACGGAGTTTCATCAGCGAAGTAATAAAGGTAAGATTTTTTTTGTTTTCTATTTCAAATTTGTAATTACTGTCTTGTCGAATCCCGATCGCTGTCCCAAATTTAATTTTTTTTCTTTTTGTTTGTTTTGCGAACCTAACTTAATTAAATTAGTTTTACTACTTTTGTTCGAACACAATGTAATTGAGATCCTGTATTTTTTTTGTAATATTTGAAATCCATTATCCGATTGTTTTATTCAACTTCACGCATATTTTGTTTGCATAATTCAAAATTGAATATTTTATTGATTATTTTGTAAATTGCCATTTATTCTAAATTCATTATATTTACATCAAATTTACTGATTGCTATTTATTGCTTAACCTTCCCCGTTTTTCTTTCAGCAACCCTTCGCTACTACTAGAGCACTGTTAAACTTTTACAATTTACTTAACAGGACCGTAACTAAACAAATTGTGTGGCGCCCATTTCTAACAATTTCTAATCACTATTTGACTAATTTTATCTACCACGACACCTTTGATTTAAATATTCCCCTCACAATTTCTAACCCACCCCATTTTGCCTACAAGAACCGAGCTACCGCGGCCATCGCTCCATTTAAATTTAGTTACCCCTAATTCTTACCGTAACAATCTTTGGACATAACAGTATAAACATTAGAAGATTTAGTACGAAATTGATGTACGGTGACGAGGCGCGTTGTAACATGGTTTAGGAATGGTGTAGAATGAATTTATATGAAAAGATATACTTTGGGTTCGGTCATGATTTTCCCGGTATTAACGGTAGTTTTTTCTTATGGTAGGAGAAAGGTACTAACCTGTTACCACAAAATACAAATACATGGAGGAGACGTATATCCGCAATGTGATGGACACTGGCTAAAGAAGAAAGAAATAGTATGAGCAAGATATTGTGAAAACTCAGCAACAAAACAAATTTGTTTAAACGTAATGAGTAACTTTGTATTTTTAATAGATAATAACAATTGTATAATTGATTGCATATTATGTGATTAAAATTAATATTTTGATAAGATAGTCAAGACTAACAGTAACTACAAATCATAACGTTGTCAACCAGATTATTAATATTTATATTATTATAATACACGTGTATTTTCAAGTGGTGAATAGACTGTGTGATATACACAAAACATTAATTTTAGATTTTTGAAAAAACAACCATTAAGTTGATAACACCAACAAATAAATTACGCAACATCATTTTTGCACATATCACCTTAATTGATATGAGACATTGCTGTTTATCTTATTTTTAAGTGTAATTAAATATGCTTATGTATCTATAAGTACCTGAGCCTAAGTAAAAAAATTGTAACTACGTAATTAGTCGTGTTCGGTTCAAGCAAAAATGAAATTATATTTGGTACTTAGCACAATATTAAAATTTCTCGCGGCAAAACCTTTACACTACGATTTTAAAAGTAAGAAAATTAACACACAATCTATTTGTCACTTTTTTGTTTTTAGATTCAAATTTTTTTTTTGAAAATCAGTTCAACAAATCGTTTGAATGTTTTAAAAACGTGTTGGAGATAGGTAGTTCAGAACATGGTTTACCTTCTCTTTCTCCGTTAAGATTTAACGATGGCGTCGAAATTCACACAGATAATACTTACTTAAAGATGGATGTTGTATTAGATGGTTTACTTATCGACGGTTTAACACATTATAAATCGACTAGAATAGATCTAAAACCTGAGATTGTTATGTATGTTGATTTTGTCTTTCCAAAAATAACGGTTAGCAGTAATTATTCTGGTAAAATGAACATCCTCGGTTTATACGCCGTGTATGGCAAAGGAGAGTTAATGTACGTTTATGTTAGTGGTTGAATCAGATGTAATATTTGCTTTAGGTTTGAATTTTTAAACATTACTGCGTCTACTGTTGTCAAACATAACATACTTACACCTTTGATTGCTAGCACTGATACCATAATAGGAGTAGACTCCGTAAACGTAAGTAATTAAGCGCACAATAATTAAGGTAATCATAATTATTTTAGTTTACAATAACTAAGCTGATGGACGATGAGGATTTTAGTAAAGCGTTCAGCAAAGCTGCTAGTAATGTTATAACGTGGTTTATAAATAATTCCCAAAAAAATATTTCTGGTTACTTAAATCCCAAATTCCAAAAAATCGTTAACCACGCAATTGGAAATTTAAATTTTTTAGATTACCTTGCAAAAATCATTTTGTATTCTTGTAACGACTGATTTCTTTTTAGTTTTAAATTATTTATTCCTCTTTAAGTGTTATAGTATTATTTTGTAATAAATTTACCATAATTAGGCGTTTTTTTGTACTTTAGGTTTAACATTTTTTGGATGGTAAAACTGATTTTAAATCGCCCTCAAAAAATAAGAATCTCTATTGGTTGTCAACAACGACCTCTCTGGTTGCAACATAGTGAATTTCAGTGATTTGTCAAATCGGGTTAGTAGCAACTATAGACTTATGATAACAACCAAATATCTTTGTCTATATTTGTCCAATAAGGCAAAAACTACGCCATATTAAACCAGATCCAAGACAGATCACTATTTGGTTCACTGGAATGTCTTGTCTCCGCAGTCAATGGGAGTTCTTATTTTTTGAGGGTAATTTACAATGTAGCAGTTTGACCAACCTAAAAACGTTAAACCTTAAGCCCAAAATATGGTTAATTGATATTTTTTTATTTTTGTTTTTTTTGTTTTAATGTGTTTAAAAATCGAGTGCTTGTACCATTGGTTTAAACTGTATAGTGTCTCAAAGATAATAAAATAGCGTTTTGATTTTAATTTTGTATTTCTGTACGTGTTTAAAACACGACGAGTTGCCAATATAATTACAAAAACATTTTTTTTACTTTTTTGTGTTGATTTTATTGCCATTTACAGTTTAATCTAATTTTCTCTGAGCATAAAAGTAGCAATCAATGGAATTTTTCTGACACAATGTTCTATTTCGGATTTAATAGTACCTACACTTATTTTGGGATGGTTTTTTGTTTGCAACGCAACTGCTTAGGTTCCCACTTGCCATCAGCCAAAGCAGTACTTCAGAGATATTTGATCTTTTCTTCAAGTTACGAGCCATTTTAATACAGCACGGTCCGTTCTTAATACAAATTTTTGTTCATACAAATATATGTAATAATGTTCAATGACTTGACAACTGATAACAACTTTCTCCTAGTCACGCAGTAATTCCTCTCTGGCCTGGACAAAGCTTTTGCTAAAATACGCTACAATTTTTCTTACTTATCTTCAACCTGTGAAAGGACTGCATCAGTTTACTCGCATCGGTATTCGAAACAAATTTCCTATCTTTTCATAGATAAATTAAAATAGGTAAAGTGACTATGGCATGTTTTAGTTGATGGAAACCGTCTTTACTCTATCTAAATTCTGCTTTTTTTTTACTCAATTTTGTCAAAGGTTAGGCAATATTGGAAAATCCGGATACAAATCGTCTAAAGCAAGTGCACAACTCAAAAAAACTGCGAACTTGATACTTGTCAATTGGTCTTGTTTATGCTTGCATTAACAGAACAGACTTTGTTTGGGCCAGCTTTTTTCTCTAGATACGACGTGGCCAAGATATTGCACTCCCTTCTTAAATAATGTCCTGCGTAGTTGTTGAAACACTTTTTTAGGTTGTTTAAATATTCTTCAAACGACCTTCTAATTACGATCACGTCGACTAAATAAACTAAGCATGTCTTTGAAGACAGTCCGCGTAAGATGGTTTCTAGCAAACGTTCAAATGTCGCGTTACACAGGTCGAAAAGCATCACAGTAAACTGCTAAAAACTAGTGCCAATTGTAAACGCTGCCTTTTTAGCGTTCTTGGGTTCCAATTTTACTTGCCAATAACCACCCTTTAAATCCAACGTGGAAAACCACCGGGATCCGGACATGGTGTTTAAAGTATCGTCATTTTTGGGTAAAAAGCAATTGTTTTTTGGTCAGATCGTTAGGTTGTCTGTAGTTTACGCGAAACTTTGTTGACCCATCTTTCCTTTTTACTAATACCATTGGGGACTAACTATTTGAAGGTTCAATCACATCTTTTCTCTTCATAGTAATTATTTGTTCGGTTTCTTCTCTTTTTGCCAAAGGAAGGCGATGAGGATGTTGTAGTATTGGCCGAGCGTCTCCGGTATAACTTTATGTTTCATCATGTCAATTATTTTTTTGGAACCACTCTCTGGCGCAAACACATCTTGATACCGCTGGACCAAAGCTCTAACTTTAGCCAACTGGTTTTGGCTGAGTTTTTGGCACTTAGAGGTAAAAATATCTAATAGATGTTAAAGGCACGTCTTAGAAGACGTAGCTTTACTAGAGTTTGAGATACTGGCGTACATTTGTTTACCACGATCTTCTTTTTTAATGTTACCGAATCTGAGTTGACGTTCAAGATCCTGGCTAAAACTATGTTTTTCATTCGTAATAATATTCTGCCTATTAGTAGTTTCTTTTCCATCGCTTTCCATTGGTTCAATATCGCAAAAGTAACTTTTCCGGAGATTTGTATCTAAGGGTGCCATGACTACATTTTTAACCTTTCCAGGCAGAGTCACGTCTTGACTCAATAATAGTTGCACCGCTGCCTTCTTTGACAAAAAAAAGAAATTTCTTTATCATCAATCTTAAGGACATTGTTCTTCATATTTAAATAATACTTATATTTTTTATAACGTCCATTCCCAAGATAACGTGATGTTGACTACCAGTACTTTATGGTTGAGTACTTAATTTCCCAAACTAACGGCTACTTTTACACTTGTCCATGTGTAGGTATTTCTTTGACCGTCGGCGTCGTCGTTCGAAGTCGTACTGTTACTAGTGATATTTTCCTATTACGACTATTGATTGTTTTCGTCGTTCTCGTGTCAGCCAGTAACTGAATGCTATTTGAATGGTAATCTCTGGTACATGAATAAATGAGACCAACTTTTGTCTCTTTTGGTCAACTCGTTTCAGACTTTCAAGCTTTTTCTTGTCTTCTTCGTAGGTTTAGTACAATCGTTGTACGTATCCTACTTCACTGCAGTTCAAAATCGTCACTTCTCTTTTCCGAAGCATCTTGCTAACTCGACGATGCTTTTTAGTGTTTACACTTGTACTTCTGCAACGCAGCGGAGTTTATGGCCGTTTTGTTGTTCCAAACTCAAAGGTATGCACTAAAGCGTCATCCAACGTCTTAGGTTGAGTTAACCGTAGAGTCTGCTGCATATTGCTGTTTCGAAGGTTTTCTATCAGGGTGTAATTGCTCTAGGAAGATATCTGGTGCTGTAGGATACACAAGCCGTGATAATTTAGCGATGTCATATTCAATATCTTAGAGAAATGCTCTCTGAACCCGACTTTTTTTTGAACTTAGTGCACCTGTTGAAAATGAGTTTCTTTATATTTTATTTTTATCCGGGAAATTAATAGTTTGTAATTTATTTTGAAGATGACCAGAAAAGGTCTACAAAATTTCAAGCACTTTTTCGCATAAAACCACTATTAAAAACGACACTTTTTGCTCGTTGATCTAACTATTAGGCTATAGTTGCGATTGTAAACTGTTTGTGGTCCGTTGATCATAGAACTTTACCTTCAAAATTTGGAAGTACAACTTTAAACTTTCATTCATTCATTCATAGATTGTTTTTCGTTTTCTAGAACTTCGCATATTTCTTCTTTTAAATTTAATATATCTGCTTGAGTTTTGTTTTTGAACGGTTTTAATCTGGTTTTCGATGCTAACCTGTACTTGTTCTTCGATAGTTTTTATTTGATTTTTAATGCTAGTTTTTTCTTTTAAGTTTCTAGCATTTTCTTCTCCTTTCTGACACTTTTTGCTAACTTTTTGTGTGTCATTTTCTAAGAAGTGTTATCCATTTTTTTATTTATTGATTCGAGAATTTCAAATAGTCTTACGACGTAAATTATGACACAAATAAAAAATTTAATCAAATGTACAGTCACTTTTAAAATACAATTTTTGTGTAACACTAAATTTTAGTAACGAACGGAAAGAAAGATTCAATGCCTAAATTATGCACTGATAAAAAAAGTTTAATGAACTAGGAGTTATAAACACGCGTATTTATCACGGCGATATTAAATTACTTATTTATTTACAAGTTAGTTCACAACCTGACACTTGATGTCAATGTAACAAATTTTAAAACTAAGTTTTATTTAAAACTAACTATTTACACGTATTCATCTTAGATAAATGATAAATATAAGTAATTTTAACTAAAACTAATAAAACATAACGATATTTAAAAAACACAACTTACAAGTAATTTATGTATTACTATCATTCAATATTTACAACATTTTTTCTAGTTTTTGTATTAAAATCTTTAACTTCATAAGAAATGCGTAATCTTTATTTCAAAAAAACTATAAAACAAATATTAATGTGAAAACCCGAGAACAATTAATTACACAATTAAAAATTGAAGTGAATTATCTATAGCATTTAGTGGCGTTAATGCTTAGATTACTGCAGGAATGTATTGATAATGAATTATTTTTAGTTTTTTCCATAAATTACAAAGATCAAAGATATTAATTTAAAAAAAAAATAGTAATTATTTAACTGTTTAAAAAACTTTAGACAATAGCGTTTATATAAAGTTCAACTTTAGAAATTAAAAAAAAAATAAGAAATGTGTTAAAGTAACAAATACTTGCAAATTTATAATAAACCGAAAAATGTTGTTAAAATTTTAATTGATAAAATCGAAATTGCATTACCAACTTGATGAAATTTGATAATATATTAATGATATTACACACAAAGATAAAAAAAAGAGCGATAAACAAAAAAATTCTAAAATTCAAATGCAGAGATAGAAAATAAACGACAAAAATAAAAAACGAATAGTAAACTTTTCTTCTAATATTATTGTCGCTGTTCTTGTGACGCAGAGGATCAGCTATATTTTCATTGTTTTTTTGGTTTTCTAGATAGGTGTGTTGTTCTACCAATCTTTGGCAGTCTTTTGATGAGTATTTTTGATATGTGCTTATTCTATTCTCTGTTTGCTTTCAACAAGTTGGAGTTTGTTTCGGCGCATAAACACTCATTGTGCTAGTGTCTGAATTATCTAAATTGTTGAGTCTGGTTAATATTATGTAAATTATTGCTAGTTAATGTCATTTACTTTTAAAAATTAATTAATTATTAAGACTATCGTACTACTATAATTTATTTATGTAAAGGAATAGGAAGTTGCGCGACGTTTATGTTGTGTTAAAAGGGTAATTAAAACACAAAATTATTTAATGTCGCTTATACACTTGACGTCAGGTGGTCCGGGAGAAACTTTTAATTTGTAACAATACTGCAACGCAAATGCGTTTAGCTTTTGCTACTACATTTTTGATTTCTTTACTCCATTCGGTCATTATAGGGATCAGCTACTTCAAAATCTGCAATAATTTTAACTTGATAGTTTATTTCAATTTATGCACAATTTACACGATGCGGCTATCGAAGCTGTGTAACTAGTAATTATAAGGGATTTTTTTTGTAACGACTACTGTCTATTAGCAGTGGCGTAGCCATAAGTTTACATTTTTGTATGTGTTAATACTTTTGGAGTGTACCGACAATTAAGTTTTTAGTCGAAACTTTGTAGTTGATATCTGGTTGTTTCTCTCTTTTCTCTGTTATCTATTGTTCAGAAATACTAATCCACAATAAAAACTTTGAGTTTGCGATAACTGTGAATTGTTTTATTTCTTCACGCACAATTGGGATTGTGGGTTCTGAGGTATTTTCTTTTTCTGGTCCAAACTTTTGTTTACTTTCTTTTTTTTCTTTACACAAGGAAATGTGGAGCAGGGCACCGGCTCACTCAATTAAATTAGATACTTACAATCCGACTCATTACCAACTACAACACAAACTAACCAAAAAGTTAAGTCGACTATCTACTAAACCATTTCTTTCACCTCCACAATTTGTGCGTTACAAGACCGTCCTATTAGTTTTACAAAACGATCTTTTTACTTAAATCACTTTCTAACTTAACTTATTCTATTTGTGGTAAACTTATACTAAGCAAGTTTGCGTGGTTTGGTAAATCCATGTTCTCCTCCTCTTTCAACCAGCAGACTACTCAGTCCAATTCCTGAATGACCCCGGATACATACTCGTTAAGAAAAAAAAATGGGGAATAATGTAAGAAAATATAATATGGAGGTAGATTAAAGTTTAATTTGGATTATTTTTACACTTCTATCGTTTTTTTTATCCTGCTTTTTTATGCATTATTTTGTTGATATAATTATTCATCAAGATTTCTATCATTTGCTTTATTACATTATCTGGGGTATTTCTCCTATTGCTTTTTCTACTAGGTCTTTTGTTATTATTTCTAGCGTTGCAACACAGTATGTTCTGCATTATCTTTATTGAGACAGTACAAAAATTTTCCATTTTCTTTTTTTTTTTAATTTTCTGTACGTAGTTTAGGAGTGCTAGTATATAAATGTTTATAGATATAGAAACATTTAAAGCTGATTTCATATCCACGTAATTCAAATAAGTGAACCAGTGGTTTACTCTAGTGGCATTTTTACATTTGCATTGACATTGTTACATTACAATATTATACGTTGTGGTTTTAGCCCGCGGTTTATTCAAAACTTATTTGAATTATGCGGGTATAAAATCAGCTGTCAACGTTTGCATTTCTATAGATATTTACATACATATTATTATTGCATAATAAATTCATACTATATAATGGCTCTGTCATTAAACTTCGTTTACGAATGCTACATTGTGTCATGTAATATCTAATTTGACCATGCTTTGTTTCTGCCCATGCTTTCACGTCTTTAATCAGACGATGTGTCCATTTTTTTTGTGTGTCGCTGCTTCATTCTTTTTGCCATAGATTATATGTTGTCTTTTTTTCATTTCGTTGAAACATTGAGATCGTATCATTATCCTTTTGATATAGACGTTCTTTATCTACCGCTAAAAGTTTAATTGGTCTTTTAAGTTGGTCAGTACCGTCTTAAAACACTACCAAATCATTGTGTAGCAAATTAGCTTCACGTCTGAAGATACCTCCAGAATCATTATATCGTTATACAAGAAGTTAATAATTATTACAGAAACACAATACAAAACATAGATTAAAGTTTATTATTAACAATGGTCATTAATAAACCAATATAACAAATTTGATTTCTAAATGTAGGAGAAAGAAGAAACATGCCTTGGTAAATTAATTTAATGTTTAGATATCCCGTGATGTATTTGCAAGTGACTTCTTTTTTTGTACAAACATTTTTAAAATTTTTATTAACCTTGCAATTTTTCATATGCCTAAAACACACCAACAGTTACTGATTATTTCCACAGTATTTTCTTACGTTTGCAGCTATTTCAATTAGTGTTTTGGACATGGTATTATTTGTTTGACGCACCATGGAACGAAAAGTACCAAATTCATTTTGTAATAAAACGTTAGGATGATCAAACTCTACTACTACACCATTATCCATCACTAAAATTCTATCCGATTCCATAACAGTAAGCAACCGATGTGCCACAGTAAGTACAGTACAGTCAATAAATTTTTCTTTAAGAGTTTTTTGAACTATACTGTCAGTCTCTGTATCAACATTGGCAGTTGCTTCGTCTAAAATCACAATTTTTCTCTTTGACAAAATTGCACGAGCTAAACACATTAACTGTTTTTGGCCAACGCTTAAATTACACCCGTCTTCTAGTATTTTTGAATCTAAATCTAAAACAACATTAATAAATAAATAACACTAAATATTTAAAATCACCTAAATTTAATTTGGTAAAAACGTCCTTTAAACTCACGTCTTCTAAAGCTTTCCACAAAAGATCGTCTTGATGCTCATTAAAAACGTCTAAGTTGTTTCTGATTGTACCAGAAAATAACAAAGGGTTTTGCGGAATTATTAGTATTTTTGTTCTTAAACTTTTTAGTTGTATGTTTTTAATGTTGATGTCGTCGATAGTTATTGCACCTTCTGTTTCCATAAGTTGAAATAAAACTGATACAAGTGATGACTTGCCAGAACCAGTTCTACCAACTATTCCAATTTTTTCTTGCGGTAGAATTGTAAAATTTATATTTTTTAAAGCGTAAGAAGTTGATGATGGGTATTTAAGGTACACGTTTTCAAATTGGATTTTACCTTTTTGTGGCCATGATGGATATGGTACTTGTTGATTGTGGTCTTCGTGATCGATGAAATTATATTCACGCAAACGTTCAACTGAAGTCATATGGTTTTCAATTTCGGCGCATTGTTTTGTCGCTAGTTGAAAATTTCCTAGAAGTTGAATTGCTTGTGTGAGTAATAGCCCGACGTCGCCTCCATATTTTTCTGAAAAATGGGAATTAGATGTGGTAATTTCTTATAGTAGTGCTCACCGCTGTCGCTGATTACGAATGTAAATGTAATTATGGTTATGTAACCGATGCAAATAATATCTAACCAAAATCCAAAAAATCTCGTCGTGCTTAATATTAGGTGATAAGTGCAGCTATGCAGATCTTGATGTTCGTTAAACATTTTTCCAACGATGTTTTGCGCGTTAAAAGCTCTTACTGTAGGCAATCCTTGAAACACCGCGATCAAATGTTCCAGCACGGGACTTTTTGCTACAATCAGTTTTAATATTTTTACGGTAACAAACTTTACTTACTAATTCCTTCCAACCGCTTTAAGCTAATGCTAGATAGTAAATAACATTTATTTAGAAAGTAAAATAATATTCCAAAAATTAAAGCTGGTACTATCAGCCATGGTTTTACTGTACCAATTAAAATAATTGATCCAATTATACTTAAAGCATGTTGAAGAACAACGTAAATGGCAATTGGTAGTTGTTCGTCGATTACGTTTATATCTTTTGAGGAGCGGGTTAAAAATTCGTCCTGATGAATTTGTACTAAAAAAGTCGATTTTTGCTTGAAGAATACTGTTCAATAGCGTCGTGTGTAATTTTCGAGAAGATTGTGTACACGTTTTGTACAAGGCGAATATTTTAAAAATAAATAAGATTATTGTGACTACAGTCAAAACGAAGTAAATCAATAACAAATATGTTCTGATTATGTTGACACGATCTTGTTCCAAATTTATCCTAGACTCAAACGTTGTCACTCATTTATAAAATAATGTTAACTCACCAATATTTGACGAAATAAGACGTTGTGCTTACACACATTTGTGAAAAGATAAAAAACCCAGTTGTAGTAAATATTAAACAATAACTACTCCTAGCAATGTAATATTTATAAACGGACCAAGCTATTACACCTCTACTTCTGGTTTCGAAATCAATTCTAGAAGATTTTTTTATATCCGCTGCGACATCGTTGGGTACTTTACTTTTAATTATAAAATTATTATCGTTGATGTAACAATCACTTTCAATTTGACTTTTGGGCAGAATTTTTCCTTCGCTAAGAACAACGATGTTATCAACATTGTGTAAATACTGTAATTGATGTGTTACTAAAACAACGGTCTTATTTTTAAAAAATTGTTGAAAACATTCATAAAAAATTTTTTT
Organism: Aquatica leii; assembly: GCA_035610365.1. Lineage (NCBI taxonomy): Eukaryota > Metazoa > Arthropoda > Insecta > Coleoptera > Lampyridae > Aquatica > Aquatica leii. The sequence continues at coordinate 289,950 of CM069434.1, forward strand.
CCCGACGTTTACATCTACCGCCGATAAAGGATCGTCTAACAAATATGTATCGGCATCTTTATACACTGCCCTAGCTAAACCTATCCGCGCTTTTTGACCGCCACTTAACAATGCACCTTTTTCCCCAACTAAAGTTTTGTCACCGTAAGGAAGTTCTTCGAAATCTTTGTCTAATGCGCAAACTTGAATTACGGTTTCGTAACGTGTTTCGTCTTTAACACAGCCAAATAAAATGTTTTCCTCAATAGTACCAGAAAAAATCCATGGTTCTTGCGATGAATAACTAATTGTACCATTTACTATTACATTTCCCTGAATTGCGCATGCTTCGTTAAGTATCGTATATAACAAAGCACTTTTCCCACTTCCAACAGGTCCAATGATCACAGTGAGCTTTTCTTTGGGAAAAACTAATTCTAGGTTTTTTAGTATTATATTTTGGCCCGATTGTACTGTGACATTTTCCAAAGCTACGTTTACTATTTTTGTATCACATTTTGTGTAGTTTAAAACTTCCGTCAATATTAAAAACTCTTCGATTCGTTTAAAAGATACCACAGCTTCACGTATTGCAATTACTCCACGAGGAAAAACTGTTGCCATCGAATAACCAATATTGCTGTACAGATTTGCTAAAAGGAAAAAATTTTCGGCGTCAATTCTATCATGAAATATCACGTGGACGAATATGGTAATAAATAACGCTACAGATGTAAACATCGTTTGGAGATGAAGTAATCCTTTCAGATATAGACCAATTTGCACGTACTTTAATTCAGACTTTCTTTTGTCTGAGATTAATCGAGTGAAAAGTCGTTCCCACGTTTGCATTTTAATTGTTTTGATTCCGTTTATAACTTCGTTTGTTAACTTTAATCTTTGATCTCTTTGCATGTTAACTTTGACGCAGTATGTGGATACGTACTTACCCAAAATAACTAAAAAAAATGTGTAATTATATTCGTTTTGTGTTATAGTATAATAGTTACGGTAAACTGGTGTGAATGATAGTAAAAAAAGTATTCCAAAGACTGATGATACACCCACGCTCTCGTACATTAAATAAGTGTAAAGCAAAGTTTGAAGAGGTCCAATCCACAGATAATGTAAGGTAGTTGTATATCTGTCAAAAACATTAACGTCACTGGATAAGAGATTGATTATGTGTCCGATGGATGTACGTTGAGAACTAACTTGGTTTATTTTTAGCATTTTTTTGTAAATTAAAGAAGAACAAGCTATTTTCATTCTTAAACCGATATCCGTCAATTCCATAGTAGACGGATGTATAATAATCACGGATAATATTGTACAGGATATAAAAAGCACGGATGTAGCTATAATCCCAGATGAGGGTTCTTTGGAGGTACTGGCAAAATGCTTTGTTAAATTTTTTAGCGCCATTGCTTGAATAGGCCTAAAAATAAAAAAAAAGTATAATGATTAATCTGCTATTTCTAAGAAGTCATTTATAATATATTGAAGCGTTTCCGAAGTATTTGGAAACCTCGCAAGGCTGATCAAAAAGAATAGAATGTTCTAGATCCCGATAACAAAAAAATATTAAAAGTATCCAAAGGAAGATTGAGTTTAGATGCCGAATCGAGTTGGAAGTGTTTGTCGGCTTAAATAAATAAACGCGTGTGCTAAGATAAATAAAAGTGTTTAAGTGAAAATAAATACCAGTGTAGATAAACACACAGTGCAAGCAGTAATACCCATTAAAATAATAGTGATATGTAATTATGTAGATAAATATGTCTTTATCTTTTGTTTAATTTCTTTGAAATTTTAATCAATTACCAGCTTTGACTAGTTAAACATTTCTGTCAAGTTTGGTCCAAAAATTCTAACGCCTTTTTGGTGTTGCATATTTTATACGAGCCTGAAAAGTTTTGTGACAATAAACCATCGGTATCTTTTAATCTACGTAATTGTTCTCAGATAAAACTTCTTTAAATGTATCCATTACGGAAATATTTTTTTTAGACTTTACGGACTTCATGGAATAACATGGTAGTATAAATTGGAAAAAAGCGATGAACAATGAAGTAAAATTGTTAATAGTTATTTAACAAAAAAAAGTTAATCATAAAGCCTAATGATTAAAAGAATTTAACGTCGTGAGCGAGGGAAACGAGCAAGCGCGTTAATACTGTCGATGTGTAGTAAGAGTTCTGTTAAAAAAAAATCAATCTTGAATTATTAACGTTATTCTGACTGACAAAAATTATAGCATATGAAACAATAGAACGTTTAAAAGGATAACAAGTAACTATTGAGTAAAATGAAAAATTAAAAAATTCTAAATAAGATTAAAAAAAATGTTGAAATATTTGCTGGAGAACCTCGATCTTTAAAAAATTCCAGAAGGTTGACAAAGTAAAAATACATATTTAAAAAAAAATACATTTGACTTTTTGTTGTTAAGATAATTTTTATTACACAGTTTTATAATTATGTTCTAAATTGTATTGTTATCATTTTTAGTTATATAAATTATTATTATTACTGGGACAGTAGCGCACTAAACCTTGCTACACGCGACTATTTGTGTATAAATAATCTATAATTAAACAATTTTTTCATTATCATAATATACATAAAAATGTATCATCTGTAAAAAAAAGCATATCTGATAAGTATAAAAACAAAATCCTTTTAGTTTCGTATTGGTAATGTCTATTTTACAATTTCATGAAATGCAAGAGTTAGTTCTTCGATATCTAAATATTTTCTATTATTTTGATGAACATTTTAGTATGTCCATGTCATTAAAACAGACAAAAAATAATTTGTTTATATCTATAAAGGTCAATAATACGTCATTTGTTATCTAATTGCGCATTTAAAGACTATTTACTGGTCCAAGTAATTGGGTCCTAACAAAAACGAGAAAAAATATATCTATAGATAATTACATAACTATTATAAAAAAAATTATATCGTATTGTTAATGTAATTATATACTAAACATTTTTAAATTTGTTACAGATTTTGATACAAATTTAAATTTAATTTTAGCAACAAAAACTGAATAACCTTCCTATGATAATGTTTTTTTTAAAAACCAAAAAGTATATTCCCTTTTGGAGTTAACTGAAATTTTTAGAAAGTATTAATAAATTTAAATAAAAACATAAATAACGAATGAAACTATTTAGATAAAAATCAAATGTACAGTTTAGATTATTTGATAAACTAAAACTATTTTATTATTATTTTGTCAGTACAAAGTAAAGTTGAGTACAAATTGATTTTTTAATTTGATTCTCGGAGATAGCAAAGATCAACTATCAAGAAATCATCGTTTTAAATTCCTAATTGTAATTAGTTCTCTTTGATTTTGAATTTTTACAAACTACACCTTAACGAACAACAATTTATTAAAAAAAGTAAAAAAAAACACCAAATCTGAGAACAAAAACACAAAAATAAAGTTTAAAAACTGACCGACATATTGAATCTAAAAGACCTTATAGAAAAACATTTAAAGAAAAAACAAAATATCAGGCAACACTTAAAATAAACTCTAAACTCTTTTAGTTAAATTATATACATATATCGTTTTCGTATATATTTTCATTTATCGTTGTCTCTACATGTGATTAAAAAACCGATAAAAAACTATTTAAAACAACGTCACAATGAAATTTGTAAAATTAATTAAAGAACAACGAAATGACAATAGCAACAATTTATTTATGGCTTTGTTTACAATAAGACTTGTAATAACACTTATATTAAAATTATTATATTAAAACCTAAATATTGTTGGTTAATTTAGATATTTAGTAGCTGCATAAAAACAATAAATATATTTACACAACAAAACAGTAAATGGGTAATTTCCGGAAAAGTACCAATTTTCTTCTTCTTGTCTTTGTTCTTCAAATGTGCGGAAGAACTAGGTTTTCATATAAATTTACGGTTAACAATCTCTTATTTCACTTTGAATTTGAATTGATTCTGCAATACCGTTTACATTGAGAATAATAATAAAAAAGCAGATAACTACCGATTTGTTTTGCGATAACATGTGTATTTGTGAGCGTTTTTCTTAGTGTCATCATTGCAGTGATTAGTTTAATGCATGGTTGACGTAATCAAAACACTTCTATTCTTTTTCGATACGTAAGACGCTAAAGTTTTTTTTTGTAAATCCAAAAGTAGATATTTGTTCGTTACGTTTTTTGTTAGGTACAAATTTGTTTGGAAAGAAGCGTTAATTTTTTTTACCGTAGCAATATTCGTCAGCCTATTGGCCAATAATATATTTGCTAGTGATAAATCCAAAAAATAATTGTTGGTCGTATAAGTTGCTCTACATTTGTATTGCAAGGTCCTTGGCAAATTGATTTCATTTTTTTCTAATATGAAGAATACGAATTAGAAGATAGTAAGTTGGGTAATCACACACCTACCAGATGTCCATTTTATATCTTCCTCGAAAAGGTACAACTCAGATATGTGCAAGTTTATCGTTTCTTCTTCTTTCAGGATGTGTTTTTTTGTCATGGAATTATATAAACCTCAACTAACGTTAAATTGTTTTGTTCGAAAAGTTTGAGGATTATATAATGATGATCCAAAAAAAGCAATTAATCTTTGTGAGTTACTGGGAGAATAGTAATAGCTTGGTCTAAAAATTCAAAATATAAGGAGTAAAAATGTAATTTTTGTTAAAATTGCAACAAATTCAAAAGAAAAAAATATTTTTGAATTAAAAAAATTCTCACCAATTCTGCATTGATGAAGATGTTAGCAATAAACGCTTGAAGAAAAAACAGTTTAAGCTAGGTTATGTTGTTCTTAAACAGATTTTCAAAGAAGACATTTTATGTGCTGTTGAGTCTTTTATAAGATAACTTTCTCGCCACATCTCAGACCCATTCGTATTAACACTGTCAAAATTCTTGAATCATCTAAACTTTCTAATTCTAACATTTCTAGGTCGGAAAGGTTAGCCTTGAAAAGTCTTCGTAGTAACTTTGATATCATTGATCTTCCAACCGACAAAAGCAATGCTAATGTTGTTTTGAATTGAACTGATTACACTGAGAAGATTCGTTCTAGTGAGTCAGAACGTACGCTCTTTCAGATTCGAAATCACTTTGTCACTTACAACCTAACTAAGATTTTTTCGTACATTTGTTACAGGTAAAACCTCTTTTTTTTTTGCTTCAACATGGCAAATATTTGAGTTTGATTCTTCTTATTGATAGTGTTTTCTTCAACTTACTTCAAATTTGCTGACAAGTTTTGTGGGTCGTTATGGGTTTTCTTTTATCTCTTGTTGCAGTTAACGTTTATGTGAAATTTTGTGGTTTATTTTATTATTAACAATATCCTCATGCTTTGTTCTATCATCATCCTGCATAGATGCGTTCTGTTATTGAATCTTTAATTCATCGCACTTTTTCTATTTGTCAACCTAAAAATCTAAACTCGGATTTCCATCATCTTACTAAAACTTCGCTAAATAATGGTTATATGAAGCGGGATGTTCAGGTAGTTCTATTCACGCCTTTAAATACTTAAGGACATTTCTACTTTCAAATCTAATCCGAAATTGACACAGATCAATCAGGAAAAATGTTTTTTTGGCAATAAACCCATATTCAACTTGACAGGCAAAACTTTTTAAATGGTTCTTTCTACTGATAACAAAATTCTTATACTGTCAGGTCAAGATGTATATAAAATTTTTTGTTCATGTGATTTAGTTTACATCGGTGAAAATCGTCGTTCTATCACGCGCATTTCAGAACATATTGTATAAGGAAAAACTATATTTATAAATTTGGTGTTGCTAAAGATTATTTTACGACAGGACGGTTCGGTGATTGCGAACCTTCTATTTTTCTTCGATAGGATAATCCTAGAAAGCATAGAAATCATTAAACACTCTAATAACTTTAATTCTGACCACGCTTCCGAATTGTTTCTCCTTAATTTCCGATTGTTATTCGGTTATGAAAGACACGCCTCTTTTTGATCGTATCAATCAGAGTTGACGATACTTCTTTTTTGTATACGGTGACTATTTCTTCTTAAGTTACTTCTATAAAGTTTAGAATTTTACTTGGTTCAAAAGTTGATTACCTAACTCTGCAGAGGGTTTTTGTTAGATTCTCGTTTGTTTATTTAAGTTTAACGATTTTTTTATACTTTTAAGAAATTAGAATTGGATTTGGTTAAATTGTAGTTGCTTGTTAGAAATTTTCGATTTTTTTACGCTCTGATTAAGATCCTTGCGAAAGTGGGCAAAACGTTAGTAAGTTCTAACTTGTCCGCAAGCTACAGCATACAGGCAGGATTTCACATATTTTATCAAATTAGTTTCCGTGCAGTTTTTTCTGTTGGCTTCTCAGTCTGATTTGGAGAAAACTAAAGAATACTTCGTGTTAGTATCCTTTTGTGTTTTATTAATCAACAGTCAAAGTAACACGCATTTAATCCATTTCGTATAAAACGATTTGGTATACGGTGATTCAGTAAATGAAGGATGAATAAGCGCATTTGTGTGAACAATCCGAAGTAGTTTTGCTACATTTGTAGCAAATATACGACGCCCGACCAGCGCAAGAACACGACCAAAATGAAACGTGTACCTTACAAACATTAATTTGGATGTGAAATCGTAGATAAAACAAAACCCTATGCTTTTTGCTGTTCCCAAGATTTGGCGAGAACAGAAAAATTACCACTCGCATTGGCTACGACAAACATATCCGAGTACTGCAAGAAAAATGAGTTTTAAATTGTGTATCCGGATTGTCAGTCTGCTCTAAAGGATTTGGTACATGGTACAGATTACCCAGTACCAATTCCTCCTTCATCCGATTCAATGAATAACGAAGAAAATGATAGCAAAGATAATGACAGAGACGTTGAAGCTATGGAATACACGTATGAGCTTATAGAGAATAAAAAATCACGTTTGATCAACCAAACTAGACGACCTGGTTCGCAATTTGTCCCTGTCAAAAAAAAAAAAGTTGGATTCCAGACTAAAGGAATGGAACCTACTACAGAGAGGAGCTAGAGTTGCGCATTTTTATGTTTGTCACATAAAATTCGAAGCATACTATGCTGTTGAACACAGTGTCTGCTTTAGTCATGACGTAATAGAACTCATAAACGAACTAGATAAGAAGTACGTAGTAGACTTTTTATTGACTAACTCAATTAGTCTTAAAGCTGTACTACTAAACAATGGCAACCAGAAACCATCAATTCCTATTGCTCATGCCGTGGAAATAAAGGAAACCTACGAAACATAATGCCCGATACTGATTAATTACTTGAATCATAATTAGAATATTTGCGGCGATTTGAAGGTTGTAGCCTTTCTGCTGGAAATGCAAACTGGGTATAGAAAACACATGTGCTTTTTTTCCGTGGCACTAATAATCACTATTTTGGAAAGATGAAAACTGACCAAAATTAAAAACGGAGTCTTTGTTGGACCAGAAATACCGAAATTGATTCGAGATTCTTTGTTTAGATTGGAGCTTACGGAACAGGAACAAGCAGCGTAGGACGCATTTGCACTTGTCGTGCACAACTTCCTTGGGAATCATAGAGCAGACTACTATGCAGAACTTGTAGAAAACTCGCTAACAGCTTAACTGCACCTCTGTAGCCGAATGTCACTAAAGATGCATTTCTTGCATTCACATCTCATTTTCTTTTTGTCAAACACGAGAGCCGTGAATGATTTCACCAAAAGATGTCTACCATGAAAGCAAGGTTTTTGCAGAGAGCAACAAAAGATGTGCACAAGTGTAAGTGTAAGTAATATGTATCGCCTAAACCGGAACCGATACCTTAAAAATCAAAATAATACAAATAAAATGGAAAGGACATATTAACAGTTATTATATGTACGACATTAAGAGACAAGAGTAAAAGGAAAAAATCGGAAACACAAAAGCTACTCATCAGTATCTATAAAAATTCTTTAAAAAGCAGAAAACGCCAATATGTAGTATTAATATAAGAGGAATGAAAAAGAGTTAAAAAAAATAAAATTTGATAAAAATTGATTTAAATAATTATTTTCTTTATAAAAAATGTATTTATAAGATGTGCATGATATATGAATCATTTGTTTACGTTTTATTTTAATTTCTTCGTTTTTAATAACAAAAATGTATGCATACCAAATTACTAAGGAAAGTACTCCAAGAGCCAATCCAACGAAGAAAAGTTCACGTAAAAACATTTTTACAACAGTCTTATGTAAAGAAACTGGTCTTTTAAACTTTTGGGAATTTAACATTTCAACCTGCCACAATTTTTCGATTAAATTTCCTAAATGTTCCGATTTGTGTTCGCGTAATGTTTCGTAGATCTCATCTTCAGTAAATTCTTTTTTTAAACCGTTTCGTAAAGTTTTCAACGCGTAACTAAAATAATAATTCTTTAGAAATATTAACATAACACAAAATGAATATTTACAAAAACGTAATTTTCGACCAAAAACTAGCATTTTCTTTAGGGTTTGGACGTCGCTTAGCTTTGCTATCGTGATTCATTGATCTATTTATTGGAAATTAACAAAAAAATGAATGAACATTAATTCATAAATCACTTTACAATCACTTATAGAACTATTTAGCACACGTTTACTTCGATCGTGGTATTAAATTTTTAAGAGTTAAAGTGTGTGTTAAAACTCGACAGCGTTACATCATTACTATGATCGTGATCCAAGGAAAACTTGTTTTGAATACTAATTGGTTACAAGAAATTAAGTTTTGTGTGTTTTGCAAAAATTATAATGAATATATAGTCCAAAATTAACAAGTCTACTTTGATTTGTTGAAAAAAAAAATAATTATTCTGTGTTAATAATTCATTTTTGCAATTTTGTAAAAACTTATTTTAAAAACTGTCAATTTACATTTTGTTAATTCAAATTATGGAATATGTCGCCATGCTTAGCTAATCGATTTCTTAAAATAATGATTAAAGTTTGTTTTTGTGGCGTTGTTAATTGTATGATTTTTTGAATCCAATACCCAAACAATAATTATTTTTTGTAAAGTGAAATTATATTGTTATTATCTATTTTAATTTTTTTCTTGTATCTTTGGTTGCATGTATTGTAGGCGTAAGGTCTTTATTTAGAATTTTTACGTTTATCTATAGAAATAAATAAAATTGAATTGTCTGATCGTAATGTCAAAATAACAGCACTTTACTAAATGCATATGCAAGTATATACGGTACTTATAACAAAAAAAAATCTGTACTAGCAAAATTTGCACTAGCAAAAATACTTTAAAGAAAAAGATGTAAAAATACCGTAACTGCTATCCACAATAAGAAAAAGGTTTACCGCAGGGCTGCAAATGGTTTAATTCCAATTTAAAAATCCAATTTAATCCACTAGCACCCGGAATTGAATCTACATCTAATTACGCAGAAGCTTGTTTACAAATAACAAAAAGTAATAAAATTCATATTTAACACATTATAATATCGTAATGTAAGCAGGAAATAAACATAAACATACAAAAAAAATAATTCTGTATCTGTACCTTCAATAAGCACAATTTAAATTTTTCTTGCAAAGTAAAACAAAACCGAGAAATTTTCTCACAAGTGTTTCAGGTAAGTCAAGTTAAACGCACGTAGAGCAATAAAATGTTTTCTTGGCCGGACCGACGGCAGCATATTTGCATATCATATTATCTTCTGCCCCCATTTCACATTCTGTGCAGCACCAGGACTCTTGTTGTTTTTCGCAGCGAGCTGTTGTTAGCTTTAGAACTTGATTTTTTTTCGTTCTTTTATCTGTTTATCGTTTTAAGTGTGTTCTCGTAAGGCGTATCCCTCAGCTCTGCAGGTTTTTGAGCCTCTCTTGCGTTTTTGGGTCGCACTCAACTTGTTTTGGTAATGGAACAATGCCCATTAAGCTTACAGATAGTAATGGTGCTGCTGAACCATTAGAAGCACAGACAAAGACGCTTCGTTTTCGTTGTTGGTGCTCGTTTCCTTTTCCTATTAATTTGTTAATTATTATATATACTTTGATTTTCTATAGTGTAGATTGTCATCACCAGCTGTCCAACAAGTGTCTACTGGTCTTGTTTTTTATGCTCAAGTAATTCGGTCTAGCAGAGTAGCAGACAGAGTAAAGGTACCTTCCGGTAAATCTGTCGCTCCAGTCCCAAGATCCACAGTTGTGATAGTTCCCAAGCCAGAGTCTAACAAGAAGACGTCTGACGAGACCAAAACGATGCTAATGACAATCTTTAATTCTACCACGCTCGGTCTAAGACTAGACCAAGTGACGAAAATGGGACGAAACTCCGTTCGCTTGGAGTCCGAAAAGACCGAATTTTCCAAAATCCCAGCGGACATCCTCGACAAAGCCAGCCTTGTTATCAGACTGTAAGGCAAAATCTTTTCTAGGATCTTTATCACGGACGTTCCTATCAACCTCTTTCTCGAACAGGTAAAGGAGGGAATCCTTAAACAAAACTTCGATGTCGGCACTAATGAAATAACGCAACAGGCCAGAGAATATCTGAAGGTGCTATTCAGATTCGAGCCCAGAGATGGACCCAATTGCAATTAGATAATTGAACTCTGGAGATAAGAAAGTACCTCATGACCAGTTGCCCTGTTTACGTTACATGGAATTCATGCAAGGTCAATAACTATGTACGCATCATAAAGTGCTATAAATGCCAAAAGTTCGGTCACCAATCAGATGAATGTAATGATTGCCCAAACACCGCACGTGCGAACTGTGTCATATATGGCCATAAAGGCGAGGTGGTAAAACACAATGTGTCTTCCAATAACTGCCCGACGTATAAACAGTGAGAACGCTCCTCTAACTTTTAGGATTGCGCTAATGAATCTTTAGCAATCTCGTGCTGCAATTTTGAAAGTCATGGGTTTTTCCTCCGACAACAACATGAACATTTTACTAATCCAAGAGCCCTATGTATATTGTTCTGGTTCACCAAATCCATTTCTATGCGGTATTTCTCGGCTATTGTTTTCAATCGCGCAAAGCCCGTCGGAGTATTTACCCTAAGTCATCTAACTAATGACTGTACTGCCGTATCTATGATAACAATTGGAAACACCTCTTTGAACGTCGTTGGCGTATATTAGCCACCAAGCGAGGACGTTCGCATTCATCTACAATATCTAGACTGAGTTTTAGACGAACTAAGAGGCTTCTCAATTATTATAGCAAGTAATTTTAATTCTAAATCGCCGCTTTGGCACTCCTTGCTTACTGACGAACGAGGCAGAAGCGTAGAGAACCTCGTGGGTAAACGTGACCTATGTGTTGTAAATAAGCTCAACCAACCTTTCACCTTTGCTAGTCACCAAGGTTCTTCAAACATTGATGTCACTCTAGCAAGTTTTAGCAAAGAAAATTTCTAACTTGGAAATAATCCCTGAGGTGATTGAAAGTGATCACCGACTTATACGTTTTGATTTAACCTTCGAAAATCTTCGACCGCTTCCGTTCTCTAAGCGTATCATAGATGTAAAACACATAGATCTTGTCAAGCTAAACAAAGAGGTCAGCGCCTTTCTTCCTACTTATCTTCCACGTAGAGCTAAGTACCATTATCCTAATTTTATAGACGTCTCTCGAGTCTAACCGAAATAGCTTGAACCGAGTTCGCTCGAATTCTAGAGCTAGTGTACCGTGCTGGAGTCAAAAGCTAAATAGGTTAAAGCGAGTCGTACGTTGCTTAAGAAAATAAACACAAAAAGCTAAAAACTCAATGCCTAAATTTGTATAAAGCTGCGCTTCACCGTTACAAACTGGCAGTGAAGAATGCAAAATGTAGCTCATGGCAAAGGCTTGTTGAGAAAAGTGTGGCAGAAAGTCCGTGGGGATTAGTTTATAGAATTTCTTCACTAAAGTTCTTGGCTATCCAACCATGCTCTAACGTCCGTGACGGTGACAGATACACTCTCACAGAGCAAGACACAATTAAGTGAATTGGTAGTTCCCTTTTCCCAGATGACGATCCGACGAACGGCGATCCTTACCGAGGCCGAATTAGATCCCGATCTTTTTGCAAATATTGAAACCCGACCAAACTGGGTGGTTACAAAAGAAGACATAGCGTCGGTGGCTAGCAGAATTCCCAAGAATAAAGCTCCCGGACCCGACGAAGTACACTGTAACGTTCTAAGAACAGTCGTACAAGATTCCCTCTTTTCTACGTTCGTTGACCTATTTAATTCTTGTGTTCAATGAGAGTATTTTCCAAACAGTTGGAAAACTGCTAGGCTAATCACGATTCTTAATCCTGGTAAGAGGGATCCCGCCAGTCCTAATACGTACCGTCTGATAACGCTACTTTCAGAACTCGGTAAACTTTTCGAACGTGTAAAGAAATTACATGACAGTATCCCTTCACAACGATTATGCATTCTAGTCAATACGGCTTTGTTCTTGGTCAATCGACGACAGACGCCATTCGTAAATTAATATCAAACGTACAGACGAACGTTTCTAAGTATAGACTCTGCATTTTTATAGACATTTCCGGAGCGTTCAGTAACGTATGGTGGCCATCAATAATTGAAACTCTCGTCGTCAAGAGAGCAACTGCAGACGCGGTGCGCGTCATTCGTAGTTATTTATCGAGTCGCTCGATTACTTATTCTACGAACGTTTCTGGCTGTTTTTATACAAAAGGACTGCCAAAAGATGTCCCCATGCTTAGTTTTTAGGCCGACCTTGGGGAACGTTGTTGTTGATTCTTTACTTGAACGAGAATTACCAGATAACTGCGACATTTTTGCTTACGTGCATGATATTACCATGACAATATCTGCAGACAAAATCACGACAGTGCCTGGACACTCTGACTTGCTGAGCTGCCAACAACAAATTGACAGTTTCAGCTGATAAGACCAAGTACATAGTTTTTAGCTCCCTGTTGTTAACAGTTCGTCTAAACGATATTTCAGTCCAATGGGTTTTCGAATTCAAATACCTCGGACTTTTGTTTGATCACAAACTGAGCTTTATCAAACACCGTTCCTATGTGGTTAACAAGTGCAAGACACTCTTACACTTGTTAATCACATAGTATTCTAGTTGTAAATGGAACCTACATAGAAAATCATTAGTGACCAGTTTCAATGGTGCAGTTGTTGTCCCCACCAGGGTCACCAGCTCGCCGCAGGGGCCTTCGGTGCGACAACCAACCACGGCGCAATACGCCGATGGAGGTGGTTCCGCAAGAACTACGCAAAAGAGTATAAAACCGGCGCTTCCAGCGATCAAGATTGAGAGGTGCTTGACTGGTTGGCGCAGAAAGACTCCTTCGCTTAATGATCCTCTGAGTCTGGAGGACCACCAACCAGCTTGCAATACTCGAGAGCGCGGTTTAGGTACCCTTATAACGGCGAATGTATATAGTTAATTTTGTAAATATTATTGTTAGTTCACGACGTTATTGTAATATATAGTTAATAAACTTGCATTCTGCTAGACTTGGGTGTTGTTTTTCCTAAATCGCGATAAAACGGTATTACGCGTATTACATACCGAGTCCGGAAGATACCGACGCCGACGTCGCGACGCCTCCCCCCGACTCCACGGTAACACAGTCATCCCCATGTTCACATATGGCTTAGACATTTGGTACCATAGACTAAAACATACCCATATTGTCAGGAAACTGGCATCTCTACAGTCCTTATTCCTTCGCACGATCCTCGGAGCATATCGTACAGTTCCTATCGATTTCTTATGCGTCATGGCAAAATATCTCCTATTGCAAGAAACATAATGCATGAAAGTTCTCTCGAGGACTGGCACTTGTAACTTTTTAGACCAGCAAGTTTTGACCGCAGATTTTTCTTCCTTTTCGGCCGTCAAGCGTCATCTCAAGACTTTGATATTGTATGAACGGCAGCTGCTATGGGATGCATCCTATAAAGGGCGTAACGCCTATTCCATGATACCCAATATCCTAAACTGGATCAACATATCCCACGATCCGTCCAAATTCTCACATCGCACGGCGAGTTCCGTTGCCATCTGAAACGCATCAGCCGTTGCCTGTCGTGTGGTGTTTCTGATATTCTGTCACATAGGATTCTCGTTTGTCGTAAGTTTGATGATCATCGAAGTACCCTAAGAACCAGATTGAACCCGTTTACCGATTCCCCGTGTCCATCTTTAGACTAGTGTCCGACGTTAACGAACTTATTGTATTCGCTAGATGAGACCAGAGTCAAACGTAAAACCAGAGTCTAACTTAATTTATTTCTGCATGGTGTTTTGATTTATTTATACAGTCAGCTATGACGAAGTAGGGTATTTATTTAGTTATTTAATTGCATGGGGGCTTATTATTTTAGATAGTTTATTTTGATTATTTTTAGTTTTACTAACATTTTCAGTTTCTTTTTAACCGTGGCTGACTTGACTAACTAGCCTCATCTTGTCCATTACGATCATTCATCTTCAAATTTATATCCTAAATTGTTTAATCCTATATGTGGCATCAGCGTTTCGATGACCGCTTTCGGCACGGTGTTTTGTTTCATTATAATTTTTTTGCAATCTCTCGATTTACTTTGCCACTTGTATTTTTGGATTACAAAACTGGAATAGCCACTTCAAAGCGACGTGGCCCATCCTTAGTAAAAATTTTCGTTTGTACAAATATTTGTAGAAGTGTACTATGGACTTGACAATTCTTTTCTGACCTGAACAAAACTTTACTAAAATACACGATGATTTCTTTTGTTTATCTTGCACCTGTAAACGCACTGCACCTATGCCCAGATTACTTGCATCGGTATTCTCTCGAAGTCACTAAACTAAGTTTTAGTTGATAGAAAGCGTTTTTGCAGTCATTTTATCTAAATTATGCTCTTTCTTCGGTCAGTTCCGTCAAAGGTTTAGCAATATTGACAAATCAGGGTACAAATCGTATATAATATGTGGATAAGTCAAGAAAAATTTGAACCTGGTGTTTGTCGATTGGTCTTGGCTATGCTTGCGTTGCTCGAATCTTGTCATTCATAGATACGTATATTTTATCTTTTAAATTTAACATATCTGCTTGTGTTTCTTCTTGAACAATTTTAATTTGGTTTTCTATACTAACTTGTATTTGTTCCTCAATAGTCTATATTTGATTTTGAATGCTCGTTCGTATTAATTCTTTTAAGTTTCTAGAATTATCCAACAATTATTCTTTTATTTTGCCATAATTTTCTTCCATTTTTCTAGAATTTTCTTAAATATATTTTTATTCATCGACTCTTGAACATTTTTTATTGATTCGAGAAATTGAAGTAGTTTTGCATCCATTTTCACTACTTGCAAACGCGTTAACGGCATAAATTATAACACAAATAAAAAGCTTTATAACGCCTGATATCATTAATTGCACATGTTTAGCGAACACACGCGAGCCGCGAACTAATCAATTGTTTATTTACACAATATCAACGTTTTACTAACGGTTTTCATTTACCGCATACATCGCAAACGTCAATATTCGTTCGTTAGTGTAGTTACGTAATGAACGAAAAAAGCTCTAGGGTGGCAAAATGAAAACTAGGAATCCACATAAAATTAAGTGTTTAAAGTCAATTAATATATTAGAACGAGTATGCGACAGGTGGAAAAATCATTTTAAAAATCTTGAAATTTAGTTAAAATTGAAGAAAAACGATGTTAAAGTTAATGTCAAATTTGACAGATTTAGTAATAAATGTAGTACCAACATTATATTTCTGTTGATTTTTTTTATTTTTTCAAAAAAGAATGTACATTTATAAAAGGCAACACAAAAAATAATGTACATTACTCTCGTCGAAAGAATCATAGCATAACTCACTCACATGCATTAACGTTCGTTATGCTATTTCTTACTTTCGACTCTTGTTACGTAAACTACTATTTCATACTTGATTAGTTTATATTTTAATTAAAATCTGTAAAAAAAGTGTATAGCAAAAAATGGTATTTTTTAATTTATTTATTTTTATTTGTATTTGTTCTTCATTTGGATTATACCGACAAAAATTATGTATAAACAATACAGTTGTACCTACTATTATTTAATGAATTCTTTGATACATTTTGGTAATTAAAACTGCAGATGAAACCGAGTCGTACTAAATGTAAATGTGTACCTGATCTCTCGAGGAGCACGCTCGGCGAGAGTGTACAGCCGGCATTAGAGATTACAATTTATTATTTTTAGTGTTTTATTATTACATCTTAAAACAAATCGGTTTTTAATTATTTTTGTATACTGTTGATTCTAAATATTTTCCACACAACATTTATAGCTTCAAAACAAATTAGTATTAGTTTCAATGCAGTTTTGAATTTTTTAGTAATAAGCATAAAGTATAAATAAAATCCTTCATTTCTTTCAGATTCAGTTTTCTAAAAGTAGTATCTTTTAATGCACATACTTTTATTAAATATTAATTCATAATAAGATCTATTATACCAGTTTCATTACTGTCTGTAAATGTAAATAAAGGATTAATATGCTTATCAACTAAGTTTTGAAATACTTTCGTAAGTAACCGATTTAAAACACTCCGTTGTTCATATAACAACGTTGTAATTGTATCACTGAATTGTCTACTTATAATATCACTCATAAATGCATCGTTTAGAAGTCCTGTAAACGTAGCCTAAAATATATAAAATTATTAAATATTGTTACAAATCAATTAAGATTTACTGTGAGTGTGGGCGTGGGCAAATTCAATAGTAAGGATGCGTTTCCAATCTTTGTTTCAAAATTGTCCATTAAAAATTTTATTTTTAAATTTAAATTTAAAAATTGGGATCTAAAACAGATTTGTGTTTGTATTCGAAAGTAGTCCATTTAAGGTAATTACGTTAAGTCTCCCTTTCCGTATAAATTAACCTTATCGACAATTTTTACTTGACTATCGTAATTAGTCTTTAGTTGAAGAAGAGAAAAGTGTAAACCTATGCTTGTATTATCCAAACCGGTAGCTTCCGTAACCTCGAATGATGACAGTCCAATTGCAGTAAAGTTTTGCAACCTCAACTTACCTCTACAATATTAAAACGTTATCATATCGATAAATTTTTATCAAAATACCGTAGCATATTGTTCGATAAATTTAAAGGCAAATTATGTATTTTCCAAGGATCTAGTGGCGGCAATTTTAGTTTTGAATTGCCGTTTCGGATGTATTCTCTAAAAGTATTTAGAAGCATACATACGACTGTGTTTGCTGCGAAAGATAATACAAAATGTTAACGGATGCGCTGTTAATATTTTACCTTGTTTCGAAGTACAAACGTCGCCACAAAAAGAACTTTGACTAAAAATCAAAAACAGAAGAATCGCAAGTGCTAGTTTCGACATCTTTTTGCGTTTTTATCTAAACAAAATAACTTAAACTCGTTGAACGTTGTAGGTGATAAGTGATAAGAATTATTTTTTATAACAAAGTATACCTTCAATAAGAGTCGTAATTAACGTTAAATCCAATTATCTGATAGTATTTACAACTATGATTAGATTAAGTTACGCTGCTTTTCTTTAAATTGAGAACGTTTTTGGATACAACAAAAAATGAACAAAATTTTGAAAAAACTACATAATAAAATTGTTTTTAGATACAATTAAACAAAACTGTTAACATTTTAAAAACCGTATAAGTTTCAACTGGATGGATGAAGTAGTTCAGTGCTACATAGTTTTCTCAAATTAGATAAAGACAGAAGAAAACATTAAGTAATATTGATAGATTTGACAATGTGCTTTAAAACAGAATTTATTGAACTATAACAAGAGCGATAATACAGATAATTAAAAAAAAAAGAACAATAGTGTCCAGTTAAATAAAGCAAAATTAACTATGTTGTTAATTAACGTTGCATGCATTCAACTCTCTGCCGTGACCAATCATAATTGAGGCACTCGAGGAGAAACAACTTGAGCCTTACCTCAACAACATTGTACAAATTATCTTAACAATAGAAGGCTACCATGTATAGTGGCTGCCGCCGAAACCACTAGAACGCCATCGGCAATTACAATAAACAACTTTTCAGTGCATATACTGTGAGGAAGTGTACGGCGTTGAACATACATTGTTTGCATGTCCATACTGCACATCTTTTCTTCTTCTTTTTTCCAGTATTTGTTACCTAACTTTTTATTCCCACATCTGAACCGTGCTATCATTTTTTTCTTCTTGTTGCTTTTATTCCTTTTAAGCTTTAAATATTCTGGCACCTTTTCCTTCTTGATTTCCTTATAATTGCTATTATAGCTGGCCTCTTTTATCCTTGTTCATCTTTCTTGTTTTTTGATGTTCCTAATCTCTTCTTATTATTTCTTCCCTTACCCCTACTTCTTCTTCTGTTAATCTCTCTACTTCTTCTCTCGCGTACCCGTTTCTTTTGTAATACTCTTCTCTGCTCTCCTGCCCATACTTCACTTGCCCTCTCTTTATCTCTTTTCAAGATTCTTGCAGTATTTTGCATTCTGTTCTTTCCCTCAGTTTTTCTTCGTATTTTATGACCTTTTTTTCTGTCTCTACTCTTATTTTTGCTACCTGTACCTCCTCTCTCACAATATACCCCGGTGTATCTCAGTCCAGTCCCAAAACCCATCTCCAGTATTTTTCCTGTAGCACCTCTACCTCCCTCTACTCCGTCCACCCCCATATTTCCGCCTCATACATCACCACCCCTTTTATTAATTTTTCAAACAACAGTTTTTTTTCTATATCTATCTCAAATACTCTTTCCCCCACACCCCACACTTGTCCTATTAATCTGTTTCCTTTCCTCACTCTTTCCTTTATGTGTTCTCCCTTCTTATTATCCTGCTTCATCGTGTAGCTCAGGTATGTAAATTCCTTCACTTGCTGCACTTCCTCATCTTTCCATTTCCACTCCTCTCTTTTTCTTTCCCCCCTCCTTTTCTAAATACCATTATTTTTGTTTTCTCCGTGTTTACTTCCATTTCTTTTTTTTTCATGTATTTTTCCAGCGTTTTTATCATCTCTTTCATTTCCTCTTCCTCCTTAGCCACCAACACTATGTCATCCGCATACGCCAACGACCATACCTTCGCTTTCCCTACTACTATCCCTCCTGTCTGTTGTCCTCTCATTGTCTCCTCCAGATCCCCCGCATATACTGCAAACAGGCTTGGGCTCAGTGGGTATCCCTGTCTCAACCCTCTCTTTGTAATGAATTTCTGGCTCTCTTCCCCATGTACTTTGACCCTGCTTCTCGTTTCTTCGTAGATATCCTCAATTCTTTCTATTAATCTTTCATTGATCTTTTTTTTTATGTATTCCAACCGTTTTTCCCTGTTCACTCGGTCAAAAGCGGCTTTTAGATCTATGAATAGTGCCACCATTTTCCCCCTTTTTTTTCTAGTTCTTCATTCGCCAAGTGATTCAGTATATATATGTTGTCTGTCGCATATAATTTGTATGCCTTGCTTAATAATGTTACCCCTCTGTAATTCTTGACTTTATTTCTTTCTCTTTTTTTATGGATCGGGCATATTACTCCTTCTCTCCATCTCTCCGGGAATCCTTCCCCTTTCCATATTATATTTAGTATTTCTGTCGTTCTTTTTGTTACATTTTCTTGCCCGTATACCCACTCTTCGCCTTGTATCCTATCTTCTCCACCCGCCTTTCCTTTTTCGTATCTTCTTTATTGCCTCTATTATTTCGTCTTCCTTTATTCTATCTCTATCTCCTTCTTCCCGTCTTACTACTGCGTCTTTTCTTTTTTCTTTTTTTAGATTTAGTTCTTCCCCTCCCAGCAGGTTCCTAAAATATATCTCCCATTCGTTAATTTGTGATTCAGGTTGTTCCCAAAATAGGCTAAACCAAGAGGCTCCGGATACGCCTGGGGGACCACCTCAGTTAAAAAACTCATTTACAAGCGGTAAAAATGGATGCAAAACTATTTAAAATCAATAAAAAAAAAATTCTCAGTCTAAATAGAAGAAAATACTAGAAAAATAAAAAAAAAAGGCGGAAAACGGATCTGTATCTGTTTATTATACAAAAAAATCATTATTTATCGATACCGGAAGAGACAAAATGTTTTTGAAGCAGATAATGTAAGAATATAAAAAGTGTCAGTGTCGGTCTAAATAAATAAAACGTTAAGATACATAAAAATACTTAAGTGTTTATAAATATCCAGCGACAGTCATATATAAATTGCTTTAAGTTGTTTTTTTAAATATGTTAACATTTTATTAGTAAGTTTGATTAAAAGTTAATTTTATTTAATAACCATATCTAAAACTGTGTAAATACTTAATTTAAAAATAAATTTTGTTACATTGATATCAGGTGTCAGTAATCTTACGCTCAGTAATTTCATATTGGGTAAGGAAACAATTAACTAGTTTGCGCTTCACTGTATTAAACTGTTCCAGTTTGTTAAACCTGTGTGTTTAATTTAATAATAAAGAATCTGTTTTTAATATTTAGTGCTAATAATAAAAATAATAATAAGTGGACGAACAATGGCCACAAAGAAACTTTGTGTTTTAAAAGTCGCTGATTTAAAAACAATTAAAAAACGTAATCTAGAAATTAGTGCTACTAAAATTGTGCTACAACGGTTTTGTAAAAAGTTGGTAAAAGAAAGAATAGATTTTGATAGCATTATTAGAAAAATTGATAGCAATTCTCAAAACGAAAAAAACGGTCCAAAAATTCTCAACAAATAGAAAAAAAATACTAGAAAAGTGAAAAAAAAATTCAAACATTTACAGAAAATTGAAGAAAAGCTATTAGAAAATACTCAAAAAACATAAGAACATTTTTTAGGAAATTTTAGATGTTTAAAGAAATAATTACGAACAAACATTAAAAATCAAAGAAAAACTGTGGAAAAACAAATACAGGTTAGCATCGAAAACCAGATTAAAACCGTTCAGGAAAAAACGGATATGTGAAATTTAATAGAAAAAATATGCATAATTTTATAAAACGGAAAACAGGCAATGATTGACAAAATATTAGCAGTAGGAAACAGAATAAAACTTCAAAAAACAAAAATTAATCGAATTTTTACGGCAAAGGAGTTTAAAGTTGTACCTCCAAATGTTGATGGTAAAGCCCTATGGTCAACTTACCACAAACAATTTGAAGCCGCAATGGTTAGAAGAACAAACAGAAAGCGACGTCTATAACAGTGACCTTTTGTGGAAAATAAATTGGAATTTTACAAACTGTTCCTGATTTGACAAGAAAATTACAAACTTTTATTTTAGGTTTAAAACAACAAGTGTAAGTTCTAATAAAAAATCAGGTTTAGAAAATTGACACGTTTTACGTATACCTTTGTGGAGCAATTGACTATTCAGACATTTGTAGACGGCCTTAGTGACAGCAAAACGCAGCAGACTTTACGCAGCAACAAGAAAGCATTAAAGACATTGTGCGACGTGGAAGAGAATTGATATGTGGGAAAGTAAACCACGTACGACGACGCTGTACTAAAACCAAAAGAGAAAAGCGTTCGGAAAACTAAAACAGGTCTACCGAATGGGACGGATGTTGATAACAACCAGCCATGCCTCAAAGATTACGAAAGACAGTCTACAGTTAGTAGTGCTGACGTTCCGAGTGTCAGAAAAAGCGCAAAGCACCAATAAAACAGTATAACGTGGGAAGCATTTTAAAGAAAGTAGCGTTTGACATCGCAGGGTCTTTTCCAGAATCTGATTTGGGAAACGAATACATCTTGATAATAATTGATGATTTTACCAAATAAATAGAAGCTTACGTCATACCTAATAAAAAAGCAGCTACAGTCGCAGACATTTTAGTAAAAGAGTTTTTCTACTGGTTTTGGGTTCTGTTGGAATTACATTCCAAGAAAGACCGCAACTTTGAGTCTGTGCTATTTTAAGAAGTTTGTCGACTATTGGAAATTAAAAAAACTAGGACGACGCTTCTCCATCTTCAATCTGATATCGAACAAATGAATCAAACAATTGGAAAGTACTTAGCCAAAGTAGTGTGTAAACAACAAAGAGATTGGAATTAGTATTTGTACATTTTCTTAATGGGATGCTGATCATCTCTTTACAAAAGCACAGGCCACAAAACACCATTCTGTGTCATGCTCGGTCGCAAGGTACGATTGCCATGCGAACTCCAATTTGGAGAAAAAGCGGAAAAAGAAATTGTTGGAAAAGACTACGTCAGCAAGCTGATGAAAGTTTTAGGCAAAGTACATGAGGCAGTTTCTAAAAACACGTAAATTGCCAGTGACAAAATGAAGACTAGATATAACATTAAACCACAAAACATTGGAATTCAACCAGGCGACATTTATGCTTAAGTGTATAAGCATAAGCATGCACGGAGGTTCTGGAAAAGTTAGGTTTTGGGTTACAACCGAGGAGCAACAAGATCTGTTTCAAACACAGAGGGATTACGCCATTGCACAGTGCGTAAATGAACATATTAAGAAGTTTACAAAGGTTGCAGTAGTATTTAAGAAAAAGTTTGAACAGCTAGATAAACTACCCAAACAACAACCGACTGTCAACAAAGTCATAAAATTATGTAATCACCAATGTCTAATTTTGTATCTGGTCACTAAGAAATACTCACTTGCAAAGCCGTTCTACAAAAATCTTTGGCAAACATTATGGAACCTTAAGAGAGAAATTGGGTTCCAAAACTTTCAGAAATTGGCAAGTAAACAAGCTTGGTTGTGGTTTAGCTCAACTGGATTGGAAGACAGTTTGAAATATGTTATAAGTCATCTTTCGAGAAACAGAAGTTTAAGTATTGTTCTGCAGTTACCATCTAAATAGAACATTGGGCTAGAAAAAGTCTATCGACAGATTGTTCTCGAAGCGGATAACGTAAGAATATAAAAATTATCCGAAGGAAGTGTGTTTTTTCTTAAGTATTGTTACATTTTACAATTATAATTGATCCAGAGTTTTTAGGCTTAGTCCTAGTCTCTCTTTGAGAGCCAAAAGTAGAACTTGGGCTTTTGCCGTATTATCGTTTGTGAATTCAAACAAAATGACGTGTTGCAAGACATTGCAGTTTATCTTATTTACTTACTCAACATTCGTAGTTTTTGTACCAAACAATCGGCAACAATAACAAAATACAGCATCACATTCTATGCGGTATTTCAGGCAATCATAATCTTTAAACCGTTTAGACTAAAATTTTGGTATTAGAGCAGTTTTACAAGTATAGTTTTCTTTATATACCAGTATATAAAGTAAATTATTGTTATTCTGCTGTATATTCAGAAAGTGAACAATGCAAAGTGAAGAACTTTAATTAATGGACACTTAAAGAAAACACGAATGCCACAACTACATTGACAAAATAGAAGAAAGGAGAATGCTCAGTATAACACGTTATAATTTTTACAATAGAAAACGTAAAAAAATAAAGACATGAGGTGATAATTTAAAACAAACGCAGAGCGGGCAATATACAAATATCTGCCTAAAAACAACAAAAAAACATTAATAAGGACATTACTTTGAAAACATTTTTCTCTTTAATTTTCTTGGTGTCGTATTTTCAATGCCACTATCAATGGTAATTTTAGTTGGAAAACACTTAGAATAAAAAAATATTTTTGAAGTTGAAAAGAAATTACATTTAAATGGGTAGATTATATCACATTCAATCTTTTTATCAGTAAAGATACACTTTGATAATTTATCACACTTGATAACTAACATTCCGTGCGTCGTGAAAATCAATACCATTGCAAATCATAAAAATGTATCTTAAACTATTCTTTTTCTTGCTATCAACTATTTTATTGGTCAAAACTACGTTAGCAGTTGATTCTAATCATACGACTCTTCTAAAAGGTAAACGTTTAAACATTATTTTCTAAATATTATTTACATTTTTATTTTTGAGCACAGAAAACTCGGCACGCTTATTTGAAGACGTAATTAGTAAAGCAGTAGAATGTATACGACAATTTCTTATAAATGGAATAGAAGGATTCAGTTTGGATCCTTTGGAATATCCATTTTATCGTCTTGATTTAGACACACCTTCGATAAGGTATTAGCAAGGACATATTTAACAATTTGTAAAATAAATCATTTTTAGTTCTTCTTTGAATTTGACAAATATTTTTGTTGGAGGATTAGCTAGTTTTACTTTAGATAAAGGAACTGTCAGCGTTTTTCCGCAAACAAAAGCTGAAATTGCTTTATCGTTTGGTCAAATAAAGGTAAAAACGGACTACGATGGTGACATGAAAATCGCTGATCTTTTAAAGTTGTTTGGAAAAGGAAGTTTCAGGTAATTATTACAAATAATGTAACGATATTAGTAATTAAATTTATAGCTTGCAATTTGATAATCTAAAAGTAAGTGTTGTGGCCGTTGTTAACTTGATACCACTCTCTATAAAAGAACTCAACCTTCAAATACAGCTTCCATCTACAAAGGTGAGTTGGCCTCGTTGTCTATGTTACGTTATTTCTAATTAACTTCTATAGGCTGTCATTACTGGATTATTTAATAACGAGTATATGAGCGACCTTATCAGTCGACAAATGTCGGAAACTTTAACTCAATTAGCGCAAGAACAGCAAACTAATTTTAACAACCTTATAAACGAATTACTTAAACAATTACTTAACCTTCGGATAGTACCTGTTTTGGAAAATTTGAATTTCGACGAACTTGTTGAAATGGCACAAAACGATGCTTTTAGCTGTGATCTCGGAGTACAAACGGCTTTTCGATTGTTTTACGAATCTATGAACGACGTCTTAGCGCAATCAAATATTAACTTGAACAATTATTTTAATTTAAAAAGATAATTTTTTGATTTGTGTATTAACTCTGTTGGAATTATGTACAAAATAGTTAGAATAAAAAACATCTTTCTTTAAAGAATTTACTTCATTATTTCAAATATTTGGTAGGAGAAGACCGAGGCGATATATGCCAGAAAGATTGTTTGAGAAGATGGAGTTCTGATTCAAACACAGAATAAACTTGTGGTAGTATCGCGAATCCTTTTTGAAAAAGCAAGTTAAGTGGTTTCGGTGAGCTGCGATTCGTTATATTGCCAGATTTACTCTTTCGTCATTCGTATTCCCGTGTTATTATAATGTGGAAATTCAGTTTCTTACACGTGTAATTTATCTTCACTTTTTAAACGAATTTTTCAGCAGTCACACTAAGTAAACCTCAGCCATGGTGACGTGGTTGTGACTATAAAAGTCCGCTAGAAGAAAAGGTGGTAACTTTTCCAAATTTTAAGTTACGATCGGATGAATGCTGCTCAACTGTAGATGTATAGATCGTCGAGTTCCATCGATACCAGGTGTAATTGAATGTACACGTGACGCACTCTCTCTCGGAATAGTGCTTCTTTTGTATGTTGAATTATCTTAAGTACCGTCGTTGTGTTCAGATGATGTCGTACTTTTACAAAATTAATTGTCACATGTTAGTTGCGGCAACGTAGCAGCAATGCCAACTAGGCTACCAATCGGTTTTTCTTACGTAGTTTTTTTAGTTTTCTAGTTATATCGTAGATCTCCTCGTTGTGTAGGCGTCCAATAATTGATGTAAGTTTTCACGGCCGTTGTCCATTGAAGTAATGTTTTTTGGGACAAACTGGGCGCAGAATGCAGTGCAGAATAAAGAAATATCAGATAGACGCACAACAGAAATACATTGACAAAACAGCAGTCGCAGAACACTAACACCAACAAGGAAAACAACCCATTAACTATGACAACGTCATACTTGCAAAAAACACGTTTTTACAAACAACTGACACGAATCAACGGAGCATAGTAATGTACAGCCCCGGCAACACATTGGTATAAAAAACGTTTGAATAACCGTCTGATAAACGTCTATTAGGCATTAAAACGTTTTTAAACGTTTATCAAACGTACATTTGAACGTTTTTTATAGCAATGTGTTGCTTGAGAGGTAAATAACCAGTAGCCGAACACAACAACAGTAACCTTTGAAAATCTTTAAAAAAAGGTGACGTCATTAGCAGCAAAACGTAAAGTTGTAACATAACTACACGGCAACACCCGAAAGACATTATTTCTACTAACCATCTACCTCGCCATCAAACAATTTCGACACATGGTCGAAGGAAAACAATTTACAATTTTGACAGAAGTCGTGTTTTGAAGGTGATTGAGTGAGGACGTGTTTGATAGTTTAATAGTAGTACGGAGTTTGGTGTAATTTAAGGTGATTTACAGCAATTAATTTACGTGTGCGTGTTGATGAATGTGAAGGTGGCTCAGATAACGTATGCGAAGACGAGCGGATATCGCGGACTAGATTAAAGGTCAAGCGCGCGCTTGTGATAACAGGGAAATACAAACTTTTATTTATATACTTTTTCGAATATTTGTGGTGGGCGTTAATTAAATACAATTAGAAGACTCATAGCTACAATAAATTTAAAAATACTAATAAAAAAAAATTAAATAAATAACTAAAAAAAAATAAATAAATAATAATAAGTAATAACAAAAGGGGGAAACCGATGAATAAAAGAGAGAAAGAGGAAGAGGAAAAAGAAAGGCAACAAATATTTGAAAGAGGAAAGAAAACAATAAGATCACCAGACGTCAAAACCATATCGGAGGAGAACGAAGGAAAAAGCTCAAGAACAGAAGAAGGAAAGAAAAAAATGGAGGAGTTAAAAGAAATTATGAGAGAAATGATGAAACAGATGGAAGAAAATATGCAAGGAATAAGACAAGAAATCAAAGAAATGAAAAAGAAATGGGAGAAAGAGAAAAGAAGTGGGAGAAAGAAAAAGAGAAACTGGTGGAGAGAATAGAAAAACTCGAGAAAAAAGCGGAAGACGAGGAACGATGGAAAAGAAAAATAATATCGTGATAAAGGGGTGGAGAAGTGAAAAACCACAAAAAGATTTAGCAGTGAGGCTGGAAGAAAAAATTAAATGTAAAAGTAGAGGTGAAAAAGTGACAGTAATAAACAAAGAGAAGAAAAATGAGATGGTGGTGGCGGAAATCGGAGGATGGGAGGAAAAACAGAAGGTAATGGAGGAGAAGAAGAAATTAAAGAATACAAGAATATATATGTCACGATTTAACATGGGAGGAAAGAAGAGTGCAAAGAGAAATAATAAACATAGCGATGGAAAGAAGAGCGGAAGGAAAAAGAGTATGGGTAGGGTACAGAAAAATGGAGATAGACGGAGACAGATACATATGGAACGACAAGGATAGGGGACTGTGCAGAGAAAGAGAAGAGAAAGTGGGGAACCAAAAGGCAAAAACTAAAGGGCAAAGGGGGTGGTAAAGGAGGGAAAGTTGACGAAACGGCAAAGAAAAGGAATAAGGAGAGATGAAAATGGAAAAGAAAAAGAAGGGAGAAAAAAAGAAAGTAAGGAAGAAGCACGGGGGGAGGTGAGTGAGCTGAGAGTATTGTTTTGGAACGTAGCAGGAATAAAAAACAAGGAACATGATTTCTGGAAGTACATCAAGGAACAGAATGTATTGGGATTACAGGAAACATGGATGGAAGAAAAAGAATGGGAGTGGTGGGAAAAAGAGTTGCGAGATGAATTTGAGTGGGTGGTGCAACATGCAGAAAGAGAAAAGAAAAAAGGGAGAGCAAAGGGGGGTATAATAACGGGAATAAGAAAAAAATGGTTGAACCAGGAAAAGAAGGAGAAAGTGCAACAGAGAAGAGGAGTCGTAGAAAGGAACATGCATTGGGGAAAAACAAAAATAAAAGTGGTGACGGTTTATAGCAGTAGAATGAAAGAGACAAGGAAAAACTTAGAAGAGATGATAGATGAGAGGGAAGAGGGATTGATAATAGTAGGAGGGGACTTCAACGCAAGAATAGGGGAAGAGGGGGGAATACAAGAAAGAAAAGGGACGGGAAAGAGACAAACATAGGACAAGGTGATAAATAAACAGGGAGAGAAACTGCTGGAATTGTGCAACGAAAAACGGTGGGAAATAAGGAACGGGAACAGAGAAGATGATGGAAAGGGGGAATTTACGTACATAGGAGGAAGGGGAGAATCAATAATAGATTTTGTAATGACAAATGAAGAGGCCGCAGAAAAGGTAAAGACATTTAAGGTGGGAGAAAGAGTAGAGTCAGACCATCAACCACTGGAATTGACAATGGAAGGAAAGGAAAAAGAAGAGAGAGAGGAAGAGGAGAAGTACATAACTAAAAAAAAGTGGACAGAAAAGAGTATAAAAAGATATAAAAAGAGAATAAGGAAAAAGGTATGGATAGGGAAGGAAGTACAAGAAAGTGTAGAGGAAATGAGAGAGATGATGGAGAAAGCAACAGAGAGAGTCAGATTTAGAAAATAGAAGGGGAGAAAACTGGATGGAAGAAATGGTGGGATAAGGAATGCAGGGAAGCAAAGAAAAAGGCAAGAAGAGCATTAAGACAGTGGAAAAAAGGGAAGAAAGAAAAAGAATACAAAGAAGCAGTAAAAATATACAAAAAAACATGCGATAGAAAGAAGGAGGAAAACAAAAAGAAACAAGAGGAGCAGATTAAAGGAATAAAACGGAAGAAGATGTATGGAAGTACCTAAAGAAGCAGAGGAAAAAAACAGGACGACAAAGGGAATAAAAATTAAAGGATGGGAGATATATTTTCGGAACCTGTTGGGAGGGGAAGAACAAAAGCAGAAAAAGAAAAAGAAAAGACGCGGTAGTAAGACAAGAAGAAGGAGATAGGGATAGAATAAGGGAGGAAGAAGTAATAGAGGCGATAAAGAATATAAAAAGGAAAGGCGACAGGAAAAGATGGGATACAAGGAGAAGAGTGGATATACGGGGAGAAAATGTAGTAAAAAGGATGACGGAAATAGTAAACAAAATATGGAAAGGGGAAGGATTCCCAGAGAGATGGAGAGAGGGAATAATATGCCCAATACATAAAAAAGGCGAAAAAAAGAAAGTCGAGAATTATAGAGGGGTAACATTACTGAGCTCGGCATACAAATTGTACGCGACAATACTGCAAGAAAGATTACAGAAGGAAATAGAGGAAAGAAGTTTGGTACCAGACGGACAAGCGGGATTCAGAAAAGGAAGAAGGGCGATAGACAACATATATATATATATATATATATATATATATATATATATATATATATATTATTTTGAAATGATTTTCGGATTTCTTCTCGTTTTATGTTTTTATTGTTAAAACAACGTTTCGACAAGATCACACTTGTCATTTTCAAGTTAAACTAAACTTATTATTAATACATTAACATGAACTAAAAATTAAAAATTAAACAAACTTGTCATTGTCAATTTTAGTTTGACTTCTTGTCAAGGGTCGATGACGTACTTGATTTTGAATAGCATTGCTTGTTGTTGGTTTATTTAAAGTGGTGTTAATGTTAGATGACTTTACATGGGTAAGAACTGTTGTCCAAATTTTTGGCAATCTGACGCTATCGTTGCGTTTGTTTATGCTAGACGGTCGTTTTTCAATTTCAATTGCTTCTCTAGCTATTCGTGACCAAAAGTGTTCAACACTTGCAAGAATTTTGGTGTTGTCAAAATCAATAACATGGCCCGTTTCATTCACATGTTGAGCTAGAGAAGATGAAAGAAGTTTGTGTCTAACAGCAACTTTATGTTCATCTATTCTCGCAGCAATTCTTCTATTTGTTTGACCGACATACGTTCCATTACACATGCCGCATGGAACTTCATACACTCCTTGGCATTCAAGTGGAATATGTTCTTTTGGAGACTGTAAAAATGAACTAACTTTTCTATGTGTCGTAAAAACTGTTTTTATATTGTAACGATACAGTATTTTACAAATCTTGTCTGTGACATTTTTGATGTAAGGTAGGTAAGCTTTTGTTGTCATATTATCTTCTTGCGTTGATGTGCTTGTTTTACCTGATTGTTTTACAATTGCTTTCATAATTGTATTGTGTGAGTATCCATTACACATTAAGATTTTCTTTAGATAGTTCATTTCTAAATCATAATGTTCTGCATCTGTTAAACGTTTAGAACGTGTTATTAAAGTATTCACAACCGATGTTAGTTGAGATGGATGGTGATGTGAATTTGCATTAAGGTATCGATTAGTATTTGTGCTTTTTCTGTATACCGTATGGCTTATCTGGTTGTTTTCTTTTCTTTTTATAAGAACGTCTAAAAAAGTTATCTGCCTATTTTCTTCAATTTCCATAGTAAAGTTAATTGATTTATGTTGGATATTAAGATGTTCTAAAAATTTATTGAGATGATCTTTACCATGAGGCCATATAACAAATGTATCGTCTACGTAACGTAGCCATAATTTTGGTTTTAATAGTGTTGAATTTAAAGCCCTGTTTTCCAATTCATCCATGAAAATGTTTGCTATAACTGGCGAAAATCTTAATGTGTAATGGATACTCACACAATACAATTATGAAAGCAATTGTAAAACAATCAGGTAAAACAAGCACATCAACGCAAGAAGATAATATGACAACAAAAGCTTACCTACCTTACATCAAAAATGTCACAGACAAGATTTGTAAAATACTGTATCGTTACAATATAAAAACAGTTTTTACGACACATAGAAAAGTTAGTTCATTTTTACAGTCTCCAAAAGAACATATTCCACTTGAATGCCAAGGAGTGTATGAAGTTCCATGCGGCATGTGTAATGGAACGTATGTCGGTCAAACAAATAGAAGAATTGCTGCGAGAATAGATGAACATAAAGTTGCTGTTAGACACAAACTTCTTTCATCTTCTCTAGCTCAACATGTGAATGAAACGGGCCATGTTATTGATTTTGACAACACCAAAATTCTTGCAAGTGTTGAACACTTTTGGTCACGAATAGCTAGAGAAGCAATTGAAATTGAAAAACGACCGTCTAGCATAAACAAACGCAACGATAGCGTCAGATTGCCAAAAATTTGGACAACAGTTCTTACCCATGTAAAGTCATCTAACATTAACACCACTTTAAATAAACCAACAACAAGCAATGCTATTCAAAATCAAGTACGTCATCGACCCTTGACAAGAAGTCAAACTAAAATTGACAATGACAAGTTTGTTTAATTTTTAATTTTTAGTTCATGTTAATGTATTAATAATAAGTTTAGTTTAACTTGAAAATGACAAGTGTGATCTTGTCGAAACGTTGTTTTAACAATAAAAACATAAAACGAGAAGAAATCCGAAAATCATTTCAAAATAATAATTTCACTCGTGAAAATCTGAAAAACAATATATATATATATATATATATATATATATATATAATGAAACACTTAGCAAATAAAGAACTAGAAAAAAAAGAGGGAAAATGATAGCACTATTCGTAGACCTAAAAGCTGCTTTTGACAAAGTGAATAGGGAAAAGCTGTGGGAATATATTAAAAGAAAAAAAATCAATGAAAGAATAATACAAAGAATAGAGGAAATATATGAAGAAACGAGATGCAGGGTTAAAGTGAATAGGGAAGAGAGTGAGAAATTCATAACAAAGAGAGGGTTGAGGCAGGGATGTTCACTGAGCCCAAGCCTGTTCTCGGTATATACGGGGGATCTGGAAGAGACAATGAGAGGACAACAGACAGGAGGGATAGTGGTAGGGAAAGCTAAGGTATGGTCGTTGGCGTATGCGGATGACATAGTGCTGGTGGCTAAGGAGGAAAAGGAAATGATGAAAACGCTAGAAAAATATATGAAAAAAAAAGTATTGGAAGTAAACACGGAGAAAACAAAGATAATGATATTTAGAAAAGGAGGGGGGAAAAGAAAAAGAGAGGAGTGGATATGGAGTGATGAGAAAGTGCAAAAAGTGAAGGAATTTACATACCTGGGCTACACGATGAAACAGGATAATAAAGAGGGAGAAGACATAAAGGAAAGTGTGAAGAAAGGAAACAGGCTAATAGGACAAGTATGGGGTGTGGGGGAAAGAATATTCAAGATGGATATAAAAAAAAGAAAATTACTGTTTGAAAAATTAATAAAGGGGGTGGTAATGTATGGAGCGGAAATATGGGGCTGGAAGGAGTGGAGGGAGGTAGAGGGGCTACAGGAAAAATACTGGAGATGGGTGTTAGGATTGGACAGGGATACACCGGGGTATATTGTGAGAGAGGAGGCTCAGATAGAAAAAATAAGGTTTGAGACAGGAAAAAGAGCAATAAAATACGAGGAAGAAATGAGGGAAAGAACAGATTGCAAAATTCTGCAAGAATGTTGGAAAGAGATAAAGGGAGGGAAAGTGAAGTACGGGCAGGAGGGCAGACAAGAGTATTACAAAAGAAACGGGTACGCGAGTGAAGAAGTGGAGAGATTAAGAGAAGAGGGGGTAGGAACAAGAGAAGAAATAATAAGGAGAGATAGAGACATCGAAAAACAAGAAAGATGGACAAAGATAAAAGAGAGCAGATATAATAGGAATTATAAAGATATCAAGGGTGAAGGGGTGCCGGAATATTTAAAAGACAGTGAGATTAAAAGCAACAAAAAGAAAAAAATGGTGGGAAGGTTCAGATGTGGCAACGAGGAGTTAGGGAAAAAATATTGGAAAGAAGAACCAGAAAAGTTGTGCAAGCTATGTGGTGAAGAAACGGAAGATCTGAACCACATGAGAAAGAGATGCAGGGAACTATGAGAAGAGGTGATGAAAACAGTGGATATCTTAGATGAAAACGGAAAAGGAGCGGAATGGATGGAGGAAGTATGGAGCAGGAGGAAAAAGTTAAGGGGGGAGAAGGGATAAGAAAATGTAATATATATATGTATAGACAACACGACCAAATTTGTAAGCCAAATGGCAATGAATAAAGTTAAACTTACAACAAGCGAAATAGGAAAAACAAAACAAAAGTAAAAACTAAACTAAAACCAATGTGAGAGTCCTACTAGTGATTTACCAATCTTAAAATGGCCGACAAAGCGAATGTAACTATATACAAATAGAAAGGAAATCTGTATCAAAGTAAGATGGTTAAAAAATAAAACCAAATAAATTTACTAGAAACTTAAGCAAAGAAGAATATCATTACAGCAAAATAGAAAAAGAAACAACAATTAGATGGGATCCCAGTTACATCCACAAAATACCGCCAACATAGTGAAAGAACCAAAACACAAAATCTAAAGACGAGAACCAAAAGAATAGCCAAAAATCAGAATTCGATTGCTATCAAGTAAGCTAAAACCTACGACGCTTGCGACGCTTATGAAAAAGAAGAAAACGATTAGAAGAAGGAGACAGCAAAGCACAATTAGAAACGACTGAAGAAGTAGAATGCAAAAACAATAGTTGCGGCTTTCTATAGGATAGCTTCATTGTGAGATCGAACACAAAGAACTGCAGCGTATAAACTTAGCTTATTTTAGGTCTGATATGGGCTAGTAGAAGTGACAGCAAAGAGCTTGGAAAGTACTTTTAATCAGATCAGATAGAATGTGGCGATCCTGAACAAACTGCTTGCGTTGGTTTGAAAGAACGACTAATTTCCACGCGCAAGGATCTGAAGAAGAGACACGTACACGTACACGTTTACATAAGCGATCTTTCACAGCACACCAACAAGAAAAACGACGAGAAGAAGCAGTAACTTTAGACATTAGGCTTAAGTACCAAGCATCAATAGTTAGCCAAATAATCCAAGAAACGGAAAATAAATAAGGAGGTAGAAAAGCAAGAGAGCGAACAGAACGTAAAAGCTTATCTCTTTGCGCATAACAAACGCAAGTATTTAAAGTAAGAATGGATACAGAAGAAGAAACTAATTTCCGAATTCGAGTCGGAAGTAGTAAGAAGTGATGGTTTTTCGTCTGAAGAGATACAATAAAACCTGAAACAGCAAACTAATCAAAATAGCAAACTAAAGCAAATATCCGCTAACATGTGTATGACTAGAAATCTAATAATATAACAAAAATAACAGTAAGTAAGTCAATAGCCAAAGAAAAGTATACTAAATAGCTATGGTTAATTGAAGCCAACGTATTACTAAAACGCAGCAACAGATAAGCAAACCAACTACAAAGCCAAGTCCTGCAACAAGACAAAAAAGCAAAGTGAAACTTCGAGTAACTCAAATTTACTAATGACAATCAAGAAGTAGAAGAATCAATAAAGGCAGAAAGAATTATAACCGAACACAGAATAATTGAGCCCTGACAGTTAGGTGTCAAATTTTGTTACGTAAATTTAACCGTAGCTTAAAGCAAGCAGTCGTTTAATAGTTTGGAAGGAAAATTGTAGGTGGTACTCGGTGTGCTAATTATAAAATAGTTAAAACAGCGCCAAAACGGTAGAAATATTCACTGAAATAAACAAATTGCAAAACACAATTATAACAACGAATATATTTATTTTAATGAGGACAAAAAGGTTAAAACGATGTAGAACTAATCAGATAAATATCAATTAAGAGTTTGTCAATAAATATCACAGGTAATAATAATGATGCAGACCTTGTAAATTATGCAAAATTTCGTACATGTAAACAAATCTATTGGCTTAACATTACATTCACGAGCAATCCACGTTGGTGAATAGAACAAAAAATGTCTAATATCACAATCTTAGACAAAATAGCGCACACCAAAACAATTGACTTTATATTAATGACGACACTTAACAAAATGACCACGTAATTAACTACATTGTCAAAAAAATAACTACGATTTAGTTAACAACGGCGTTGGCTAACAACATAGTTAACTTTATTTGATGCAACCGGGCATCAATATATTTAGTTCAGTCTTAAAATCCAATTTCTTATCAAAATTAAAAAATATTAGGTTCAATCATTTTATCAGTACAGATTACTTTAATAATCTATTACGTTTGATAACTAATAGTCTCTGCTAAGTGAAATTGAATAAAAATGTGCCTAAAACTAATTTGTTTACTACTATCAACTATTTTGTTGGCAAAAACTACGTTAGCCACTAATTCTAATCAATTTGGATTTACTAACACTTTTCCTTCAAAAGGTAAATTTTTGTATAGTTATTTTTTAAACTTTGTATGTAAATTGTTAGATAGCGACCACGTAGTACGCATTTTTGAAAACGAAATTATTAAAGTAGTAGAATGTATACGACAGTTTCTTATAAATGGAATAGGAGGATTAAGTCTGGATCCTTTTAAATTTCCAATTCTTCCTCTTTACTTTGACACGACATCATTCAGGTGTAAGCAATGAATTGTTTAACAAATGTTTGTAAAAATATTTTTAGTTCTTCCATGATGCTGACAAATATATTTTTTGAAGGATTAAGTGGTTTTACTCTAGATAAAGGATCTGTTAGTATTAAACCTTTTCCACCGGAAGCAGAAACTGACATTGCTTTATCGTTTGGAGAAATAAAGCTAAAAACAAATTACAATGGCAAGATGAAAATTGCAAATATTATTAGATTGTTTGGAAAAGGTAGTTTAAGGTAACTGTTATAAATAATTTAGACACCCGACAGCAACACACGAAATTATAGCATGCAATTCGATCGTCTGAAAGTAAGTCTTCGAGCCGTTATAAAAGTGATTCCATTGTCAGTAAAAGAAATTAGCCTTCAAATACAACTTCCATCAACAAAAGTAAGTTGACGTTGTTGCCTAAGCTGCGTTTTTATAAGGTTTTGTTCTAGGCTGTCATTACTGGGTTATTTAATGACGAGTATATGAGCGGTCTTATTAGCAGACAAATATCGGAAACTTTTACTCAACTGGCACAAGAGCAACAAACAAATTTTAACAACTTTATAAACGAATTACTTCAACAATTACTTAATCTTGGATTAAGACCAGTTTTGGTAAATTGGGATTTTGACAAACTTGTTGAAATGGCACAAAATCAAAGCTTCACCTGCGACTTAGGAGCCCAAACTACTGTACATTTTTTTAACAAATCTATAAATAACTTCTTAACGCAAACATCAAACGTTAATTTACAAAATTTGTTTTATACAAAAAAATAGTTTTTTAAGATTTGTGTTCTGTTACAATTATAAACAAAATAGTTCTAATAAAAAATCTTTGCGTAATTTTTTTGTATCTCTGGAAGCATCTAACATCATTTTAAATTAGAATGGTATACTTTTGTTGCATTTTTAGATTGTACGTCTTATTTTAGACCGATTGCTTATAGAATTTTTTATGATAAATGCAGTTGTATGGATACCTATATTTAACATAATAAAAATTTAAAACAAGGTCGCGATTTTTAAAAAAAGACGTTTATTTAAAATTATAATTATACAGCGGATATTATTTGATGCATTATTGTTAAGGTATAACGGTTTCTGTTGGCGAAAATTTATTTTGCATGTAATTAATAAAAGTAATTAATTTGTTTCTGTTCGGGTGCCAATATATACACTAATTTGTACAGTTTGAGTAAATCGCTTTTAAGTTTGTATTTATTCGGCGTGTTGTATTATGTTTTTATATCTGCCGAAGTGTTTATTGTCTTCGAAAAAATATTATGCATTGGTAAAGTTTAATTTTTTTGTTTATATTAAAAATCGAATTCTTTACTAACGTTATAAAGCAGTAAGTTATTAATTTTGAACAATAAAAGTACGACTTGAGTTTATACTAGGATAAGAACGTCTTCCGGGTTTGGACCGTGTCATTGTTGTAACCGAAGTGTTTAGTTAGACATCGATTGCTTGTTTGCGTTCTTCAATTTGTTTCTCGCCCTGATGAAGGCCTTTACGAACGTGGGCACAACGTTGGCAACTTATACTTATCCTACTGGTCTTACAAGACTATCCTTCTTTTCGTGATATTTTCTAAACTTAACCTATTTTTTTTTGTGACGAACTTGTATCAACCAAGTTTGGGTGGTTTAGTGAGTTAACATCCTTCTTCTCCTCAGTAATTTTCTTCTTGAACAAAAACAATACTTTGTCGACCGAAACTTTATTAAAAAGAAATTTATTGTTATAGATTATTAGATATACCTACTTGTAGATACAGTAAAATAGAAACTAAAATTATTTTTTTATTTTAAGTTCTTAAAAAGATGAAGTGAAAAATAAAATTTTGTATGCACAACTAGCGTTACGAGATAATTACGCTCATCGAGCAACATACATTCTTTCCTCGGAAAGTATCACGTTGTTTTCCGGACGCAACGCTCATAACATTGCTTTTAGTGCATAAATAGCTAATAAGATAGTTTGTTGGCTACCTAACATTGTTTTTTTTTGTATTCATGGAAAACCTTAATTTGGATTAGAAAATTCCTGGTTACAATATGTATATGCTTACCATACTACTAATTTATTGGAAATGTCGAGTGTATTAAACATTATTTAATTAGTCTATCTGCTGTAACGACTTAAAATAGGTTTCAGTACATTTCTGACTGTCATATGGAGAACTTTCCACTCACAGTCGCGTGTGGGCTAGATATTGCAATGGTTAATAAGATTTTTGTTGTAAGGGGGGCAGCATCAGCTTACGTTGAACTTGGTGCCAGCCAGAGGTTGTAGAGCAACGCTCGGTAAGGGTAGAAATACCTTCCATCAACATCCACTTTATGCCAATATTTTAAAAAAAAATTATTTATTGTTAATTGTTTGGCCATTCGGCCTTACAATGAGTTACGTTACAACTTTCTCTTATATAATATAATTTGTACAGAAATTTAAAAAAAAAACAAACTAAAAACAAAAAACTTTCTCCCCTAAAATCTTCCCATCACCATCTTACTATTCTAATACTTTAGATCTAACCCTCCCCTCTTATCCTTCTTTCCTTTACTGATTTCATCCAATCCAATCTCTCCCCCTCCTCCCAAGCAAAACCTTCCTCCCCCTCATTTCTTCCCTTAGCTCGCCACACTCCTCACTCATGTGTTCTATGTCCTCCCATCCCTCCCCACATAGTCTACATCTCCTCATTGCATCCTCCTTCCAATACTTATTTACGTTCTCTTCATTGCCGCATCTAAACCTGGCTATTAGTCGCATTTCTCCTAAGTTTCTCCTCTCCATCAGATACTTAGGAACCTCCCTGGATACTATTTTCTCATATCTTACATTATACTTTCCTTCCCTTATCTTTCCTTCCCTCTCTTGCACTTGCGAATCTTTGTCTCTTAGCACTATCTCTCCCGTATTTAACCTCCCTTCCACTCTTCTTCTTTCCACCTCTTTTCTTGCGAAACCTCCTCGTTGATAGTACAGTTTTCTTTCTTCCTGTCCATATATGTTTTTACTATCCTTTACCGTCCTCCAGCAACATTGCAAAATTTTACATTCTCTCCTTTCCTTCATTTTCTCTTCATAACCCATCGCCCTTTTTCCTGCTTCTATTCTAATCTTCTTTAACTTCCTTTCCTCCTCTATTATGTACCCTGGCGTCTCCCTGTCTAAACCTAGTATCCATTTCCAATATTTTATTTGTACCTTTTCCAATAGGTTCCACTCTTTCCAACCCCATACCTCCACCCCGTACATCATCACACTTTTAACCAACTTTTCAAACAGCCATCTTCTCTTTTCGATCTCCTTCCCAAATACTCTTTCCCCTAAACTCCATACCTGACCTAATACCCTGTTACCCATCTTTGCTAACTCCCTTATGTGCGCATCATCTGTATTATCATACCTTAGCCTATATCCCAAATAAGTCACTTCATTCACTGTCTCTATCCTCTGTTCTCCTCAACTTAACTCTTCTTTTTTCCTCTCTCCTTTCCCTTTTTGAAAAACTACCATCTTAGACTTTTTCACATTTAAACCCAAGTCTTTCCTTTCCAGATACCTCTTTATCGTATTTATCATACCTTTCATCTCCAACTCATTTTTTGCCACCATGACCATATCGTCTGCATATGCCAACACCCACACTTTAATCCCTCCCTCCATAACAACCCCACCACACTGACCTCCCTTCAACACTTTTTCTATGTCCCCTATATACAGTGCAAATAAAATAGGGCTAAGAGGACACCCCTGCCTTAGCCCCTTCCTCGTCCAAAACACTTCACAAACACTATCCCCTATTTTTACCCTATTCTTAGTCTCTTTATATATCTCTTCCAGTTTCCTCACTAGTTGTTCCTCTATTCCCTTTTTCCTTAACACCCTCCATAGCTTTTCCCTATTCACATTATCAAACGCAGCTTCTATGTCCATAAAGAACGCATATACCTTACCCCTTTTCTTATCTAGCTCTCCATTCACTAACTGTTTTAATATATAAACATTGTCTATTGCCCTTCTTCCCACTCTAAATCCCATCTGCCAATCTGGTAATAGTCTTTTTTCTTCCACTTCCTTTTCCAACCTCCTTTGTGTAATCATAGCATACAATTTATAACTTACATTAGTGACACTAATCCCTCTATAATTCTTTACCTCCTTCCTATCCCCTCCCTTATATACCGGCAGAATTAAACTTTCTTTCCAACTCCCTGGCAATTCCTCCCCTTTCCATATTGTATTATAAATTTTCCTTATATTTCCTCTCACTCTCTCCCCTACATATTTCCATTGTTTTCCTTGCGTACCGTCCGTTCCTGCCGTCTTCCTTAATTTTATTCTATTTATTGCTTTCTCCATTTCCTCTTTCGTTATCTCCCACCCCTCCTGTATTGTATTTACCCCTTGCAATATCACATGCCCTGGTCCTTCTATTGTTCCCTCCAAACGCTCCATACAATAATCCAGCCACACCTTTATATCCGTTAAACCTCCTCTCCTCTTATCTCTTCTTCTCTCCTTGTTTAGAAATTCCCACACTTCTCCTTCTTTCTTTATTTCCTTTACTTGTTTCTCCATTTCCTCTTTATACGACACCTTTCGCTTTAAACATACATTTTTAAACTTCACTTTCTTCTCCTTATACTCCTGCACATCTATTCTACCTTTCTTCCATCTTCTTCTAGCGTTTCTCATCTCTGTTTTTGCCTCTTTGCATTCTCTATTCCACCACCTATTTTTGTTCCTCTTTTTTCCTTGCTTTCTCTCAAACCTTTTCTTTTATACTGCCTTCTCCATTTCTGCAGTCAACTCCTTTAGTCATTCTTCCCCCCCTACCTCTCCCCAAATCACTTGCTCCAACTTCATCTTATATCTTTCTATGCTTTCCTCAGTCCACACCTTTTTTACTTCCCATCCCTTCTGTTCCTCCTTAATTCCTTGCAAAAGAAATTGATCTCGATGCAGAACGTATAAACCCTTTCAAAACCAGCTTGATATTAATTTTCGTGTTGCAATTAAAACGTAGATCTACTTAGGGTTGGCAATAAAATTTTATTCACACGTATTTGCGAGTTAATAATTTTTGCCTTTTTAGATTCTAATTTGTTACCCTCGTCATTGTTTGTTAATGAAGTTCCAAAAAAGAGGTTACTAATTGGTCTATTATCGATGTTACCGTTCTGAGCACGTTGATCATGAGCAAGGTTGAACAATAGATAATAAATAACTTTGGATTACTGAGATTACCGTTTGCTACAAAGTCAGCGAACGTATGATAACATGGTTTTGGAAAACATGCCAATTTTTTTGTCATTTAATTACAATTGCTTTCTATATTTTTTTTGTAAGAAGATTCGGAAGTACGTTACTTACGTTAGGTTATTAAAATGGTTAATTAAACTAAATTTTATCTTGTTTGCACGGTTGATGTCACTTGTTTCGGTGAGATTACTACAAGAAAAAATGATTGTGCGTTTAAACAACTTAAATATAGTTTTTTATTCGCTTCTCCATTACATAAGATTGCAATACGATATTAACTAACTTAAGAATTAAATTTTAGAAATAAATAAGACAATAATAAACGATATAGATTTACAGTTTGATTAACGATCTCCGAAAGATAAAATAGCATCAAGTAAGTACTAACCTCTAAAGCGAACAAGAAAAATATGTTTGACGCCCCTTTTGTTGCTTAAGTGCGAGCCATGTCGCCGAGTTTCCTAAAAGACACGTATCCATAAAGTCGATGTGGATAGATGGCAAAAATTGTAACTTTTACCAAAACCTTTATGTTCAACTGGTAGTGACACGTACCTACCGCAAGCCAGTAACAAAATGAGAATATCTCGTCTTCCGCCAGAAGTTCAATTAAAGCTGCGTCATGTGACGGTTAGTAATTAGTGGTATAGTAATTCGCACGCAACGATGTTGGCAAAGTTACCTAAACTACAGTTGAAAATTGGGCGAAGATGATTTTAAATCGTTACCATGCTCTACTCATGCTAGATAACTAATTAAAATTTAAAGAGTTAGAGCTAACTACTAAGAAAACGAAAACCGTTATCTTCTCGGACAAGAAAATTGGTGTTGTCAAGTTTAAACTACGAGTTTGTTGTCGCACCCGGTAAAAACCTAAAATACCTTGGGGTTTACATAAATAAACACATTAATTATGGCCATCACGTGGAAATAACCGCAGCTAAAACCACAAAAACTGCGTCGGTTATAACACGGCTCATGCTCAACACAATAGATCCGTCAATGTTTTTAAGCAGTTAAAGGTAGTTGTGTTAGTGTGCTAGTAGTGGATACATAAATTAATACATTCTGTTTATTTATTTTAATAAGAATAATTTACAATTAACTTTGCACCATTTTTAGCGCCCAACGTGGGGATTTAAACTAAACAGAACTTAAATTTTATGCTATTACAAAATAATTTTTATTGATTCTTAATTAAAAAAACAGGTTATTTAAGAAATTTTTTTTTAGAGGAAATGGCATTTGTGGTTTTGTAGGGCGTTACACATTAAATATTCTTTGAAATTGCTGTCTCACGCAAGTTCTTGTGTGTTAACTTGAAATAGAAATGCGTTTAGTTCTGAAGAATATTTAGGCTACTCAATTACTTATTTTAAATACAACTAGATTCTAATTAAACTAGTGCAATTGCAAACATGTTAAGTCTTACTACTCTAGGTGAAATTTTAGACTAACTTCCGATTGCGTTAAGCTTACGGCACTAGAACAAAATTATTGTATAACGAAACGACAACTATTTTTAACTATAAGGTTTGATCAAAAATTGAATATGACTGCAGGTATCGTATCGCCCTACTACAAAAAAAATTGTAGAATGAAAACAATAATGT
Organism: Aquatica leii; assembly: GCA_035610365.1. Lineage (NCBI taxonomy): Eukaryota > Metazoa > Arthropoda > Insecta > Coleoptera > Lampyridae > Aquatica > Aquatica leii. Next base: position 332,077 of record CM069434.1, read on the forward strand.
ATGATTATTTTAAAAACAAAAAGACAACTGTTTAATATTCGAATAGAGTATATCTGTTTTTATTTGGCGTTAAGTATCGTTATTATTTTTGTTACGGTGTTAATTGACAGTATTCTACTATTAACAGTTTCAGAATATAACATAAAAACTGATTACGCCGTTTGTTTAATAGACCTGATTGCGTACGTTATGATAATAACGTAATCTAATCAAACAATGTTAAAGGTCTTAATTTTAAAAACCGAAATACAAGACACAAGCCAGTTTATTTAAAATGTCGGTTAAACTAGGTTTCAGTTTAGATATGATGTTAGAAAATGGACGAACAAAACTTGAACACATCAATAGCATTCAACTATGGCTAACAACACAAAAAATTCCAAAATTATCCGATGAACAGGTTTTTATATTTTTATTAGCGTGTAATAATAATTTGGAATTAACGAAACGCACGATTCTTTCTCACTACGCGTTAAAGAAAAAACTACCAGAGATTTTTAACAATAGAAAAGTTTATAACAGTAATTTACAAAAAATTTTAAATACAGTGTAAGTACGTAACTTGTTAAAAAAATTGCGTTTAAAGAAATATGTATAGGACCGGTTGCAGATTGCCGAAAAGATTAAACGGCAATGCTATATTTGTGTCAAAACTTCGAGATACAAACTATCAAAATTTTGAATGGGTAGATCATTTCAAACTGATGAGTATGGTTATTGAAGGGTTAATGTACAGCGATCCTCCAGAAGGTGTAATAACGATAATAGATGCAGAAGGGGTGTGTAAGTGTGATTAGTAATATTCAAAATTTAGAAACTGAGGTTTTAGTTTTCTTTAATGCATCTAATGAAGTTGAAATTAGGTTTGTTAAAAGAATTTTGTAAATACATACAAGAAGGAGTTCCGATGAAAATCAGTTCAGTACAAGTAGTTAATGCTACTTACTACATGGACCTAGCTTTTAGTGTAGCAAAACCGTTTGTAAAGAAAGAAGTAATGGATTTGGTAATTTGCTTAAATTTATAAAAATACTTTTTAAAGTACATTATTTTATGTACTGTATAGTATAAAAAAAATATTTACTTACCAGAACTGTACAAAAATATAATATTTTTAAGATTCATTTCCATCGAGGCGAAAACCAAATGGAAATATTACAGACACAATACATTCCTAAACAGTATTTACCAAAAGAATATGGAGGTGACTTAGAAAGTATTTCAACGTATCGTCAAGAAGGCATAGATGACTTGTTCCGTTTACAAGAGTATTTTGATCTCGAAGAACAACAAAGGTAAAATTGTTCTATTAGTTATTAATTTTGAATAATTGTGTCTGTTGTAGATTGAGTTACAATGAAAATTCGTAAATGACTCTTCAAACAAATGTTATTTAAAATTTTGAATTATAATCAAATTAATTCTTACAAAGTAGTTCTCTATCTTTTTAACTGTAGTATTTTTTACTTTATTTTTATTAAAACATGTGCATATTGTATACACAAAATATTCGTTGTTCATACAGAATCATAAAAAAGTATTTGGCAACGTTCTTACCGTGTGCAATGTAACATATCATTGAAGCAACCTATCGCTACTCAAATACATAAAATGTGCAACCGTCCATATCATACATACAAGTTGCGCCAATACACATAAAATACAAAGCCAAAATACTAAGTTTAAATTCAACAAAAAAAATTAAAACTTATTTCTAGGTATCGGTGTGACTAAAATAATTTGCGGAAATACATGCAGATACGGAGCAATTCCATACATCTCATAATGATGTTAAAACCTTGTTGTGAAATTAATAGGATTCAGCCTGATCTTCAATGTGTCAATTATTATTTCATTAAAATAGCGTCAAAACGAAAAGATATATAAACTGCAGATGCTCGTCTGACAACGAGTATATATATTTCAACAACATAAAAAGAATAATATAGCAAGTAAGATAAGAAATATATAACAGTTAATATATATAATAAAATATAAAGCAGTAAATGCCTTAACGTTGCATCCAGTAAATGAAAGTAAATACAAAAAAGTTTTAATTCCACCAAATTATAGTGATTACACAATAATGAAACAAAACGAAAGTAAGAAAAAAAAAGTAACAGTAAATAAGAAAGAATAACAACCTTCACTTACTAACCAAACATCGTTAATTCTTCTTTGTTATGGTGGAATGTCACAATGAAACCTAATTGCAAAGATTGAATTAGAATATTTCGAAAGCAAATGAGACTCAAAAAAACATCAAACCTAAAAAGAAAAACCAGAAGTACAACAGAAGTCACAACCAAAATCTAAAAATTAAAGTACGACTTACGACAAATCATTAGAATGACTACTAACTTAACAAAAGTTTGTAGAAGTCTTTCGAACTAGGCCAGAATGATTAGGCGACAGATACCCAGCAGTAACACGATCGTTCTTTTGATCTAAACCAAGCGTTCTTTGCGACCGACAAACCGGACAGTAGCAAACGTACTCCACCACTTTACGTCTTATATAAAACTAATAAAAAACACGCCGAAGTATGAGTAACGTTTTGCAACATTACGAAGACCAGAAGTAAAATGGAGTTGATGGTCGTGAATAATAAGTTTACGTTGGTCGTTCGAAACTACTAACTTCTACAGATGCCAATCGTCGGGAAAAACTCGTACCCGTTAGCAAAGAAAACTGTAAACTACTAACCAACAAAACGCCAAGACACCTTACACACTAACTGGTTATACTATTGGTCTTTAGTAAGGCCGGTAATCTTTGAAACCAAAGACAAACCAGTCGACAAATCAAACCGAGAAGAAATATTAGAAGTAGAGGTAGATACAGAAAAAAAATGAAAAAACATTAAGAGATCATGCACCCGGATTAGACAACGACTGACGATCATGGTGCTCATTTACGTTAATCGAACATATACCCACAGATGCAGCTTTAAAAGGCATAGGTGGTTTATACTCGTATATTGAAACCTTAGATGAAACGTAGAAATCGGTGTTAACGCAAGGCCTAACTGATAAAAAAGAGTGAGATTACGACGCACGATCTTAAAAGTTATTTTTGATCAGAGATGGATTGACGCTCTTGCACTTGTCAGCCACGAAAGCGCAATGTTATATAAAACTCAGCTTGTCGAGCAGAAGTCCGAGGTACTTGAATTCGAGGACTCTACGGACGGGAACATTGTTGAAGCGCTGTGAAAAATCTTGTTTTAGATTGGAGCAAAAAATCATGTACTTCATCTGGTCTGCTACAACTGTCAGTTTGTTGCTGACGGCGTAGCTTGTCATGATGTCTAGGCACGTGTTTATTTCCGGTTTCAGCTAGAATTTGCGTACACAGTGATGGTAATGTCGTCCGTATAAGCAAAGTTTGATGCTAAGTCTTTACTAATTAAGTCGTTAACAAGATTCCACAAACTCGGACCAATAACCAAATCTTGTGAACAGCGCTTGGTCAGTCGTTCGCAGAATAACTGATTGATTCATTCAACAAATAACTTTGAAAGACTCGGGTAACATTAGCAGGTACTTTCTTAACGACAAGAGGTTCAATTAAAAATCACATTATGGTGTTGAACGCTACTGATATGTCTATGAAAATTGCAAGTCTGTAGACGTTTGATTATGCATTGGTCATTAATCTACGAACGGCATCTGTACACGTTCGAGTAATTATGAAGTTGGATAACAAGGTTATCAGGCAGTGGTTGTTGGAATTTACAAAATCATTTTTTCCAGGTTCGATAATGAGGAACGTACTAATTTCCAGCTGGTAGAAAAATAATCAACGATCGTAGAAGAGAGAGAAGCTCGGATTGTCGTCAAGAAACCATAAATAAACAATATCTTTAATAGTTATGTATTCAGAGATTGTGTATCTGTTGCCGTCTTTGAGAAACTTGTGAAAGGACATCCTGTTAACTAACCCTTACTGGCTCGTTGCAAAGCGTTTTTCTACGAATCTTTGCCAAGAACTACACTTTGCTGTCTTAATTGCCAGTTTTGACCGGTAAAACCTGGTCTTATAAGATGCCAATCAATGATTTTTTAGATCTTTTGTGGTATTTTCTTAGACAATTTACCGTTCGCTTCAACCGGCTTAACTTCGAACTTCACCACGCTACATCGGTTGTATATGGTTCAAGCTACGTAGACAAAAATCCGAAATCATTTTGACCAACTTACCAATGATAGATCTAGAATCGTGGCACAAGCCACCACGTGGAAGATAAGTACACTAGCAACTGTCGTATTAAAGCGAACGGAATCTATATGTTTGTAATCAAAGAATTTTTTAAAGAATGGATGCTAGGCGAGGAGCTTTGACGGTTAACTCAAACTGTTGGTCACTTTCAATCATTTCTGAAACAACGCTACTTTTAGATTTTTCTGGCAACAGAAGAAGATGCCAAAGCAATTTTGATGTTTGCATAGTCTAAGTAACTAGAGAAGGTTAATGGTAGATTTAGGCTTAGGGCTGCAAGGCCCGTGCCTAGAGCGGCAAAATTCTAGAGGCGCTAAAACAATAAAAACATTCAGTTTTAAGTAATTTATGATTACAGTTGAATTAATAAACCTCAAAATATATTTTTTTAAATATTTGTATATAAGATATTTTATTTATAATTACTACTATAAAGCACCAATATCGGACAGGGCCTAGAGCACAGTTGAATATAAATCCTCCACTAAAGAAGGTGAAAAGTTGGTTTATTAACAGTACAAAGGTCACTTTTATCCACGAGCTTCTCTCGTCAGTTACTGAGGAGTGTCAAAGTCATCTGTTATTATAATAGAAACTTTTCTTAGTTTATCAAGAATTTTGTTCGAGATATTGAAAACGAATACGAACACCCTCACTCAGCGGTCAATAAACGTCGACGATTGCCAAAACGGTGTTTCCAACCGCAACCATGGATAGTACAGTATACTTATTCGATAAATGACTGAGTGTAACTACTTTGACAGATTTCAAACTAATGAAGACAACAACCTTAAACCTGAACTGAACATGTATAGTTTTTAGGTCAGTAGGATGTTGTTTTCGGAGGAGAAATTCGGAACGCGTGAATCGGAAAGATTTACTTGCGCAAAGCTTAAATTTAATTCAGTGTCCTTCTTGTTCATAATTCGTATTAGCCATCTAGGCGTCGGGCTGTTTACGGCACATTGAGCAAATACCAGAAGACGCCTTGTGTTTGACGGCTTTACCTTTACGGCAATAACAAACGTAATTTGCGCACGAAAAGTCTCGGGGAATGTCTTAGTTTGGCAATATAAGTCAATTCGATATTTATACTGGAAAATTAGATACAGCTAAAAAAGATAAGAAAGCTTACTTCGTCGTTTTCCTTTTGTAGATAATTTGGTAAAAGGAAAGTATATACTGTCGGGACAATAAGGTCTGATCAACATTTGCTAGCAAATATCGTGCGCGACAAACGTAAATTGAATTATGGCAAATTCATGTTTAGCACTTCCAAAACAGATGACATGGTCTAACGAATGAATAGTAAACCTGTTCATGTTTTTCTCCAAAAGATGTTGTCACCGTAAACCAAAATATTAAGATAAATTGCTGTCTGTCGTCCAAGAGTTGTTTCTGAATATAATAAGATCATGAGTGGACTGAACAAATTTGACCAATATAAAGAAAGATATCAAATAGGACGTAGATCCACCAAGTAATGGCACCGCATATGGTACTTATTACTGAACGTAGCTATAGTCAACGCATATATATGCACTTATGGCTCTAAATACCAAAAAGAAAAATGACCACTTTACTTCTCAAATTAACTTAGATACTGACCACCTCCTAATATGTCAAATAGGCGACACGTGCCAGAGATAGAGACTCTCAGGAGATGGGAATCATTTGTGTCAAGAGATTAGAAAATTTAGAAGATGCAGATAGTGCAGTGCGAAGGCCAGAAAAAAGAGATTAAAATACGTTTCCTCAAAATGTATTAGTCTTTTTTGTTATAATAATGTTATAATTGAAAAAAGAAATTGTCTAGTGCTTACATGTGATATGAATTAAAATTAAGAATTTTATGTGAGTAAAAATTGTACTTGCAATTAGTGACAAACTCGTGCCTATGAAAGGATTAAAAAAATGGCGCTTTTTAAGCTGGTTTTTCTAGAACAACTGATTTAATTAAAATACAAGGTGTTTTAATTTAATGTACATACATTTTTCTCAAATAAAACTACAATTATTTAATAATAAATATGATTTAGAAAAAAATTGCGTCTTTTGTAAACTGATCTGTAAGGACCATAGGAATATTTTCTAGAGTAGAATTATCAAATAGAGTAAAATCTATACTGTTATTGCCAATATTAATTTTTTGTAAGTAGCTTAATTGACTAATTGCGTTAGATTCAATCTCGGTAATTTTGTTGTTATTCAAATTTATGTCGTTAATGAATTGTAGACCGTCGAAATCGTCGCTTTGTATTGTTTTTATTAAATTACTACTTACGTCGAGTAACAAAAGTCCTTCCAATGGTACAAATATCCTTTTTGGAATTTGGGTAATTTTATTGTTGCATAGTTTTAACGTTCGTAGTCCAGTTATTGGTTTAAAGCCATCTGGTTTAATGTGCTCAATTTGGTTGCTACATAAGCTAATATGACGTAACGAAGTTAGACCTTCAAATTGTTTATTGATTACTCGTAGTTGGTTGTTATCAAGTTCTAAGTTTGTGAGTTTTGACAGGGTTTTAAAAGCGCCGTCATCAATTTCTTTTATCTGATTATTTTTCAGAGTCAATTGGGTAATGTCTGAGATATGTATAAACATTGATGTCTTGAGATGTTTCAGTTTATTGTTGTTTATTGATAATGATTCAAGGTCGTATAGATCTTTAAACGCACCTTCCGGTATATATTCTATTTGATTATTATCCAATTGTAGATCGTTTAATTTTGTAAGTCCTGCGAAACATTCATTCTCCAAAGTAGTAATTTGGTTTTCGCTTAAATCTAAAATTGTTAACATTAACAAGTTTATAAAATTACCATTCACAATCTTCTTTATCTCATTCGTTCTTAAATTCAAATAGTCTAACTTTGGTAAGTGTATGTTTTTCTCCCAAAATGATAATCTGTTATTTTTCAGTTCTAAATCGGTGATGTGTACCAAAAGCGATAAACATTTGGGATTAATTTCTTCGATTATGTTATCATGCAGTTTAATGACTGTGACTGTTTTTAAAACGTCGCAATTAGGTGCATCAATTTTCTTAATTCGGTTTTTTGAAAGATCTAAATAATTTAATTTTGTATTATTAATCAATACGTCGATAGGAAACTCGGTGATACCGTTACTCCGAAAGGACACGTTACGTAATTTAGGCAAGTGATGAAAAACGTCCGTTTTCAACGTTTTTATCTCGTTATCAGACAAAATTAAACTTTCTAAGTTTAGAAGGAAACTGAACGAGTTAAATTCAATTAGATAATTGTTGTTTAAATCTAAAGTTTTTAGGTTTTTTAAATCTTTAAAGATGTTTTTTTCCAATTCTCGAATTTTATTGTAGGATAAATCTAAACTAGTTAATTCGACTAGGTTAGTAAAAACCTCTTCCGGTAGATCACTTATAAAATTGTTTTTAAAATTCAAGTAGCTAAGTTTAACATTGCTTTTAAATGTTTCCTTGGGCAAGGTTTTGATGCTGTTGTCTTGTAGATTAAGCTCACTAAGATCTGTCAGTTTTGAAAAAGCGTCGCTAGTTATTACTTCAATCCGATTGTTTGATAAATCCAAATTGGTTAATTCTTGCATATTTGCAAAACACTCGTTATTAACTACTGTTATATTACTTTTAGTTAGAGTTAGTGATCTAACGTTATCCAAATTTGGAAAAATCTCGCCACATAGTTCGTTGAAGTCAAATTGCGATAGCGTTAAGTTTCGTATAGTTTTTACTTGAATCGATTTTTTGTCAAAATTGGTAATGTTGTTTTCCCTCAGAGTTAATTCATTTAATGGTAGATTAGAAAACGCATCTTCTGGCATTAAATCAATCTTCGTGTTTTGAATAGATACAGATTTGAGATGAGGTGCAATTTTTAATTTGTACAACTGCAATATAGAAATTTTACTAAATGTCAATTCTAGTCCATTTGCAGTTGATATATGAGCTTTCTCTATGTTTTCAGATATTTTATTATCAATTTCTTCTAACGAATCGAGATTGGAGCATATTATTATGTCCCAAGCGGTTGGGTAACATTCTCCAGTTACACCATCGTCTCCATTTGTTGTACGTAAGTAAATGGTGAATGTAAAATAAAGCACGTAAAGCCACCACATCTTAAATAACATAATTAGAATTTAAAATTAAGAACTTAAGTACTTACTTTACATTAGTTACACTAGATGTGAAGATTGATTTTTATATACTTAGAACGTTTAAAAATTATAAGGTTATTTATAATTAATAGATAATTTTTTATTTTAATTATTGTGAAAAAGTTGCATAAATAATTATGATCGTTTTTAATTAATTAATATGCGGATTATCAGTTTACTTTTTCGACTTGAAATATATTACGTAATATTGGCACAAACAAAATAGTTCGTTTATACATTTTTTTGAACGTATCTTTAACTTTTTGATGTTTCTACAAGGTATGCAGTTGACGACTTTGTATATGTTAAATTATGGTTAGTTATTAACGTTTTTTATTAATTTTTATTACAAGTAGTATTTTGATTGTGACGACATACGCATAAAGAACAATAAAAAAAAATATGTCTACATACATAAATGGACTCAAAAATAAATAAACAAAAATTTACAAAAAAATCTTATGATGGATCATAAAAACTAATTGTCGCAAATATTAATTAGTTAGTACCTAATACATTTATCTAAAAGAAGAAAGAATGGTAAGAATAGTCTAAAGTAAAATCGACCTTTTAACTAATTAAACATTAGTTTTCAAGGCATTTTGCAACATCTCTTTATCAAATCTTTACACATTAATTAATTTCGTGGATCTAAAAGTCATTAAAAAATAAACAAGCTATTTTGTAAATTTATCGCCGTTGTAGAAACACTGTGTTACCTAACCAAAGTTAGCACAAAATAATAATATATTATTTGCCAAGATTGAGAAGTATATGATTATAACCAAAGCGATAGATTATATCGCGAGACGCGAAGCGTCGAGGGATATAGGTCACTCAGGTTATAATAAGCATCTCAACCATGGTATATATACAGTTTTTTCTACTACTAAAATTATTAAAACCTTTGTACCTGTTACTAAATCAAATTTAAAGTTTAAGATATTAATTTGAGTGGATGACCTCATAAGGTTATAGTAAAAAGACCTTAGTCTCAATCACATTTTGCTAATTAGAAATAGTTTGTTTGACATAATATGTTAAGCCTTCAGTTTTCTTAATGTAACTAAGCTCATTAATTAATACTTTATTTCCAGTCGAGTACATTATACATCCTTCAGCTTATTTTGCAGACAAATAATTACCGTGCACGTTGACTGTATCTAATTTAGTATTCTTAATTATTAAGGGTAGCCAAGTCTAGAGGTTGACAAATGCAAGTCGTTAATTGTAAGTTTAGCTCTGATAAAAAACTTTAAGTCTGAGGTAAGACTTATATGTATTATTCTACTTTAAACGATTACGACAAAACCATAATTAAATTTGTAAAGAAGTAAAAACTGACAAAAATATCACATAAATTTGATTAATATTACATTCATTTTATATCAAACTTGCGTAAAACCCAAGTTTATGCATAAAATTTATGAAACAAGCACGGTACAAAAAAATTAGAAAGAGTAAAAGTTAAAGCGCTATCACAATTTAAAGCGGTTTTTTTAAAATGTAATCAAGTTACAACAGAAGTATAAAAACACAAATAGAACTACGACAAACGGTAAACGCAAGCTCAACACGTTGAGGCGTCTAAAAGTTGTTACGTGCACTTGGCTGAAATGCAATCAATTACCTGTAACTGAAACCACAGCAAAGAAAGATAACGACAGCTGTGGTATCGGAGAGTAGCGTCAATAAAGCTACTAATAGAATTTTACCTATTTTTGATGTGTCGATTGTATTCAGTTAAAAAAGCGCCAGAACGAGAAAAGGACTACAGATGCTTGTTCTCACCTCACAACATTGAAGGCTACGAAAAGTCTAAGAAAAATAAATGTAAAGGCAAACAACTATTAGTACATGCAATATCATAGTAATTAGCAAAATTCAAAGACAGATATACTGAAGCATGAAGTTACAATTAAACAGTTACATGATCAAACTTTATAACATTAAAATTTTTATGTTAAAAATATGAATTTTATATAAACTTGAAAGAATAGCTCAAGCTTCCAGTTTGAATAATCTAAATAATAATTAAAGCATAAACTACTTGTGATAATCGTATACTTAGTCGCCGTTTATACGATCAACACTAAATTTTATTAAAAAAGTAAGGGGTACTTACGGTTCAACCTGTTACTAGCACTAGTAATGGTATAAACATCCTTAACTATTAGAAAATAAGTAATAAGTATATTGCCGCAATATCACAAATAGTTGGTTACATTCAATACTAAAACACGACGTTTGATAAACTTCCAGTTTCTACAATTACGAAATTAATCAAACTAAACTAACTAAACTACGAATAACGCATAGAGGTTGTTAACAATGTTTCCCATTTACTGAATATATTTTACAATAAAGAATGTTAAAGATGTATCTTATAAATTCAGAAAGTAATAATAAACGATCAAATTTAGTAGGTAGTAGTACATTCTCGAATTTAGTAAGTAGCGGTAAATGCTAGAAATGACAAAAAAATTAAACCTAATCGTAAAAAGTAAATATGCATCATACCTCAGCGATTCTTCCTGCACACATCGATTGAGTTTTTATTCTTTTCATGTCATAAAATAAGTACATGACTCACAATTCTTTTTAAAAGCTTTGGTGAGCATTTAAACTCGCACGTGTTGACTTTGCTTTTGCTTGCAAAATGCCACCGCGTAGATGTAACCAAAGAAAAATAGCAATTTAATACTACCAACTGAGTTTAAAATAAGCAAAATGTATACAAGGCAATGCACCATGTCAGACAACACTTTCTTTTAAAACATGAGATTTTAGACTTTGGTCTAGGAGAATGTTTGTAAAAGTAACTGACTCTTTCAAACGTTTACTATTTTAGTTAGATTTATCGTTTAAAAAAAATTTTTTACGTCGAAGTTTATTGTGTTAGTGTCTAATGAGTTTAATTTATTATCCATCTAGTTAATGGGGTTATAAATATATGTGTAAATAAATTTAGCATCTGAAAATGTCGTCAGTATAAAAGTAACTGTTCTGTGTAATTGTAGCATAATTTAACATCCCGTAGTGGAATGCGTGCCACTTTTCTGTAATTGTTGATTCAGTAGGAAGTAATGTCAAATATTAAAACATAGTCTTCTTCTTCTCGAGTCCTTAAACCAAAAGTTTCATATGTCCTTCCAGTGGCGAGTACAGGCTATGGCCCTGTCGGTGGCTGCGGTGAGGTCCTCCATGGTGCATTTTTCGTCGAGGAGTCGGCAGATCGGAAGATGTTCCATGGTCTGTTTTTCCCCGCAGTCGCATAAATTGCTGTCGCTAGAGTACCCCCACTTGGTTATGTTGACTTTGGATCTGCCAGTTCTAGTGCGTAGGCGGTTTAGGCTTTTCCACGTAGTCCAGTCCAGATCACCGCCAGCGGGTAGGTGTTCTCCCACTTCTAGGCTGGTACCGTCGATTGCGTCGGTGTTTTTAACGCGTTCGCGCCATGAATCCAACCTCGCTGCTTTAGCTGTTGAGTCGGGATTTTAGGCGTTTGTCGACGTTGGTATGGCCGTACAATGGATGTCTGGGGTCCTCTAGTTGCCTCAGTTTTTCCCGCCTACTCGCTACATTTCTTCTTATGTCTGGTGGAGCAATACCGGCTAATAGGTAGAGGCTGTTGATGGGTGTCGGTTTCAGGCATCCCGTGATGTAGCGACAGCTCTCGTTGAGCACCGGGTCGAGTTTTTTGGCATGAGATGACCGCTCCCAAACTGGGCACGCAAATTCTGCTGTGGAGTAGCAGAGTGCGAGTGCAGTAGAGCACAGGATGGTCGGGTTGGCGCCCCACTTGGTGTTGGCCAGTTTTCTGAGGATATTGTTCCGAGCGCTGACTTTCCCCTTCGTCTTTTCCACGTGGGCCCTATAAGTCAGGGTCCGGTCGAGGACGACTCCGAGGTACACTGGGTTCTGGTGGTGTTCTATTTCCGTACCATTCCAGGTGATGCGTAACTTCCGGTTTGCTTCCCGATGGCGCAGATGGAAAGCAGTTACCTGTGTTTTGGTCGGATTTGGTCTCAGGTAGTTCTTGCTGTAGTAGGTTGAGAGGTTTGATAGAGCAGATGTAAGGACTTTCTCGATGGTGGTGAACTCTTTCTCCTGTGCTGTGACGCACAGATCGTCAGCATATAAAAAACTCCTGCAATTAGGGTGGATGGGCTGATCGTTGATGTAGATATTGCGGCTCTTCTGCTTGCAGAGTTCTACATAGAATCGTCTGTTTTCCAATAGCGATTTGATGACTTGCACTAGGTGGTAGTCGTGTGTGATGTCGTAGATCTTCGAGAGGAGCATCCTATGGTTCACAGTATCGTATGCAGCTGAGAGATCTACAAATACTGCGCCTGTGATTTTCCCTTTTTTAAAACCATCTTCTATGTGCTGGGCGAGGTTGAGTGTCTGTCCCGTGCAGGATTTGCCCGGGCGGAAGCCAGCTTGTTCTGGGATTAGGTGTTCTTCGATCAGGGGAGACAGATGGTTCAGGATGAGACGTTCATAGAGTTTGTGGAGTTGGCAGAGAAGTGATATTGGTCTGAAGTTTTTGGGGTCCGAGGCGTTTTTGCCCGGTTTTAGAAGGGCAATGACGCGTGCCTGCCGCCATAGCTTCGGGATGTTATATGAAGAAGAGCAGTTCTTAAACAGCTCTAATATCTACTCTCTTGTCCTTGGTCCGAAGTGTTTTATTTGTTCTGAGCAAATGTCGTCCATTCCAGCCGCTTTACCATTTTTCAGGTTCTTAATACAGATGTTGAGCTCTTCCATGGTGAAGGTGGTATTGAAGCTGTTGTTTTCTTTCTCAGGTTGTCGCTTGATCCTCATCTTAGGTTGTTTAGTTGGTGCTTTCTCGTTTAGAAGGAGTTGGCTTGCAACCTGGTTTGCAGTGACATTATGGTGTTGTTCAGCCTTTTTGGGGTCATTGCTTAGCTTTTTGATGGCGAGCCAGGTTTTCCTACTGCTGTGGGTCATGTCCACACTTTCAATCATGTTTTGCCATGACTTCTGTCTTTCTTCCTGTATCTGTAGTGCTAGTTCTGTACCAGATGCAATGGTGCTATCCGAGAACGGATTTGCTTGGAATAGCTGTTGGTACTTCTGATATTCGTCTATCATCTCATGGGAAAGTCTTGGCACGTAGCTGGTTCTACATCCTCGTGGTATGTTCTTTCTGGATGCAGTACGTACGGCGTCAACGAACAGGTTGTAGTTGGTCTGTGACGGTTTGATGTTTGCCACTTTCGTGTCCAGGTCCTCTGCAAATTCTGTCCAGTCTGCTTTTTTGAAGTTGAAACGGCGGCGGAATGGGGCCGTGATTGGTGTGACTGCTGGTGATGCGCTAATGGATATCGGCCTGTGCTGTGTGTGTGGTATGGGTTCCAGCACGGCTTTACTGCAGAGGTCAGCGATGTTGTTGCTTACGAAGGCTAGGTCTGGGTTGTACCCCCGTTTCCATCTAGAACTGTTGAAGAACTTCGGGAGTTTGGGGTCGTGAATTAGACTGAGGTGGTTTGCATCGCTCCACGTCTCAACCAAGTCGCCATTTTCATTTGTTTTGGCGTAGTCCCAGTTGACGTGGTGACTGTTAAAGTCACCGATGATGATGTGAGTCTTGTTCCAATCGAAGTTTAGCGGTTTAGCGAAGTCAAACCGTTCCCCGGGTGGCTTATAGACCGAGGTGATAGAGATGCTGTCTAGTTCCACTGTCAGGATTTTGATGTTGTTGGCTTGAGACATGTTGGCCGTCTTGACGATGAGATCGCTCTTCGTGAAGATGGCGCTACCGTATTTCTCGTGCTGGCACTCTAATATTAGCTTCATACCAGGGATCCGTGGGCGGTTGTTGTTTTGGCCTCGGTGGGTCTCTTGCAGACAGAGCACATGACATTTGTGGTCTGTGCAGATTTTTGCCATAATGTCTTGTTTGGCTCCTGTGAGCCCCTCGACGTTAGCAGAGATGACAGTCAGTGCCGGCCCTGGAAAGGGCCCTTTGGGGTGACACTGATGCACTGTGCTGGTAGGCATAGTAACGCTGTTTGGTTAAGGTGAGTAGTAGGATTTGCAGATTAAAGATCTGACAGGGTTCGCGACGAGAACGCTCCTATTTTGACCCCCAAAAACATAGTTATATTGCTAAATTGTTGCTATTAATTTGTTCTTCTGTATGTGGACTTTTGAGTTGCGGGTTGTAACGTTATCTTGTATTTATCCGGACAAGATTATTTTGTTAAACGTGATTTGTGAGTGTGGTCAAACGAGTTAGAGAAATTTAGATAATAATAATAGCTTTCATTTGTCATAAGAACGTTTTTTTAACAAAGAATTCGTATTTTTAAACTAAATATAAAATTATTCTACTAGATAACAAGTAAACCCTCCACCGCTAACCAATTCTCTGTATACAAATACATCCCAATATCTATGTTTACACTGCTTGTAATCTTCTTTTCCTTTTTAATAGCTCTTTCATCCATCCTGCACCTCTTTCTCCTAAAATCTCCAACCTTCCTCTCTGCTCTTCTTTTAGTTCTATGCATTCCTTATGTGAGAAATTTAGATAATTCCTTTTACAGTAATCACTAGCATATTTTTAATATTTTGATTATTTTATATAAAATTAAGAATGAAAAATACCAAGGTTGTGTTTTACCGATTTAGTCGTTGCACGAACAACATGAATTACGCTAAATTGGATATTTGCCTTAATTTTATCTACTACATATTTAAAAAAATATCGACACAACTGGGATTTGAACCATCAACCATGTATATATAAAAAATACTAATAAAATACGCTACACCACTGCGTTACTTTGCTTTCGATTAAATGAATATTTCAAACAGTTTGTGTTCATTTTTTAACGTAAATATATTTATTAAATATTTTAAATATATTAGAATCGATTTTTAACTGATTTTTAATGCAAAGCGTTTACGCAATGAAAATTTAGTTTGATCATTTCCATAGTTCTATCTTATTTGCGTTTCTGCAATCGGTTCTAAGTCGCTAATTTTTAAGTAGTTGTGAAGTATGTTGGAAAAATTTGATTATGCAATGTATAAAAAAGAGTTTTACAACTAAGAGGAGATTGCACAAAGCACTTAAAAGTTTATATTGCACAGAATTGATAATGTCTTGAGAAATAAGGCATTTCGTTTTTGTCACGTGTACCTTAAATTGTAGAAGCTGGTACGCTAAAAAAAGTGAGCAGAAAACGACACAATTATATAAATTTAAAAACAAATTAAAATTGACAATAAACTTTACATAGACGTTGAAGTACAAAAAAACAGTTGTTTAGCAAAAATAAAAACTTGAAACAATTTATAATGCAAAAATAAAACAAGTATTTGCTATAAGTATTTACACAATTACAAATATAAGTATTTATCATAGTCACACTATTATTGCGGAACAACGATTCAATTACCAGAAAATGTTTTTCCAGAACAAAATTATAGATTAGCAGATAATAATTTTTAAATTAGTATTAACGTTGAGTATAAATAAGAAATCGTAACAATCACAATTAAGTAACTGTTTTCACAATGAAGCTTTGCTTATTATTTGTTCTTATAAGTTCCGCTGGCGTTTTTTCCGTTGAGGACAGTAAGTTTAGAAAATTATTTTGCGTAATTTACTAATTTAGTTTGTAGAAAATGCTGTATTAAAATCTATGCTAGAGTCTTTTATAACCGACGCAGTAAATAATTATTTCAAAGAACTATCAAAATACGACCCATTTTACATTGACTTTGCTGAGGCATCTTATTTTGAGTAAGTTTTAGTTTTTTTTAATAAATGCGTTAATATCTTTATTTTCAGTCAGCACATTCGGCTATATAATGTTTCTTCTAAAGGGTTTTCTAACGTTCATGTTTCTAATGTCAAAGCACGGGGATTATTCACTAAACATATATCATTAAAATTAAGTGCTCCAAAAATTTCATCTTCAATCGACGAATTTGTTATAACTGGAAGCAGCAACATACGTGGCAGTTCAAGGTAAATCTTTTTATATATTATTTTCGTTTGTTTAATTATACTCGATTGCTTAGTTTACAACTAGAAAAGTTTGATGTTTCGATTGATACCGTATTAAACATACTTACACATCGTATTCAACGATTTGACGCTTCTTTTCATCTTGAGCATGGTGATGCTAAAATAGTTGTATTTGTCGATAATGTCGACTACAGTCAAGAAGTAACTGATGGTGTAAATCATTATTTGAACTTCAGTTTTAATAATGATTATGAGTTGCACAAGGAAATGTCTGATCATTTGAGACAACTTCTTGAAAATATTTGGTAAATGTTTAATATGTATTATTTTGGCATCAGAATAAAACGTTTATTGATAACTTGTTTTTATCTTTATATTGCGCTATTTTTTTGAAATTAAAAAAAATAAATTAAAACATTTTGTGATGTGATTTTAATTTGATTAAAAAGACGCCAAAACGAGAATAAAAGAAACTCCAAGTGTTCGTTTCTAGCTGGAAATACGTAAGGAAAACAAAATGAAACAACGAATCTAAAAAGATGTACATTTATTTCAAAGGCCTTATTTAAGAAAAAAACAGAAAGTAATACGCTTAAATAATTGCTTGTAAGCAATAATATAATAAATTCAAATGCGTACCTATACTCAAGCTTGAGACAATTGAAGTTTAGATACAAAAAGAGGGTAATTACATTGTTTTTAAAAATGTTGTTAGCGCTAACGGCATACAAGGCATCTCCCTAAAATGCTGAAAATTAAGATAATAAATATACTATTGCAAATAGGCGGCGAAAGCTATATTAGATGTTAACACACAATTTTCCAAGTTTTCAAAGTTTCCAAATTTTAATTGACAGGTGTGCAGCCAAATCTTTAGTATCATTTGTTCAAGAAAAAAATGTTTGTTCCCACTTTTCCATTTAAAGGATACTAATTACGAACATGATTGTATCTAATAAGCAACGACTTAGTACCGGAATTTTTGCATGTCTTAGACCATTAGAAGAAGTAATCAACAGTAATTAAGTTAATACGTGACGGTACCTAAAATGCTGTTAGATTTAAAAAATTAAATCTCGACGTAAAATAGAAATACACTTTGACCTCAGCGATTCTTTCACATACAACTATTGAAATCTTAATTGATTTACACCATTAATAATGCAGATGTTTAAAGATTCTTAAATTAAAGTATCACTTATTCATTGTTCGTTCGTTAGTTTATCATTAGGGTTTGCACCACAGAAAAGACTTTAGCTTTAGCAAGTAAAGCCTTGTTAAGTTTAGGCCCAATATTTTCTTTAGCTACAAGTGCTCAAATCGATAGTCCGTTAAACCTGAAGTTAATGAAATTGAAATATGTACAAAGTCTTTATAGTAATTTGCAACAGGTAGATGCAGACACATTGTTAGATGAATCAACAGACAATTAGAAACATATTTGTAATGTCGCTGCACAGCTTGAGGATGTCTTCTGGTCATTAGAAAGTTGAAAATCGTCCTTTGTCACAAGTACAAATGTACATTTGCCTTGCATTGAATTTCCAGATTTTGATGGATTTTTAATAGATTAACCTACCTTTCAAGACATGTTCGCCATGTTGATGCACGACAATAATTCGTATCAAACAGAAAACTTTCAGTCCTAATTTCTATTTTACAAAGAAACCCTTGACTTTAGTTAAAGTGTTGCCTCTAACAACAGACAATTATGATATTCCTTTTAAAAAATTAGTAGATCGTTGCCACAATAGTCGCGCTCTTGCTTCATTCTATTGGCAAAATATAGCAAACGTATCCAAAGTTAGTTTGCAATTGCCCCAAGCGCTACGAAATATGTTGAATACATTTGTGGAAAGTTTAGCAATCAAATTGATGAAATTGATCGTTGGTATTTTACTTTGTTTAGTTGGTTGCTTTAGAAAATGAATTCTGACATTGATCAACGATTTGAATTGAATCATCCTCAAACAAATTTGTTTAGTACTAGTAGTTCATCAAATTTAGCAAAACTTTGTTGGGGCCTTCAAGGTCATTCAAAATTTAGTGGCGACGCGAAAGCGCGCAAGCCACAATTGTAGTTTGCTGCCACGACCGATCAATCGTTGCAGTCTCGCTGTTCGTACTGCAATGAACAACTAATCGTACAAAGTTTAGGATTTTTGAGGAAAGTTGTAAACCTTTAAGCCACTTGGTTACCCAGACAATCAAATTAGCTGCATCACAGAGAATTGTTGTAATCGTTTTGGTATCTCGTATAGTCGTTCGTCAGAAGCAATCTTTTGCCTACCCGACACACTCATTAGGTCCGCTCGTGAACTAGTTGTAACATTCGACCGGTAAGGTCTTCAATTTGTAGTATTTGTTTAAATCTTCTAAGTATAGCAATTCCTAAACAACTTTGGCTTAGGAACATGAACTTGGCAGATCCCGACTGGAACATTCCCGGAAATATTGATTTTCGTTTAGGTGCTAATGAATTTTCACGTGTCGTTTGTAGTGGTCCCTTACGTTATGAAAACGTAGATGGGAACATTGATGGTCCAATCGCCATAAACACAATATTTGGTTTTGCCCTCATGGGTCCCGTGGTTGGTAATGCTGTTGCATAACCACATTCGTTATTTTCTCATCAGAGACTACAAGCCTTGATAACGCGTTGAAATCTTATTGGCACGTCAAAAACGTCATCAACAAATGCCTCCTTTCAATAGAGAAGCAGCAGACAAAAATTTCGTTTGTTAGCACACATACTAGAGACCATTCGGGTCGTTTTGTAGTTTTGTTGCCGTTTAAGGACATGGTATCGATGGTTGTCTTTGAAGACATGCAAGAAATCGTTTTTCATCACTTAAACGTCGCTTATCGTTAAACCCATACCATTGTATCAGTATCAGTGATACACTTTTTGCTGAACCAAAGCTCCAAAATGGTATTAGTTTAATTTTGCTTTGTTTTTGTTGGTTATCATATATTTCCAAGTTTGACTACTTTGACTATTTTTGTCTCAAAGTTTTGCGAAGACAGCTTAGAAAGACTCGTACTGGAACTGACTTGTTCACTTAATCAGTCAATAAATACAAATGTGAAAAAGAAATACTTACGTTGTTTGTTTTCAAAATCTTAAAAACAAAAGTGTTGAATTAATATTTTCAAAAATATGATATTGTGGTTAAGCACATACAAATTAAAGTAATTAACTTACTCTTTTTATACCTTAAAACTAAGTCTTCAAAAATTTAATCTGTGTGAGTTAATGTGAGCATTTGCATTTGTATTAGAATCGCCTTACATTTTAAACCCGTCGTATCTTAAAGTTGAACATTTAGATATTTAAAACAATTTAAACGCAATCTTTTCTTAAACTTCAGACGTTTTCCTTTGATGGTAATAAATTAATATAAATTCAGTTTGTTAAATTTTTAAAATTTTTATTTATTAATGAAATAGCAAAATATTTCTGGAACTCTGTTGTTTTAAATTAGAAAATGTAAGGCAACTCAAATACGCAGATGTATAATTGGTTGTATAAACTGTAGTTAAAAAAATGTTTTCAGATAATGTATGAACAATTTTGATTACTGTACGAATATCTCGTATTTCGATAAGCGCAACTACTACGGCTGTTTAACAAATTTGTTATTGAAAAATTTACAAAGTTCAAAAGTGAAAACACTCATTTTGGTATAAAATACAACAGATTGTTTATTTTTCATTTTTTAAATGACTTACCATATGACCGCGTTAAGATTTAATCATTATTAACTAAAGATTTACTTTCTTCCGTTTCCCGCTCATCCTCTTCTGAATCACCGTTATTCACTGTAAACCTCAAACTTTCTAGAACCTTATTAAATAAACCATCTGCTTTCTATATGTTTTCACAAAGATGCAATACATGATTGCACTGCTTTTCCCAACCTTTATTTGTTACATCAGAACTAACTTTTTAATATCAACACATTGTTGTGCAATGTTATTCAATGTATTTCAATTAAATTTTTTTAGAAGATTCTATATGGATTCAATTAGATTACATTTACGTCTATTGCAGCATTTCTTGTTGCAACAACAGAAAGTTTAAAACCGCTTTCAATTCAATATATCCATTGATAAGCTACTGTTATTTATCAAAGGAATTAATAACATTACGCTGCCTGTGCTTTGGAATGAACAATTATTCGGGCTTTGCTTTTCATAGATTAGTACTGTAATACAAACAGTTATTTTAATTAACAATTATTACTGGTTTTGTAAGAGTACTATAAATACAAAAAATTAATTATTTTGTGTTGCAAATTAAATAGAAACAATTTTAACCTAAAAAAACTTAGCAAATATTGTAAACGTAAATTGAAACAGATTGTTATGAAAAAACAGATTTGTACATAAACAAAACAAAAATTCGAATATAAAGTTAAAAACAACGTAAAAAGGCAAAATAACAACATAAATAGACACCAAAATGTCAACAAAATAAATGTACTTTAACGTATCGCGAAACATGATTGGTCGACACAATTTGTTTTTAAATTAGTTTGTTTATTTTCCGGGGCTTTTCTAAGTTTGATAACACCTTAGTTACTGTTTTTAAATAGCGGAAATCACATAAGCTGTGTCGTGAACGTAACTTCCGTCAGAAAAAAACCAGTACTTCTACAAAAACATTTAATTCTAAAACATCAGTTTGAGTTTAGAGAAAAACATGCAACAACTGAACAAGTACTGGGTGATGCAAAAGTTCTTTGACTGTAAGTTTTTTAATAAATAAAAAATTTTAGTTTTGTTTTTGGATTGTGTATATTTAATGTTTAATTCGTTTTATAACGTAGAATAAATGATATCGGTCAAGTGGCCGCCACCAGAATTTCAAGAACTTCCGAGGATAAGTTCCCGCATTACTGAGAAATATTCTCTTTGAGGGCTTCAAGAGTTTGAGGCTTGTTGAAATAGAGTAATGACTTCAATAAACTCCACGGAAAAAAGTATAAAACGCTTAAATCGGGCGATTTTGCCGGCTAGTGCAAATCACCAAAACGAGATATTAGGCGACCCGGAAATTCAGCTCTCAGAATTTCAGTTGTAGCATCTTCTGATAGGGTGATAACGTTTGCGATACCTAGTACATAGAGTACTTTGCAAAATCAACTTAGCCTTTGAAAATTCACAGTATAGCACAGCTGCATTTTTTGACTTAGGTACAACAAGCATTTGACAAGTTCCGTCACACTAGTTTACTAATTAAGCTTAAGTGCAACCTATCACACAACATATTTCGTACTCTAAAAGTGCAAAACAATTTGTTTTCAAAGATCAAATTGAGTACTTTGACATGAAGGCTCTTTCTTTGGGTGTTCTTCAAAGTTCAACAAACACAACGATCGCAACCTTTGCAGACGACATTTTATATTAACCCAGGAGAAGCATCTATAATACTACAAAATTATTTTAATACAGAAACATGGCGGCTACAAACAAATGAACAAAAATCTACTCAGGTAACATTTACTTTGAAAAACATACTTTTCAGTTATGCTCAACAACAACATTATATTACAAGAAAATTTGTGAAATACCTCGGTATGCACCTTGATCGTCGACTAATTTAGAAAACTCATATCTGGTCTAACAGAAAAAAACTAGTTCTAAAAAAGAAACTGCAATTATACAAATCAGTGCTAAAACCAATGTGGTTATACGATGTCTAATTACGTCCATTACTAATATTAAAATTCTAGAAAGGCTTCGATTGAAAGTTAAGAATAATAATAGATGCTCTGTGGTTTATTACAAATAACATAATAAGAATTGATCTACGTATTCCAACTGTAAAAAAAAATGTATAACCATGTTACGCTGATTTTCGTGTAACAAAAAATAAACTACGGCTAACACAGTTGTTCCCGGAGGGTGAGTCACATGCTTTGTGATGCTAGATTATAATATAAATCTAAAAGGCGTCAAAACAATAAAAAACAAAATTATGAAATATCATTTAACTCTACCTGCAGCTGGTAAGGAACAAATAACACAGAAGTGATAACACAGAATCTATGTTTATTTTATCACAGAGGTAGTTGAAGAGGCCGAAGACAGTACATAAGTATAGTTATATAAACGTTGCAAACAATATTAGATGGGATGATATTACAGGCCAAGTATAAGTTACGCCCTTGACTGGACAACACGTCGCACATCAAAGCGACCTAATCGGTCTAACTTTTACAGTTAACGAAGGAATGACTAGACAATCAAAACGCACCAGCTAAGTATGCGACACATAAAAAAAGATTTTAACATTAATTGTGATTGCAACCTAGTATGTACGTATGGCCATTCTAATAATTGACATGACCAACAAAGTAGTACCCGTATAAATAGAAAATACAATAATTGCAGTTGTGTATTATCCAGTAGAGGATTAGCTAATTTCGTACCAGCATGATTTAAAACGTAATGTGAAATTTGATACACAAACGTACATACGGCGTTATCACAACATCATGTATTTAATTCATGCGATAATTGTGGTAAATGAATGCGTCGAGCTTCCTTCTAATTAACTTCGCACTTGTGTAGATATTATTCCAATAAAATGGTATTTAACCTCTGGACTATAGCGACGTGACGTCATGGAAACTTTCCAAAAATTACAGGTGTTTTATCAGCGCCACCAATTAGGTTTACGGGTAGAGAGGTGGCGACTCGCTAAAAAATTCATTTAAACCCTCAATACAAAAAGAAGTTATATTATAAGCACATACCCCAAATAAACTTTCAGTCAGCAACAAAACCCGTTTGCATTATTACGTGGAATCGTGTGAAAAAACTTGAAGATGAAAGTCTGGTTGGGTGCAGATACCGCCAAAACGGAAGTCCGTGTTGCACAAGACGTTACTGGAAGAAGAATAAAAATCGCGCTTTTACACATTTGACATCGACCACGAAAAGTGGGCGTGCCGAGGATAAATTTCATACTCAAAAAATTTTAACCTACCAACTTTTTAACATAACCATAGTGCTAAATATAGTAAGAGGTTCAAAGTGGATCTTAACAGAACGGCCAAAAGACTACTCTAAGATCAAAGTAATACACGCATACTTAAAAAATGTAAGCTACTAGATTATTATAATTAAAAAATCTGTTAATTGTTGTAGGCAATCTTCTCAAAACTTTTTCTAAACTAAACGTTGAGCAAATTGGTTTAATTTGCTTGGTGCATGTTAAAAAAGTTTTTACTTAGCTTAGCTGCTTAAAGTTTATACATATACTTACAAAAATTATGTGAAATTAAAGTGGGTTTTGATTAGTTCATTTTTTAAGATCTAAGACGAGTATAAATGATATTTAGTTTTTCTTCTTGCCCGCATTAACGTTCGTTATGCTATGCTTTACTTTTGACGCTTATTACATAAATTGCTGTACCAATTTTTCTTAAACGTGGTATTAATTGCGATTTTTGGGAAACTTTTTTTCAATTATAACAAATAAGAATAAGAATACAGAAACCTATGGTGTATATAATGATGCAACCTTTCAGAGTTTAAAGATCAACTATCAGATGTCATGCAGTTTTTGTCAGATCTCAATACGCTGTCTTTGTTGCAGAAAAACGCTTTAATATATAAACATTTTAAGTTACTTCTTCATTTTTTGTATTTCTTCTAACCCACAGATTATGTATTTGCATTAGTGTATATTCGACACTTTTTATTAATATATTAGCGGTGTGTACATACATTGAGTTAAAAACAGTCACAATCTACGAGTCATCGACGTTTGCATAATATCGTTTAACAGTAAAAATGTAGTTTGTTTGTGGTATTTCCAACATGTTTAAAAAAAATTGATTCGGTTCACATATAATTTACATGGCAGTTTAAGAATATAGCGTGTTATTCGTAATTACTGTTACTGTAGTGTAAAAAAATGAAATTAACTGTTTTTTTGGTGATTTTATTATTAGTTCAAGTATACACAGGTAAATTATTATTAGTTTAATGTTAATCATATACAATATTTGACGACATGTATGAAATTTAGAATATTTACAACATTTACATAAACCTTGAAAATTATCATATTTACATAGTTTATACATCGGTTCTAATTAAATTGGTAGATAGTTATGTTGTTACAAATAAATTGACCTTTCTTTTTAAAACAACTTATTATCGTTTTATAATTTGTTAATGTTTTTTGTTATAGTCTCAGAAATACTGGTTTTTACGTGTGCCATATGTGCACCAGAGACAAAAATACTTTGGTTAGTTGAAGTCGCTTTCATATTTTTATTTGCTGTTGTACTGTCGGTTACATCACTTAGGGTGTCCGCTTAAAATCGTCCATTTAATTTAAATTTTTTAAGAGAAAAATTCTGTAGACGAAGCTACTTAAGAAACTCTCAAGTTGTCATTTTTTAATAGATGTTGAAGATAAGTAAAAATTTTATTTCACACGTGACTTTCAGTTCTACATTTTTCTTAATTTTAGTTCCCAGCTTGGTTATTTCTTATTTTTCTTTGTTGAATTTATTTTTTTGTGCTTTGGATTTTCTCTAATGTTACCTCCGTGCAAATAGATAGCAATTGAAGGCTAAATGAAAAACTTTCTACTTCAAGTGAATTACTATCGATGCTATCTATCGTCAAATAATGTAAAGTATTTATGTTACTTCGTCGGCAGGAGATCGTAAAGTTTTGTTGCTATCGTTTTCTTTCGGGTATGCTCAAGCTGCATTCGTATTTGGTAAGTCGAGGTAGATCGTATTGGTGGAGGGGAAATCGTAAAACGTCGTTAGAGTCGTTTCGTATCGGGTGTGCTCGGAAGTTTGTAGCGATGGTGGGGATGCTATTGTATGTATATAAAAGTAATATATATGAAGATTTAATATTAGTTTCTTAATAACTCATATTTGTTTTAATAAATTAAAATAAATAAAGATGGAAGCGAACTTGAACAAGACGTCACATTTAGTTCCTTATGTAAGTGCAAGAAGTCTATCAATAAATGAGCGGGGTATGGACGATTCGTCCCCCGCGTTTCGTCCCCGACCGTTTTGTCTCCGCTGTTTCGTCTCAGCCGTTTCGTTCCTACGCCGTTTCGTCCCTGGGACGTTTCGTCTCCGGCTTATTGTCCTAACTGGTTTGCACGTATTGCTAAATGAATCTGATGAATAAATATAAATAATATAATAAACTTAAAAATAATTCCATACTTATAATAATTGCATTTCCTAATCGTATCTATTAACCTCTTATTTATTCACCGTTGTAATTAATGATTAATATTAATAGATAATATCTAAAGAGTTTTAATGTATCATTATTGAATGACGTACTATTAAGTATCATTTTATTGTAATTACTAACATTTTAATAGGGAATGCAAATCCGACAAAAGTGCCCACCACTTTCTCCAAATAAAATTAATTACCCGTACTCGCTTTTCCTAATTGTATCTATTAACCACTTACTTATTCACCGTTGCTATTAATGATTAATAGATACTACCTAAAGAGTTTCAATGTATCATCATTGAATGACGTACTATTAAATATCATTTTATTGTAATTAATAAAGTTTTAATGGGTAAATCGCATATCAAGTAAAAACAATCATAGGTACACCGCATTTAAGAGTGGCACCTTTCATCCAAACATCTTGTAACATTTGTATAAGTCGGGAAAAGTTTAGTGTCATTCTGCTCAGACATTTGAATTGATTAAACAATGGCTGAAAGCGTGTTGTCAAAAAGGAACAAGCGAAAGCTCGTGCATGAAAGTCATATTTATACTTTCTGTAAGAAAACTAAAAACGAAGAGCATCTAATTTGGGTATGTGAAAAGAGATCAAGTTGCAAAGGTCGAGTTTAGACGGCTGGACAAGATGACAACGTCGTTAAAGTGGTTACGGAACACAATCACGCTGCACAAGCTGCAAGGCTTGCAACTATTCGGTTGATCAACGAAGTAAAAGAACGTGCCACCACAACTCGCGAAAGTTCACAACAAATTATTGGAAATGTCGTAGCAGGCGCGCACGCAAATGTTTCTTCACTTTTACCAAAAAAGAATTCCATGAAAAAACTCATTCGTCGAGCAAGGCAAGAACAAGGAGCACCAGAACTTCCAAGAAATGTAGAAGAAATGGAAATACTTGAAAGCTACCAGCAAATTATGATTGACGGTGAAGCAGAACAATTTTTGTTTTACGACTCGGAACATGAATTACTGCCAGGAAGAATTCTAACTTTCTCAACTAGAAACAATCTACATATACTGGCTGAAAGTAGAGAATGGTTTGCTGATGGAACATTTAGCACTGCACCAACGCTTTTCGAACAAGTTTATACAATACACGTTGTCAAATATAATGCAGTTTTTCCAGTTGTGTATGCTCTTCTGCCGAATAAGACGCGAGCTACTTATGTAAAACTTCTTCAGGAATTAAAGCGTCTGCAACCTGGTTTGCGTCCAACACAACTAATGACTGATTTTGAGCAGGCTGCTCTGCAGGCATTTGATATGGAATTCCCAGGCATTACTAAAACTGGATGTTTTTTTCATCTGCAGCAGTCGGTTTGGAGGAAAGTTCAAAGGGTTGGTTTAAAGCGTCGATATGAAACTGATCACGAGTTTGCGCGCTGGATTAAGATGATTCCAGCATTGGCATTCATTCCAGAAGGTAACGTAAGCAATGCAGTTGGTTGAAATTGTGCAATTAATCGCTGGCAATCGTGGAAATGCAAGAAACAAGAAATATGCCGACATCTCTACCCGAGTCAAGAGAATTGCGGAAGACTACCAAAACAGAAATGTAATTAATTATTTAAGAGGAATTGCTTTTAATTTCGAATTTTAAATGTTATAATTAATTGAAATAATTTTTTTTGTATACTTGATGTGCTTTTATAGACAATACCTATAAGCGGCTGGTAGTAAAATGATTAGGGACTAAACGGCTTAGGGACGAAACGGTGTGGGAACGAAACTGCTGGGGAAGGAACGGCCGGGGACGAAACGGCCGTAAACCAAATGAGCAGTATAAGATTAAGTGTTTTATTAAAACCGATGGTAAATTTGGAGAGCAAGTGGTTGTGGACTGTGGCGATTTTAAAGTACTTTTATCACAAAAATTTATCAACAAGTTTTTGATTGAAAAAATAAACAAAATCAATAGCGTCATTAGTTTGGTAAAAAACATATATCTCGTTAGCCATAAAACAACAAACATTGAATTTGTTCCAGAGTGAAAAATGAATCGAAAAAGGAATCCGCACTTTGTTCTGTTTTTTTGCTTTTGCTGTTTTTGTTGGTTTAACACTTTTTAGCCTTGGGTTTTGTTTTATCTCAGTAATTTCATTTTTTGTCCGTTTTCTCCTTGTGTGTTTTGGTTTTCCTTTTTTTCTGTTTTTATTGTGTTTCAGTGCTTGTTTTGTTATATCGTTATTCGGTTGTTTCAACGTATGACCAATTCATTTCCATTTTCATTGTTTTTCTTGTTGTTATCGGTTCTTGTGTTTTTCCCATAATTTTTCATTTTCTATTTTTTCCAGTCAGTACATTCTCAGCATTCTTCTAAGGGGTTTGTTTACGAATAACTGTAATCTTTTTATATGCTTTTCATTTATTGTACACGTTTTTTTCACTTTAATGTTTTTTCTATCAATGCAACCGTAGCTTAGATACTTGAACAAGTTGGAATTATAGTCACTTAGTAGACCAGTTTAAGTAGTAGCTGCAATGAAAAAATGGTTGATTTTGAACCAAATTTTTTCAGTATTTTTTTAAGAGCAAAATTACTGCAGACAATATAGTTATGATAAATAAAAATTAACATAACAGCAGGTTAACAGTTGTGCTAAGCGTGTTTAAATTTAGAAGGAATGTTGTTAGTAATTTTGTAACAACATCAATCAGTAATGAATTTGAGGGTACAAATCATAATGTTTGGCAAGTAGAATCACTATAAAGATAAGCCAACATTTAGTAAATTTATTGTAATAAAAAAAAATTAAATGCACAGAACAAATACATCTAAAAACATTTATTTTTGTTTCTAGAAACATGCCTAACCCCAAACCAAGAAGAAGCTGAGTGTAAATCGCTTTATACCTGTTCTATTTTGCTACAAGCATTAATTAGTCAACAAAAGGAAGTAATAGATTTTGTGCGCCAATCGCATTGCGGCACATGGTCTAGTGATACACATCCGTTAGTGTGTTGCGGAACACACGCAAGTTTTGTAAAAACAAAACCATCGAAGATGTATCATCGGTAAAAGAAAATACTAAGAGTTCAATTTCCGACTTAAGATTTTGTGGGTACCAACATACAGATGACTATTTTTACACTGGAAACATTACGGCTATTGATGAATTTCCTTGGTTGGCTGTTTTTAAATATGAACGTGATTCCGATTTAGAAGATGTTATAGATGACAATTTTGTAGAATTTGGTTGTTCTGGTAGTCTAATCACCGCTGATTATGTATTAACTGCGGCTCAATGCTTAAGACTGCGTACTAGTAAAGCGTATGTATCTATTTAAACTAATATTCAGTAAATTTTATTAAATACAATTAGCGTGGCAGTTCGGTTAGGGGAATATAATATAAAACACGAAGTAGATTGTGTCAAATTCTCAGAAATTGACGAATGTAGTAATCCGGTTGAGGATATTGCTATTAAAAACGAATTAAACATCCAAAGTATAATAGAAGACTTGGTATACACGACATAGCATTGTTAAAGTTAAATAGATCAGTAACATTTACAGGTGCGTAGCTACAGCTAATGACTAACTTTTGAGAATATTTTGCAGATTATATTCGACCTATTTGTCTACCAATACCAGGTACTAAATTTGCTCAAACTGGAGATACTATGACAATGACCGGATTTGGACGAGAAGGAACGTATAAAAATTACGCTATGATTAAGAAAAAAATTTTAACTAAATTAATATCAGGTAATCAATGTATAAAAGAATTTTCTGTATTTAAAGATAGTACCAGACACGTAACCGAAAACATCATGTGTACGAAAGATCTTGAAAACTCCGAAAGAGCTTGCGAAGGTGATTCTGGCGGTCCACTTATGTTTTCTCAACATACTCAGTGGCACATTGAAGGTATTGCAGTTTGGAGTATAAACTTTTGTGAAGCTAATGTACCGTTTGCATACACAAAAGTTGTGAATTATTTGGATTGGATTATAAAAACTGTAAACGAGTAATTAAAAGCAATAACAATAAAATTAAACTTTTGTATAAACGTGAGCAAATAAATATATTAGTATTAAAAATTTTGACGTTTTGATTTTTCAAAAATACAAATTTCTTGATTTCTGATTATGACATGCTATTGTGTGTTAAATTTATTGACGTTTTAGTTAAGTAGTTGTGTTTTGCAATTTTCAGTTTAAAGATCTTTATAGTGCCCAAATAAATAAAAAGTAAACATTCCAGCTAAACATGTAAGATAAATAACTAAAAAAAAAACAAAAATTAGAACATAACATAAAGTTGCATGTGTTATTGTAAAGTTACAAATCTAAAGTATAGGTCAGGAATAAACAAAATGTTAAACATGGATGAAGTAACATTAAAGATATGAGCAAGTTGCTGCAAATGGAAGGTAAAATAGATAAGACAAATAGGAATACATAACAAAAAACAGTAAAACTAAGAGACCTAGAGCATATTATAAACCACCATACAAAAAAAAAATAGAAAAACTAGACGCTGAAATTAGAAACAGAAATATAATCATTGTTGGTATCTCCGCAGACAAATACAAAAACTCAGTATCCTTAAAAAGGAAATTTTTAAAAGAAATAGTGGAAAGAATAGAAATACAAATTGAAGATAATGAGATAGATTGAATAAAAAGAGTAGGAAACAAGAATACGGAATAACTAAAATGTAAATGAAAACTAGAAATGACGACCTGGATAAGAAGACAAGAGACATAATGATAAACTGTTCATAAATGGAGAAGAGTAGAAGATAAAATTGGACGAACACAGTAGGGAATGAAATACAACAAAAAGAAGTAACCAAGATAAACAAGAAAGAAAACAAGTTAATAGATGAACAAAAAATAAATTTAAGAAAAAATGACACAGAACCAAATTAACCAACTACTCTCAACGGAGCAATACCGACAAAGAAAAGTTATACGCAAACTATGATTGCACTTTTGAGAATCAAATAATCAGGTGCAGAAGAAGAGAAACTGAATAAATCGTCCAAGAAAATCACAAAAACAGGACCAAAGCAACACATAACTCTAACTAGAACAAATTAAAAATTGGACGGATTACGTTATGTCGGAAAACAAGTGAAAAGGACAATTAAACCAAATCAAAAAAATTATAAATTAAATAAAAATCACAAAACCGACAGAAGTAGTAATAAATACCTTAAAAGACAACGATATATAAAGAATTCCAGGCACAAATAAATTAAGGAGAAAAAATTAAAAATAATAATAATAAGATAAAAATCAAATAAAGTAGAAAAAATAATAACGCAACATAAAATTAAGAAAAGAAAAAACATTTATAATTTAGTAAATATAGAAACTTGGAATATAAAAACGCCAAACAAAAACGAAAAGGAAATATTGCAGAAAATGAAAGAACGGGTACAAATATTTTAAGAATAAGTGAAGCAAAGCAAAAAGGTACAAAGAAAATAATAACGAGTAAAGGATATGTACCGTACAATTCGGGACGTAAAAAGAAAGAAAATTCTAAAGAGGGGACCGCAGTAATAATACAACAAAGAAATAGCAAAAAAGGGAAACAATGGAAAGCAGTAAATTCTACCATAATTTTCCCAGAAATACAATTTAAGAAAACAATAATAATAGTACAAATATATGCCTGACTAGAAAGATCAAGAAAAGAAGAAACAAAACTTTCTATGATGAGCTACACATACGCATACGATACACATAGAGACATTACAATCGCTGAAGCAATTGTTTCTGGATTTCCAAGTCACATACGCACATTATTTCGACATGTTTGCCATCAAATGAAATGTGATTTTTCTTTCAGTGGGGGGTTGACAAATCTGAAGGCAAAACCATGACGTATAAATTTTAAAAACACGAAACTAGAAAGTATGACGTAATTTTGTCACAACTGAAGTAAAAGTATTTATTAAAAACGTCTCATAAGTTTAAATTGAACAAGTAATTTTTGAAAGACGATTATACCTGTTTCCAGTAATAATTAAAAACGGAAATACTAAAGACAAATATGAACTTCAAATTTTAATAGATGTCTATAAATTAACGTTAAGAAAAGAAAATTATTGTAATAGCGAAGGCTTCCATACTAACATTAGAATGTCTTCCGGGTTTGGACCGTGTCATAGTTGCAACCGAAGCTCAACGTTTCGCCCACTTTCGTAAGAGGCTTCATCAGGGCGTGAGATAAATCGCAAAACAAGCAATCGAAATCTAACTAAGAACTTCTCAAAAGTTAGGTTATCCACTTGTGAAACAAGGCATAACCTAAACTCTGAAAAGGTAAGAAAGAAAACGATAACCTGAAAAAGCAAACGAAAATCTAACAAAGAACCACTACCGAGTTAGGTAATCAACTTGTGAACCAAGCCAGATTCTAAACTCCGTAGAAGTTTTTTCACTTCTACGGAGTTTAGAATCTGGCTTGGTTATGGCTTGTTTCACAAGTGGATAACCTAACTTTTGAGAAGTTCTTAGTTAGATTTCGATTGCTTGTTTGAGTTTTGCGATTTATCTCACGCCCTGATGAAGCCCCTTACGAAAGTGGGCGACACGTTGGCAGCTTCGGTTGCAACTATGACACGGTCCAAACCAAACCAGACATTCTAATGTTAGTAAAGAAAATTATTGATTTATTAGAAAAGGTAAATCTAAAGCATTATATCATTGGAGTTTTAGAGGGTTTTACAGTCATATTAAAAAAAAAATTAACTACAGTGCGTAATAAAATTATTGATAAATCTTTAAAATTACATTATAAACCACACAACGAAAATTAAACAAAATATAGGGTTTTCCGCAATGTTGACACAATGTTGATGTTTTTGTAATCTGCTTTTATGGTAAAGATAAACTACAAAATTTTCTTCGATGCTAAAACAGTCAGCATCCAAATATTAAATGTGGTACAAGCAATTTAAACTAAAATTTGCTGCGAAAATTGGAACTACCATTACAATGATACTGAACTTCAGAAAACTGTTACTACATATCTAAAAGTTTGTTTGCAGCATACATATTTAAAAACAGAACTGTTATTATAATTTTAGATTAACATGAATAATAAAGTTTTATTTGTTAGGATAAACTGTCCGGCAGCTAAAAATAGCAGTTTCAACACTCCGTTTGTCTTTCATACAAGAACTCACAATTAAAACCACAATAAAACAGCGAACCAAACGCTTTTGAGTAAACGTGCTGACTATGACTTTTTTACAAAATAAATTTTAATAAAACCGATCACTGATGAAGTTTGCGATAAAGAAATAACGTACCTACATGCATAGTGAAATTGAAGAATCTCATAGATTAATTGCCCAATTCAACCTAGTACCTATTACACGATTAAAAAGATTATAAAATATATAAATTAAACTTTGGTTTCTAGAAAAAGTATGTAACAACACAAAAACAAGAAGTATAAACAGTACAGTGACAAAAGTGATTATTACTTTAATTATAACTGTAGTTTGCCGGTTGCCGTTAAAATCTTAAATTGAATCGCGTATTGAAACACAAAGACAATGGTATTTTAGTTTTTCTTAAAGTAAAGATAAAAAGCCAGAAGGGACGTAAAAAATTTATCTTGCAACTAGAAAAAAGAAAGAAGAATAGTGCAACGATCCAAAATTTTAATCAACTTGTAACGTTACTTTGAACCATATTCTGAGATTGCGGATGCTAACGTTAATATTTTTTTTGTACTTTTTTATATTTTTAATTCTTCATTGCATTTAGTAGCAAAATTGCAAACAATATAAACAGTTTATTTTATTACTGGATATAAATAAAAGTTACTTCTGGATAAACTTCTACCACACTAATTACGTAATTACTAAAAATGCGTAATTGGGTAAAAAACTAATTGTAAGTTGATCCCGAAAACGACACAAACGAGTGAGACGTATTTCCGAGCAAGACAAATTAAAACCCGGCCCAAAATTTATTATTTTTGTTAATTACATTGTTTAGTTTATGTAGTAGGGGAACCTGTTGTACCTTGGACCTATTTTTTCCATTTTTTTTACAAATTACACTTATTAATCAACATTGCATACTGTTGCTCAATCGAAAAAACGTGCTTTTGGACACCTTCCAAAATTTTTTGAGGGAAAAATATTAAAGCTTTTTACAAAACAATTTTTTAGAAAAAAGTGCATTTAGGTACAAGGTATAACAGGGATGATGTACCTTGGACGTATATCTTTAAAAACATTCTGTGCACTAACAAGAAGTAAAAGAGAACTTTGATCATCAACAACAACATATCGGAACCATGTAAAGAAAAATGGTCAGATGATGACGTTTCGGAAGAGTCAAAATCTGCCAGAACTGTTCTTTTAACAGAGATGACTTTTTCGGTTGCTGCTTTGTTTCTTTAACCGAAGCGATTTTTTTACTTTTTGTTTTTATTCTTCAATTTTTGTTTTCTCTGGCGTGTCGGTCAATATGCGAGATCGTCATTTGTCCATTCATTAACATGATGCATGGTGAATATCTTGGTGGCTTTGTGTATTATAAGAAGTATTTGAAAAATTGAAGGAATAGAACTTTGTTAGACCAATCGGATGGGTTAACGCACCCAACTGTTTCTGGCGGGGCGCCGGTTATGATAAGATCTTACTCGCGGGAATATCAGCATTGCTGGAATGAAACCTTCTCCGGCATTCACCGCTGTCTTCATGGTTATATTTGTGCCCCTTTCCGCACTTATCACAGTGCTCATTAGTGGTATCATACGATTCTCTGCCATAAAATATGAAACCGTTTTTTTTTTAATTTTTGGACACGATTTTGGGGTTGCTACCAGTAGCCAAACTTTAACGAAAACATTGTATGTCCATTTCAACTATGAGTTTCTCTAATTGATTCCTGTAACTATATTTATTTTTGATCATTATTTAAAGTAGAAAGACCGGCATTACGTAAGGTCCCCCGCCACTTTCTTGCCCATGCGCGTCGAGATTGAGCAGTGAGTCTGCTCAGCAGACAGGACGACAGGGTGTAATTGGTTTAGTAGACAGAAAAAGTTTAATTAAATGGAAGAAAATGGAAGAAAAAGGACGTATTAAAAAACTGCGCAAACGTGAAAGCAAAAATATATCAGCTTTGACAGAAAAGGTTCTCCTTTCTTCGTCATCGTTCTCCAGTAGCGATGAAACAAGTGCATCTGATTTCAAAGTCGCATCAGAATCTCCGCAAGCGAAACCACTCCAAAAGCGAGCTCAAAAAGATATTTTTAATAGCCAATTAGATTCCAGCCATAATGTTTGTAAATTGAGTGATAGAAAAGCGACTACGGTCGTCGTCTCTACGTTGAAAAGTGCAGGATGTGACCCATCAGAGTTTAATGTCGATAGATCTTCAATTGGTCGGTACCGTTTGAAAAATCGAAAAGCAGTAGCAGAGTCTCTGAAAACCGAGTTCAAACATGAATTGCCATTAACAATTTATTGGGATGGAAAGTTAATTAAAGATATTACTAGACATAAAACTGTAAATCGTCTGCCCATTTTGTTATCTGGGCATGGGATTGATCAACTTCTGGCGGTTCCAAAATTGAAACGTGGAACAAGTACAGCCTGTGCGTCAGCTGTCTACGAAGCAATAAATTGAGCGATAAAGTAAAATGTTTATGTTTTGACACTACAGCTGTAAACACCGGTTTGAAAAATGGAGCACGTGTTCAATTGGAGAGAAAAATGGAGAAAGATATGCTTTGGCTTCCTTGTCGCCATCACATTTTAGAAATTATGTTATCAGCTGCAGTGGATCAATCGCTCGGACTGTGCAGTGGTCCTGGTATTCCATTGTTCAAAAAGTTTAAGAACAATTGGTACAACATTGACCGAAAAGATTATAAAACAATAATTAATGACACTACTTCAAACATCGATGAAAATGTTGTCGCTGACAGGATTTCATATGCGCAAAAACAACTCTACATAAGTGCATCAACCTCAAGACGACTACAAAGAATTGTATTTCATTTAGGAAACCAGCTGGACTACACCGGGCTAGATAGATGGCAAAAGCTTTGTACTACTTGAAAATTTTTTATTTAAACATCAGTTTCAACTGACAAAAAAGGAAGAGAAAGTTGTGAGAGAAATATGCATTTTCACGGTGATAATATATATAAAATATTGGTTTCAAGCCCCTGCCGGATGGTCAGCACCGAGAAACGATTTACAATTATTGAAAGACTTTGATAAGATAAACCCGGAAATTGCTACTGTTACCCTGAAGAAAATACTGGGCCATTTGTGGTATTTGGCGGAAGAGCTAGTGTCTTTCGCATTTTTCGACGACAAACTTTCAGTTCAAGATAAGAAACGAATGGTAGATGCACTAAAAATCGAAGGCACAAAAGATTGCCCAAAAAGAAAAAGCATTAATGTGAAACACATCCGCGAAAAGAAAATTAAAGATTTTGTGACGAGCAATTCTTTACGATTTTTTGAATGAAGAGGTTGAAACTTGGGTTGCAGACGCTGATTTTGAGGCGGCAAAGAAAATCGTTCATTCTATGCGAGTAGTGAATGATATTGCTGAGCGTGGTGTTGCCTTAATTAAGGAATTTACTAAACTGTTAACCATAGATGAAGAACAAAAGCAATATTTGCTTTTTTTGGTGAAAGATTATAGAAAAAAATACCCTAACTCCAAGATCAACCCTTGTATCGCAGTAATACATGATTTTAATATTTCAATGTATTTTTTTTGTAATAGTAACAATAATTTTGCATGCTAAATGTCCGGATCAATAAATAAAATTTTCCAATTAATGTATAGTGTTTTTTGCAAAATTCAAACCTTGGTAGCAACCCCTAAATATTATTTTAAAATTGTGAAAGAATTACTTGATTAGTTCCTTAAGGTATCTAACAAAATGATGTGATGCCCCGTCAAATAAAAGAAAAAAAATTTTTTTAGTTGACCACGCTGGTGCCCATCTGCTTGGATCTCATTGTAGCCATGATTTTTGGAGAAACATGAACCGTAGATAATCCTGTCTCATCACAATTCCATATGCTTACAGCTGACAGAGGCGGACATTATGTCAAAGCTGCCTTATAGTTCTGGAATATGAGTGTAACATTGGTTTGATTGAATGTCGCTGAACGCGCTAAAGAAGTTGCTTCAGGTTTGCGGAGTGATATGTCATTTTTATATTTCTTCCGAAAAATACGCAGCCAAAATTCACCAGCTTGTTTATCCTTGTTCCAGCTGGAAGGATATTTTTTGTTGTATTCTTTAGCAAAGCTGTACCCTAACTCACGAACGTTCTTCAATGTCAGACCTTACTGTAACATCGCTGCTTGTTGTATATAATCCACGAGCATATTTTCTTCCTCTTCATTGAACATTTTCTTTGATGTATTATTTTGAAGATAGGTTTAGTCTTCCGTGTCTTGTTCAAAATGTTGAAGATGACTGCAAATAGTGCTCCTACTCAATCCGATATGTTTTGCAGTCACATATAGTGTCATGTTTCGTTCTTTTATCAAATGAATTGCACTTTTAATTGTTTCTTTATCTAGGGGGGGCCCTCTTGTCCCCTGTTTTGCTGCGGGTCATGTTTGACAAAGATGAATAACTGCAATAAAGTAATACTCAATACAAACGACTTTGTTCACGTTACAAAGTTTAAATTGAAGATGTACTTTGAACCTGTTTAAGGTAAAACATATTGTACCATGGATATGTCGGAGGTAAATTGTATTTATTATGTTTGAGGTACAACACCATGTCAGTTTATATAGAAACGTCAACAGAAAAATTTAGATTAGGTACACATTGATTCTGGACATAAAAATTAACAGTTAAATAAACATCATACTGATTTAAAAAATACCGCTATTATCCATATGTTATGTTTTTGTAAGAAACTTTAATTTAGTGTGAAGCTATTTAATAGTCTGAAATTATATTATTTTTACTATTAAATTTTGTGGCACCATTGGTTGAAAATTAGATTAGATTATGGTTTATCCCGAGAAGCCAACATAAATTTACATGTAATTTTGTAAGGAATTTTGTAAATTTTTCATTTTCTGGTTACTTGTTTTGTTAAGTAGATTTTTTTTAAATCATTATAACGCATGTCTTGAACTAAAATAGTTATTTAAAAAAAAACTAGAAATTTTTGTAAAATGGGAAAATTACTTCAAAGTTTTAGTATCTTAATAACAACGTTGTTTTTGTTTGTTTCTAATTTGTTCTATTCCAAATTTTATCACTTATAGCAAACAATGATATATGACTCAATGGCGCTGAGCTGAAAATATAGCATTTTAATTGTAATTACTAGTACGGTTGTACAAAGTAATAATGAAGTTACATGTTTATCTGGTGATTTTAATGTCAGTTCAAGTACGTTCAGGTAAGTTACTATTTTGTTATTTTTCATATTAAAACTTAAGTAAAATTTACATAAATCTTAAAAATTATCGCTCGTGTATTGTTTACAGATAATTTTAAATTAGTTTTATAGATATCAATGAATTATATTGGCCTTTCATTAGAAAACAATTTTTAATTTTGCTATAGGTTCTTATAGTATTTACGCTGTAAGATAAATTATATCGCCCACCAGAAAAAAAAAATAGATAGATGTATCTATCTTTGTCTTACACATATCTACAATACAACACACCTATGACAAATCTGCAAAGATCCTAAACAATTTATTAAAAATATTTATGTAGGTACACAAAACGCTTTTGTAAGTTTTACTGTTGGTTTTGTTTATTAAATTGTTTAAATAATACTCAGAGACAAATTTAAAGATAAGCGCACACTAGAGGGAATTGCCAGACATTAAAAGATCACACTAATTTAGGCAAACAACAAATTTTTGTTAGTGTTTGGCAGACAGTGCCTATATAGAATTTAAATTTTTATTGTTTTTTAAAATGTTGTAGAAACATGCTTAACTCCTAATCAAGAAATAGCAGAATGTAAGTCACTTTATACTTGTCCTACAATGCTGCAAGCACTTGTAAGTCGAGAAAAAGCTGTAATAGATTTTGTACGCCAATCGCATTGCGGCACATGGTCTAGTGACATACATCCATTAGTGTGTTGCGGAACGCAGACCAACTTTGTAAAGAACGAAACCACGAAAGATATGGCATCGGTCAGAGTAAATACTACGAATCTAATTTCTGACTTACGATATTGTGGGTATCAACACACAGATGACTATTTTTACACTGGAAACGTTACGGCTATTGACGAATTTCCATGGTTGGCTGTGCTTAAATATCAACGCGATTCGGATTTAGGAGACATTAAAAATGATCGGTTTGTAGAGTTTGGTTGTTCTGGTAGTCTTATCACAGCCAACTATGTATTAACTGCTGCTCAGTGCTTACGATTACGTACCAGTAAGGCGTAAGTATTTATTTTATTCAATATTCATCAATTTTTAATTAAAAAAATTAGCGTCGCTGTTCGGTTAGGCGAGTACAATATTAAACACAATGTCGATTGTGTTAAATTCTCAGAAATGGACGATTGCAGCAATCCAGTTGAAGATATTAGCATTGAAAAGAGAATTAAACATCCGAAGTATAATAGAAGACTTGGCACAAACGACATTGCATTATTAAAACTAAACAGATCAGTAACATTTACAGGTGCGTAATGAAAACCAATAACCAATTTTCTAATAGTATGTTGCAGATTATATTCGACCAATTTGTCTACCAATACCAGGTATTAAATTTGCTCAAGTTGGAGATACTATGACGATGACCGGATTTGGACGAGTAGGAACGTATAAAAATTACGCTATGATTAAGAAAAGAATTTCTACAAAATTAATATCAGCTAATGAATGTATAAAAGAGCTTTCTGTGTTAGGAGATAATAGCAGACAAGTAACTGAAAATATTATGTGCACCAAAGATCTTCAACGTTCTGAAAGAGCTTGCGAAGGTGATTCTGGTGGTCCGCTCATGTTTTCTCAACGTACACAATGGCACATTGAAGGTATTGCAGTATGGAGTATAAACTTTTGTGAAACTGACTTTCCGTTTGCGTATACAAAAGTTGTTAATTATTTAGATTGGATCCAAAAAATTGTTTCCGGGTAATTTTTTTAATAAAATTGTTCTGAAGATTGTTGTTATTGAATCCAACGCATGCAGTTTACTTATTCATGTGTTTTAAGAAAAATTGAAATTTTTGAATTTTGTATTTCCCCTAGATTTTTTGACAAATTTAGGAAACTTGCGTCAAAAAATCAATTACAGCTAAAAAAGGAGAATGTAAAACATAAATTTAAGATGGGGTATGCAAAAGTGTGCATTAAAAAAGTTTAAAACCATTTAACACAACGTCATTGGCAAAAATTTTATTATAAGGTTTTGGAAAATAGTGAAAACAAACCATTAATAAATGAAAAGTCAAAGAAAACATTTTATAGTAAATAAATATTACGGTGCCCACAAAATCAAAACAGCAGGTAATCGCGCTATCGCGCAAACGGATAGTTTAAGGTTAGATACACAAACACTATAATTCAATTATGTAATTAATTAAACTAAAAGAACGATAGCTAAGATATAAAAAAAACGTAATTTAATATTCCATTGTAAATATACAACAGCCAAGTTCCGTAGTAAAATTAACGATTAATAATATGTTTATACAAAAACCTAAAAACCGGTAAAAGAGAAGACAAAACAGTACTAAAAATACTAAAGAAAAAAAACACAGCATATCTAAGCTACGATAAAAAAATATAGGAGGATAAAATACAAATTACAAAAGAACAGTAACAGAAAAAATGCCTGGAAATACCAAAAAAAGAAAAATAACACGTACTACCTAGACAAAAAAAATAAATATAAAAGTTATGAGACAATGAACAAGGCAGGAATAGAGTAATTGTTAAGCTGGCTTTCGTGCAAAGAAAAAAATAAACGACGGTTAACACAGTTGTTCTCGGAGATTGAGTCGCAGGTTTTGTAATGCTAGATTATAAATTAAATCTAAAAAAGCGCCAAAACGATAAAAGACTAAATTAGAGAAACATCGCTTAAATCTACCCGCAGCTGGAAAAGAACAAATAACACAACAGAAGTGATAACACAGAATATATATTTATTTTATCACAGACCGTAATTGCAAAGAGGACAATAAAGGTACATAAATTTAATTATATAAATTTTCCGAAAGCTAATACATGGGTCGCACAAAATATAAGTTACGTCCTATATTGGGCAACACGTCCTACAGTAAAATGATTTAGTCGATCCAACTTTTACATTGAAAGAAGGAATGTATTATAATCGTGAATTCAAAATCACAAAAGTATATAAAAATGCAGACTTAGACCCTCAACGCGCACAACATGTACGTACGATTGTTCTAATAATAGACATGATCAACGAATTAATACTCATAAAAATATAAATTGTAATACTTACAGTTATGTTTCATCCAGTAAGGATCTAGCTAGGTCCGTACTTGTATTATCTAAAACGTAATATAAAATCTAACACAAAAACGTACATACGGCGTTATCACAAGTAAATTCCGTTTTTAAATCATACAAGCGTTTTCTCTTGACTTAATGTAGTAATTGATGGTAAAAGTTCCTTTGGAGGGTACAAAAATCCGCTAAAAACAATTATGAAACAATCAATTTAAACC
The DNA here is from genome assembly GCA_035610365.1 of Aquatica leii. Classification (NCBI taxonomy): domain Eukaryota; kingdom Metazoa; phylum Arthropoda; class Insecta; order Coleoptera; family Lampyridae; genus Aquatica; species Aquatica leii. Next base: position 373,395 of record CM069434.1, read on the forward strand.
TCCAATACAAAAAATTATAACCACATACCCCAAACAAGCTTTCACTTAGATAGCCACAAAATTCGTAGTTTCCTACATGCGGATTAACTCGTACGTAGTTCCGTTCTCAGATTTATTATTATCAATAATCATACAGGTTTATTAAAATCTGCACTTTACAACGGAAATAATGAACATACAAAAACATCATCAAATCAACAAAAAAAGCCAACCACTAAATCTTTTTCTATTTTTAAAGAAAATTAACATTTCTCGAGTTGTAGGAAAATTAGAGCAATCATTAGTACCATACAACAAAAAATTCTTAATAATTCTGAACCACTTAAGTCATCTTGCGCTATTCATTATTACAGATGCTCACCACAATACTCTTCACTCTACCAAACAAAGCGACGCTGGTTTACATACAAAAAAAGTATTGAATAATAAACGGAAAAAAAACAGTTAGCAATATGGTAAACCTATGCATTATATATCTAATGGTATAAAGCAAAAACTACGGATCAATTAATGGGGACAGGTTTACCATCACTAAGCGTAACTCCATCTCTACCATTTTTACACACCGGAGTAAACTACGCAGGTCTAATTCAAATAACAGATTTCAAAGGAAGAGGTTACAAGTCGTACAATAGTTGCATTGCTGTATCCATGTGCTTTTAAACCAAAGCAATTTATCTGGAAGTAGTTAGTAACATGACCATAGACGCATTTAAGATTTACATCTAGAAGATGTCATTGTAAACACTTATACAGTTACAATAAAACAAACTTTATAGGAACAAGCAAATTCTTAAAAACAAATGATTAACTAACAACGTAAACAGCAATTCAAGGTCGTACAGAAACTGACGGTACTCAGTGGCACTTTATTCTTCCGACATGATTATGAGAAATTTGAGTAAAATCAATACAACACTATCTCAAACAAATAATTAGCAACTTAACTTTAACTTTTGAAGAACCAACGATATTACTACGTCAGATAGAAGCAGGTTTAAATTCCCGACCCCTTTGCTCATTAGAAGACAATATAAATAACATCAAATTTGAAATATTAACTCTAGGCCATTTGTTTCATAGGATGAAAAATGATTTCTCCCGTAAATCCAGTAACTACCTATATCATAAACAATTTATCATCCAGATGAAGATTACTTCAAAAATGAAGAAATACTTTTGACAATTTTGGTCTTCAGGTTAGTCAAGTCGAGTACAACAGCGGTACAAATGTTAGGTTGTTCAAAGCGTTTTTTATACAAATGTTAGTGACGATATTAGTCTGGCAAACAAAACACTATTGTTTTCATAGATTAATTATAATTATCATTTCTGGCGAAGCTACGTAGATGACACTTTCATAATATTGCGTTATGGACACCGACACACGTCTTGTTCAGAAGCTTGCAGTGTTAAAAGCTTTAGTTGATAAGGCCAAGATTAAGTTACAAACACTTCTTATCTATGGCTTGAAGTAATTGGCAACGAAGATTTATGAAAAATGGCAAAGAAAGAAAAAATGTAAGAGACAGTAAAGAATTGCAAATAGAGATAGATTGACCATACCCAGAATCTAACAAGACAAGCTTGGAATATAACAGGACAGAGAAAAGAAAGAAGAATAGACTAAATAATACGTGGAAAAAAGCAACAATAACAGAATTAAAGCAAACAAGCTGAAACGAAACAAAAAGTATAGTACGAAATAGAAAAAACATGAAAGACATTAATACACAGAATTACGACATCCGGACGGACCTAAGATAGTGCATAAGACTAGCTTCTTCAACACATATATATGGATCTGTATGCTAGAGAAACGATGACAAAATGCAGCACAACTTTTTAAACGTTAGAAACCTTGGTCATAACTAATGTTATAATAACATTAGTGTTTTCCAGTAGTGTCAAACTTAATGAAGACGACATTAGAGAGTAATCAAGTTTTTAAATCATTGTGGATGTGATTCGTTGGTTTGCTAGACGTATGATCAGTTAATTTTTATTAGTGGCGTTTAAAATTAAATAGAAGATTGTTACATGTCGTTATTTACGTAATTGCAATAAATACTAATTCATAATAAAATTCAGAGCTGCGTTGGTTTTTAAAGGCACGGCCGTCGATAAAGTCTAAAATTGACAGTTTTACTGTAAGGAATCGTATTTGCTCATTTTGTACTTTCGCTGCAGTCGCTGCATGTTCTTACGCTTTTCGCTAAATCAAGAGTAATTTTTCTTATGTTTAAATTTTATTGGTTGTTGTGAAATTTAGGCAATTTGATAATTTGTATCAGCGATTGCAGGTAAAAATTTGTGAAGATAACGACTGCCAGGTTGCTTCAATACTATAAAATTCTTTTTAACAAATCTGCCAGGGTTATTAATTAGAGACAATTCTGTTAATTGATTTTTATAGAAATAACTAGTCATTAACATCGAGATATTTTTTGTGTTGAGAATTTTCGATATGGCAGTTGAGGCTTATGTGTAACTTGTAATATGAATTATTCAGCTGTTAGCGTGTTTTGTTTTTGATTATTATATTAATTATTTGTTTTCATTTGTAACTTTTAACATTTTAAATTGTATATCACGCTAAAAATTTACTTTCAACCATAACTTTTAAGCCATCGTAGCGTTTTTGTAATTTAACTATTGGATGTACGCTGACCAATTACCCGTCAAGTTACTTTGAATCACGTTAAATAATTTTAAGCCAGAATTTGGCTCATATTTGTTGTACGTAAGCTTACATTAGCTTTTTTGCGTACTACAACTACATAATGGGTAGAAACTGTTGCTACTCAATATCAAGGAGCTGTGGTCGGTGTTTGACTAATTTCAGCAACATTTAAATCCAATGATTGGAAAGCTGCCACGACTGTAATTAAGTTTAGTAGTGTGCGATCGAGTTCGTAATTGCGGTGATTATTTGACTGTTTTTTAATTTAATTAAAACTAAACAAACAAAACTGAAAGTGTCAGTTCGTTGTTTATCTTGCTTATTATCGAATTATTTATATTATTAGAATTGCTGTTACCATAACTCTGGTTTATTTTCTTGTTTGCTATTAACTTCTTTAAAACTTTTATAATTGCTATTAATACATCTTCTCACTTTTTAAAGTAAATAAAAAGTGGTAGATTAACTAATGTTAAACTTTCTTAGTATAGTACATGTTATCTTTGGAAAATATATATTGCATTTGTTACATTGTTCTTGCTCGTTTTCTGTGTCTATCTTGTTTGTTTTGTAGTGGGTTTAGACGTACCTTTGGTTCCTCCAAGCCGAAGATCTTGATGACTACAAGAAGTGGCGCCTAGGCATTTTCCATCTTTATTTCAGTTTCTCAACCACGCCCTCACCGACTGACTGCTTCAATTTATGATCCTATATATATAAGAAGATCTTATTGTACGGTCCTTTCTTTATGGTATTGTATTCCGAGTTCGGTTGGAATACTTTGAATTCTGCATTAGACTTATTAAGCATTTCCTATTGACAAAATTTTGAGTTGCATTGCAACACTCTTTTGGAACGAATCAAATAGCTACATAATTAATTATTTTGTGTAACCACCACTACTCTGCACAGTTGTACTGAGATTGCACGCCTCTAATGAATCTTACGTTAAGGCTTTTGCCCGCGATTTAGTCAAAACATATTTGACTTACGCTTGTGTAAAATCAACTTACAACGGTATCCACTGTTGTAGCTGTTTCAATTTGCGTATCTAATTCGTAGTTTTTTTAGACTACGAGATGAGATCACTATTACATTTTATTTAAGAAAATGTATATAGTAATACAGCAAATAAAAGTTTAAATTACGGATCAGAACAAAAGTCTAAAGAAGTAAAAGACAAACTGTAAACGAGAAGAAATGAAGAAATTACAAAAAAGAAAAGTGTAATGCTACAACAAGAGTAACAATACAGACTAAAAACGTTTGCGACTTAAATGTTCATTTTAACAAAAACCTATGAAACATGATATAATTGCGAGAAAAGGAAGGGACAAAGAGTTATAGAGCAACAGAAAATTTGTGTGAATCTACTAATTAAAAAACCAGAAATGAAATGACCAAAGAGGATAAACATAAACTGGATCTAATTATTTCAATTCCGCTCTTCTGAAACCATCCAAAGTTTTGTTTTTTTTTAAATATCTGTTTGTACCCATGGTAATAGGTTATCTTCTTTGATTTTATAACTCTTTTTTTTTATTTTTTAAAATTCTGATTGCAACAGTTTCACCGATTTTAAGATTACTTATAATTAAGAATGTGTTAGCGACTTTCTTAATATTCCAAAATTCAACTTTAGACATATTGATGACGCTGAATGGCGGACTGTACCTAGCTGATTTTATTACATTTATAATATCGTTAAAGAACATATAGAGTCATTACTCTTTTGCGTTTCTCCACTTCTGTCGCACAGTTATTGAACTATATTAACTAATTTAATTTGTGGGTAAGTAACCTTTCATTCATCAGATGAAGTAAACATATGTCTCTTATGTGAAAAATTATAACAGGACAGCTGAGAATGATAAAACATATCGGAATGCGTTAGCGTTGGAACGTATAAAACCTTCTCTAAATTTATAGACAAAGAACATACATATATTGCTTCTTGGTTCTTGAGAATGAGTAAACGCTTCTCGTAAAAGCTTTTGCGCTTTCAGAGTCTTACGCTGATGTAGCTCAAGCTCTACCAGAACCACTGGATTTTCTACATTGGTCCGACTTTTGCTGTGCAGTTTGTAGCACATGTTGCAGGTTCTTGGTCGATAAAATTTCAAGTCGGAAAAATTTTGCCTAAATAACCGCCGTGTAATATTTATACTTTATACTTTACTTCGGATCTTTGGTGTAGCTTTTTGAATGCTTTGAAAAAGCGATGAATAACTTTTCTGTCGTGAAATAGAATTAATATGTGGTTTTATACATTGGATATCAAACGCAGAAAATTTTGGCTTGGTATTGAAATGTAGGAGAAATTATTTTCAAGTCCCAGAACTTTTGCGAGGTTTTTGTACATTTCCCGAACGTTCACCGACAGATACAGAACGTATAAATCCGGTACAAACAAATCATAGGACAGTTATTTCAGCAATTTGAAGATGGCAGTATTAAGAAGATTATTCAAGTCTAAATAAATAAGTGATTAACGCGTGTGATCGAAATAAATCTACGAAGTATAACCTTGTACGTGACTTTAATGTAAACAATGTATGTTAAACAAGTGAATAAGACCCATAAATAAGTTCCTTTTTTGCGATTTGCTTATAAAACATGGTTTAATTTTTGGCATGTAAACTTGCATTTGCAGGAAACCTGCAAAAATTACTATACATATACGATTGTTCAAATTGTGTTCAAATTGGTAGTTTTCGTTTACTAATCTCTCTTGGCGGTTCTTCCTTTGAGTCGGTTAACAGATTTACGCGTCTGGTACGATTTTTCAGATTCTTTTAAGTGTTTTTGCATTTTCTTGAAGGATCCACTACTATTAGATTTTTTTTTTACAATCAAACACCAAACACATGTTAATTAACACCTGTGTCTGTGACTAAAGTAAATACAAATCGCCATGTGGCACTTACAACATTTGATGAGGAATTGCTTAGTAGACATGCACAAAACGACATCGCTTAACACAAATATAAACGATTTAAATTAACGATAGGCACAAATTTCTTTTTTCAGGCACATACAACATTTCTGTGGAAAAAAATGAATTTGTGAAAACATCGCACTTACCAATTTTCATTTTACAATTACTTGGATGAACTGCAAAGATATTGAAACGTTCGAGAAATTATTTGCAAATGCAAGAGCCTTCTAGAAGCTGTTATCCATCTTCTAGAAGATATACCGAAAAATAGAACGCTACAGAAAGATTTCCGTATGTGTATATATACCGACGAGACAGATCGTAGGTCAGTTATTGCTGGAATGCGAATGCAGCAGTGTTAAGAAGATTATTCAAGTGAAGATAAATAAGTGATTAGCACGTGCGAAGTTTTAAATAAATAACAGTGTACACCGAATCGAGTGAACGTGACTTATAGTGTAAACAAACAAGTGTGAGGCTATCCGAGGACGTTATTTTATCTTCTTGTAAGTGATATAAATTATAGTGTAAGTGTTTTTAATAAATATTATTAGATTTTATTAGTTCGGTTAATTTAAAAGTGTACATATTTCTAGAATAAGTAAACATAATTTTTAATAGTTTAAATAAATTAGTTTTTAATAAATAAATACGCAACAGTGGTGTAAGGTGTGGAGTTCGCGATTTTTTTAGTGTAAATACCATTAAGTAATCTAATATCGCTCCCGTAATAAAAACATTCATTGCGTAAATATATGTTAAGATTCGCGATAAGCGTGTTTATTTATAAAGTACAAAATAGTGTTGCGTGATCGCGATATTAATTAAATTCGTTTCCGTACACTAGTGGTTTAATGTTAACAAGTGGATCGTTAGTAAATTTTTGTGTTATACAAAAACTGCATTTTAAAAAGTAGTGTATTTAAACTTTATATTCGTGTTATATTTAAATTTATGCCGGTGACGCGTTTGCAAAAAGAAAGAATGGATTCAAAAATATTGGAAATTCTCGAATCGATGAACAAAAATATGGAAGAAAATAATAGGAAAATGGGCGAAAATTCTCAGAAAATCGAAGCAAAACTGTCCGAAAATTCTAGAAAAATGGAAGAAAAGATTTACGAAAATTCGCAGAAAATGGAAGAAAATTCTCAGAAAATATTTGAAAATACCCAGAAAATACAAGAAAAGTTGGAAAATTCTAGACGATTAAAAGAAGAAATACAAACGAGCATAGAAAATCAAATCAAAATTGTGCAAGAAGAAACTCAAGCAGATGTGTTAAATTTAAAAGAAGAAATTTGCGAATCTGTGAATGACAAAATAGAAGAAGTAGAAGACAAATTAAAACAAAAATTGAGAGAAAGAATACAACTGCTTGAAGAGAAAATGAACCAAATGAATTGTCACGGGAAAGGAAGCGTCACCAGTGAAGATTTAATAATGGACCATCGAGAAGACTCATAAGTTCAAAGTTGTACCTCCGAATTTTGATGGTAAAGTTCCATGGTCAACCTACTACAAGCAGTTTGAAGCCGCAGCTACGGCTAATGGTTAGAGCAACAAGCAGAAAGCGACGTCTTTAATAGTGTCCTTACGTGGAGAAGCGCTTGGAATTTTACAAACTGTTCTTGACCGCTTACAAGAAAATTACAAACTCTTAATATCACGATTGGAAATGAGATATGGAAATGCTCATCTTCAACAAGTCTATCAAGCTCAAATTAAAAGTCGGGTTCAAAAAGCTACCGAAAGTCTTCAAGGGTTTGAGGCTGACATCGCCAGATTAACACGGGTTGCGTATCCTACAGCGCCAGATACCTTCTTGGAGCAGTTGGCTATTCAAACATTTGTAGACGGCCTCCGAGACAACGAAACGCAGCAGAATCTACGGTTAGCACGACCGAAGACATTGGATGACGCTTTGGTGCATGCTTTCGAGTTTGAAGCAGCAAAACAAGCAACGCAACGAGATGGTCATAGACTCTGCTGTGCTACAGAAGTACCCGCGCAGACACTAGAAAGCATCGAGGAGATAGCGCGACGAATACTTTGGGAAAGAGGAGTGACAGCTTTGAACTGCGATGAAATAGGCCATGTACGACGGCATCGTACTAAACCTAAGAAGAGGACAAGAAGAGCGCTCGATAATTTCGAACGAAGCGAACAAAAGAGACAAAAAGTAATCTCATCTAGTCAGACTTCGGAGATTACAATCCAAATGGCATCGCCTAGAGAGCAATTGCATAGCATTTATCTCGATGGCAAGATCAATTGGAGAAACGTCCAGTTACTGGTTCACAGGGGAGCGACAAAGACCATCATTCGTTATTGGAAAACGAGAAGCCATCACCAGTAACAGTACGACTTCGAACTGCGACGGGCGACGAAGTACCTACTCACGGACAAGTTAAAGTAACCATTGGTTTGGGAAATGGAGTACTCGACCATCAAGTACTAGTAGCCGACATCACCGAAGAAGTTATCCTGGGAATGGGCGTGATAAAGAAGTATGGGTTCCATTTGGATATGAAGAACGATGTTCTGAAGATCGACAATGAAGAGATTCTTTTTCATTTGTCAGAGAAGGCAACCGTGCGAGTCTTATTGAGTGAAGACGTGACCCTGCCTGCAAAGACTGAAAGTGTGGTGATGGCACGCCTGGATGGAAGTCTTCGAGAAGGCTACATACGCGCGATTGAACCAATAGAGGGCAGCTTAGTTGAAAAGGGACTACTCGTTGGCAGAATTTTAGTACGAGTGAAGAACACGATGCCAGTAAGGATCTTAAACATCAACTCAGATCCTGTAACGTTGAAAAAGAAGACCGTGGTAGGCCAATGCACGCCAGCATCACAAATTGTGAGATGCGTGAAGTCGAACGAAGATACGTCGCCGAAGAAGTGTCCACAACATCTATTGGACATTCTTACCACCAAATGCAAAAACCTCAGCCAAGACCAGCTGGCTAAAGTTAAAGTGTTGATCCAAGAGTACCAAGATTTGTTCGCGCTGGAGAGTGGCTCCAAAGGAAGAACTAACGTGGTGAAACATAAAATTAATACCGGAGACGCCCGGCCAATTCGACAACATCCACGCAGACTTCCTTTGGCGAAAAGAGATAAAGCCGAACAAATAATTACGGATATGGAGAGAGAAGGCGTGATTGAACCTTCAAGTAGCCCATGGGCATCCCCAGTGGTACTCGTAAAGAAGAAGGATAGATCAACAAAGTTTTGCGTAGACTACAGACAGCTAAACGACGTGACCAAAAAAGACAGCTACCTTTTACCCAGAATTGACGATACGCTAGACACCCTGTCAGGATCCCAGTGGTTTTCTACGTTAGATTTAAAGAGTGGATACTGGCAGGTAGAATTAGAGCCCAAGGATCGTGAAAAAACAGCTTTTACGATCGGAACTGGTTTGTGGCAGTTTACTGTAATGCCCTTCGGCCTGTGTAACGCTCTTACAACGTTCGAGCGTTTGATGGAAACCATCTTGCGCGGATTTTCTTGGAAGACGTGCTTGGTTTACTTGGACAAAGTGATCGTGGTTGGAAGGTCGTTTGAAGAGCACTTGAACAACTTGAAGGAAGTGTTCCAGCGATTACGTGGGGCTAACCTCAAACTGAGCCCAAAGAAGTGCCACGTATTTAAGAAGGAAGTCCAATACCTTGGCCACGTCGTATCTAGAGATGGAGTAAGGGCTGACCCAGACAAAATCCGAGCAGTGCAAGCATGGCCAAGACCGATCGACAAACATCAGGTCCGAAGTTTCCTTGGGTTGTGCACTTATTATAGGAGATTTGTACCCGGATTTGCCAATATTCAACTAAAACAAGCCCTAGTCACTTCGCCGATTCTGAGTTATCCAAGGGAAGATGGAAATTTTTGTTTTGGATACCGACGCAAGCAATCTGGCCATAGGCGCGGTCCTTTCGCAGGTTCAAGATGGACAAGAAAAGGTTATCGCGTACTTTAGCAAGGTTTTGTCCAGGCCAGAAAAGAATTATTGCGTGACTAGGAGGGAGCTGTTAACAGTCGTTAAGTCCATCGAACATTTCTACAAGTATTTGTATGGACAAAAATTTTTACTGAGAACAGACCACGCCGCTTTAAAATGGCTACTGCAGTTCCGTAACCCAGAAGGACAAGTAGCAAGATGGATCGAGAGACTGCAACAGTATGACTATGACATAGAACACCGTGCCGGAAGCAGTCATGACCATGTCCGGCGGACTGCAGCCATTGTTCGCGACTGGAAGAAAAAGTTGAATGGCTCCGGAGAACTGCTATGGTTGATGATGAGTGGGAACCTGAGCAGTTACGTCGCGAACAAGAAGATGATCCCGAAATAAGACAACTCCTCGACTGGAAAGAAAGCGGCCGACGACCAACCTGGGAAGAAGTGAGTGCTTTGGGCAGAAGCATCAAAGCGTACTGGGCACAGTGGGACTCCTTGATAGTAGAAGACGGTCTTCTTAAGCGATCCCTAGAAAGTGCCGAGGGCACGGGAAACAGACTACAGTTGGTAGTGCCGAAGAGCAGGGTGTCAGAAGTGTTAAAGCATCTCCACGATGGGACATCAGGAGGACACTTTGGCATTAAGAAGTCGTTGGGTAAAGTGCGAGAACGATTCTACTGCATGAACTGCAAAGAGGACGTCATGAAATGGTGCCGTAAATGCACAGTCTGCGCATCAGGAAATGGTCCAGCGAGAAAGCGCAAAGCACCCATGAAGCAATACAACGTAGGAAGCCCTTTGGAAAGAGTAGCGATTGGCATCGCAGGGCCGTTCCCAGAATCCGATTCGGGAAATAAATACATCGTGGTAGCGATGGATTATTTCACGAAATGAATGGAGGCTTACGCCATACCCAATCAGGAAGCAGCTACAGTCGCAGACGTATTAGTAAAGGAGTTTTTCTGCCGGTTTGGAGTTCCGTTGGAATTACAGTCCGATCAAGGCCGCAATTTTGAGTCTGGGCTGTTTCAAGAAGTTTGCCGACTATTAGGAATTAAGAAAACTAGAACAACGCCTCTCCATCCTCAATCTGATGGCATGGTTGAACGGATGAATCGAACAATGGGCAAGGTAGTGTTCGAACACCAAAGAGACTGGGATCAGTACTTGCACCTTTCCCTAATGGCATACCGATCATCCGTTCACGAAAGCACAGGTCAAACACTGTCCTGTGTAATGCTCGGTCGTGAAATACGATTGCCATGCGACCTTCAATTTGGCCGAAGACCGGAAGAGGAAGTCGCTGGAGAAGATTATGTCAGCAAGCTGGCCAAGAGGCTAAACGAAGTACATGAAGAAGTCCGTAAAAACACACAAATTGCCAGCGACATGATGAAAACCAGATATGACGTCAAGACACAAAATGGTGGGTTTCAACCTGGCGATATGGTCTGGTTGTATAACCTTCAAATGAGACGTGGTTTGTCGCCGAAGCTGCAAAGGCAATGGGAGGGCCCCTATGAAGTCGTGCAGCGTATTAACGACGTCATATACCGCATCCGAAAACCACCCAGAGGCAAGCCAAAAGTGGTCCACGTCGATCGTCTAGCCTCGTTTGCTGGCGATAACCACAATACGCAAGTCCAGGTCCGAACCAGAGTAATAAGTAGCAGAACCAGGAATCCAATCGAAGAAATGGAGTTCGAAAAGTTTATGAACTTATACGGAGGTTCTGGAAAAGCTAGGTTCGGAGTTACCACCGAGGAACAACAAGATCTGTTCCAGACACAAAAAGATTACGCCATCGCACATTGCGTAGGCGAGGATCTTGACATGTCCAGAGGGGTTGCAGTCGTGTTTAAAAAGAAGTTTGGGCAGTTAGATGAATTACGAAGACAGCAACCGGCAGTCGGAAAAGTTTTAGGACTACGTGGTGACGGACGTTTCGTTTTCTATTTGGTTACCAAGAAATACTCACGTGTCAAGCCGTTATACAAAGATCTGTGGCGCACATTATGGAGTCTCAAGAGAGAAATGGAGATCCATCATGTTAAGAACTTGGCAGTACCCAAGCTTGGTTGTGGCTTAGATCAACTGAATTGGAGGACAGTTCGAAACATGTTGGAGGTCGTCTTCCGAGGAACAGGCATTCAAGTGTTGGTCTGTAGTTACCAACCAAGAAGAATATTGGGTCAGGACAAGTCCATTGACTTTTACCGGTGTCGCATCCAGTGACTTTTATGATCAAGAAAGTTGCCTAAATGGAGAAAGCTGCCGCTATCGCCACGATCCCTTTTACCGGTGTCGCATCCAGTCTCCTGTTCTGGGACAGAACAGTCCTAAGAAGGGGGCAGTGAAACGTTCGAGAAATTATTTGCAAATGCAAGAGCCTTCTAGAAGCTGTTATCTATCTTCTAGAAGATATACCGAAAAATAGAGAACACTCCAGAAAGATTTTCTTATGTGTATATATACCGACGGAACAATTCGTAGGTCAGTCATTGCTGGAATGCAAATAGAACAGTGTTAAGAAGATTATCAAGTTGAAATAAACAAGTCGTTAGCACGCGTGTGTCTAGATAAATATACCGAGAATAATCGTGTACGTGATTTTTAGTGTAAAAAAGTGTGAAGCTATCCGAGGACGTTATCTTATCTTAAGTAATAGTGTTATATAACGGTTATACATAAATTAGTGTAAGTGTTTTTATTAAATATTATTAGATTTAATTAGTTCGGTTAATTTAAAAGTGTACATATTTCTAGATTAAGTAAACATAATTTTTAATAGTTTAAATAAATTAATTTTTAATAAATAAATACGCAACAATATTTTAAAACAATTTTGCTTCAATGATTTGTTTCTTTTTGAAAGCGCATGTTTTAAACAGTTTAAACGATAGACAAAACATTGTTCTTTACAGCGATGGATGCACATCTCTAAATAGGAACGGTGCTTTCTCAAATGTGCTATTTAATTTTCTTCAAACACGTAACATAGATATTGAGCAAAAAAATCTTGAAAGGGGCACACTTGAATGGTGATCGATACAATGCAGTCCTTTATTGAAAGTAAATTAAAAAAAACATATTTAATGTTCCAGCAAACTATGTAGAAGTATGTTTGCGTGCACAAATCAAACCAAAACCGTTTGTTGTTAAATACTTAGATTTTAATTTTCTTAAGACTTTGACTCTATTAAACTACTTATATCGATTAGATCGGAAGGTAAAGTCAAAGATCTAGTTGTAACAGATTTAAGAGCTTTTAAATATACCCAAGATGGTGACGTTTCGTACAAACCAGTGATTACAAACTCTTGCAACAAAGACTACTCAGCGAAAATACAGACACGACTACAGGTGCTAACACTTTACCTCACTTGATAGAACTCTTTCGGCGATAACAAAAGAGGAATGGGATCACTTACACGTGGTAAAAGATTTTAGCACGCTGTATGGCTACTTGCCTTATTAGTAAAGAATATTTGGCTTATGTTCTCATTTAATTTAATATTTATATTGAAATTAAAATTAACGTTTTCTAACTTTTTTCAAAATAAGATTGTATCTAAATTATAGTAAACAATTTTTTAGTTCTGAGAAATTTGTTATTTGTTATTTACTTTACTTACGCGCTTAGCAAATTCGGACAACGATATATAAAATACATACATTTGATGTACATAAACAAAACTGTAGAGAACTAAATAAAATTTAACCTTTGTTTACTTCCTTCATATATAAACAGATAAAAATTTACTCTCATTGATTATTAACTAAAAAATAGTGATTGGTTGTTTGTTATTACAAAATAAATAATAAAGACACGCTTTTAAAACTTTTTTTTGTTTTAACCGGATTTTGATACCGGTAGTGAACCTTAGAACCAGATTAGTTTCTAACTTAAGACCTTCGTTTGCCTATGACGGCCAAATTTCTAAGTTTCGTAAAATTTTAGATAGTGCAGACTTAATTTCGAGAATTGCATATTTTTGACTTGAAATTGATAACATTTTTTATTTATTTATTAGGTCTTACATACAGTTTTTCATACCACCACTAAATGATATATAAGCAAAGGGCGGTCGTTTCATTATGTTTTCTAGATTAAAATTTTCTGGATCAAGTTGTTGTGGATTTTCATAATACTTTGGGTTTCGGTGTAAATTAAATATTAACACGGATACTAGAACTCCCTTAAAAAAATTAATATTACTTAAAACGAATTGTTTATAAAACATCAACAACTGTTGTAATTATTGGAGCAACCGGATATAATCTGAGAGTTTCTTTAAATAAATAAACTAGAGATCGTTATCTGTTGCAATTACCCATTTTTGGAATTTTTAGAAAAAGTTAAATAGAATGGTACCATTTTCGCAACAGACTTGTAGCCGTCATTAAATTAGCTAAAAGAAAAACTTTGAGTATCTCAATCGAATCAAATTATCTTAGTAAAAAAAATAAATCACGCAATGATCAATGGACTTCCTCTTTTAATAACACGATGTGAATACTGCTCGTCTTAATGCTGACGCACGTTTCGGCTAGGATCCGCCAGACCACCATTAAGCTGGAGTCACATATTTTTCTTTGTCTCCAAAAAGATGTCTTCTAAAAGTGGCAAAAAAAGGACGTTCAAAAATGTACTTTTATAATTTTTCCTTCCACGATTTTATACCATACGTTCAAACTCCAGCTATTTTGGTGTTCTACTTGCTGCGTCCAATGTGGGTTTTGCTTGGACCAATAATTTATACTGCGTAAGTTTACATCCCCTGCTCTATTGAACGTTGTTTTATCTGTCCATAATATTAATGTCAGAAAATTCTGATTTTCTTGAATCATATTTAACAACCAGTGACAATGGTTCAGTCTAGCATCATAATAATTAGTTTTTAATGCCTGATGTAAAAAAAATGTGGTAGAAATGCATAATATTTTATTATTTTTAGAAGAATCTCGTGAACATTTTTTTTAAGGATTAGCAAATTATTAGAAATTTTTCTGATGTTTACGATCCTACGCTCTGATGCAGGTAGGCGAAAACGTTAATAATATATTTCTTGATGTGTGTTCTACGAATCCTTGTAGATGCTTGAATAACTTGCACATTATCAATTAAAACATTTCTTCTTTGTGGAAATTACATTGCGCCACAATTACAGAATTTTTTTCGCGTTAATGGCAAAAAATTTCAAAAATTGGATTAAAAAATTCAGAAACTATCAGAACTAAATTTTGAGGATTTACAAATTTGTAATTTTTTTAATTAAGTAGTTTCATTTCAGTGTTTGTTTTCTTGGCTAAAGTTACTTGACTCTTGATTTCGGCTTATGAGAAAAGGCAACTTTTACCTGGCACCTGGCACTATGGTTCTAACGCATTTTGGCGAGGTCATGCCTTTAATAACTACAATTTTAACTCTTGATGAATTAGTTAGTAATTCTACACACTTCTATATTACCTGTTTACTGGTGAAAAATCTTTTAAGTCACGCTAAAAGTATGTATGCGTTTGAATGGATTAAACTTATAAACAGCTGTTTTAAATCATTTATAAAATTATACTATATCCGCATGTCCTAGTAACTTGAAATTTGGTATGGAGTTGGCTTTTCATATTCTCTCGGCGATATCAAAAGATGGGTCTGATAAAAAAACCAATAGTGAGTGTATCCGCCATTTTAAACAGTTTTTCTTATATAATTATGTACGTATGTAAATTATTCAAATTATTTTTATAGTTTCTTATAGAGATAAGTAATTCCGACTAATAATTTATTGACATAATTTTTTTTTAACATTAACAGTTTATTAAATATTTTATTTATAATTTAAGGTCAATTCCAAATATAATCTAGATTCGAATCCTGCCTGCGACGATTTTTTTACAAAAAAATTCAATTTTTTGAAGAGAAAGCAAGAGTTAAAAATAATTAGAGGATTTAAGACATAAACAAAATCTAAATTACACGGTAGGTGTAAATTTAGGTAAAAACAAAACATCTAACGACCCGATTAGCAATTATGTTGATGGTGTGAAAAAGTTTGGACCTGTATCGGATTATCTTGTCATAAATGTTAGTAGGTTAAAAATAACTATTTTTCTCTATATTCATTTGATTTGGATGTTTTTCTTCAATTTGAAAATAAAAATATTTAGAAATTCTTTATAGAAAAGCCGTGTGGTGACCACATTAGTGTTTTTTTTTGTAATTTTTTACATAACTAAAAAATCAGTAGGTACTTCATAAAAACTTAGTAGGTTCAAGTACATTTTATGTATATTCTAGTGGCATTTATTATAAAAAATTGCGACCAAAGCATTAAGTGTATACCCTATACGAAACTGAGAATAAAAGAAATTCTTATAGGGTAATAATTGTATAAATAACGAACAATACATTTATCGTTAAAAATTAATAAATTTTTGCTTTAGAGTTATATATTATATTATATTGCCAATGACAAACTTGTAAAAAAAATGTCTGTTGTAACATTCCTGCCTCTAAATATGGTTCCATTAATTTTAAAACAATGTGTTCAGCAAAAAGTTGATTGTCATTTTTCCCCAGGCAGAGAAGTCATTCTCCAAGCGCTCACTTCTAGTGGATCCAGTTTAAATTTTAAAAACCTCATAACATCCCGGAATCTTTGACATTGTTTTACTAAAAAAAAGCAAGTCCCCACACCTTTGACCATAAGCCATAAACTTCTAAAACACGAGTACCATATGCCTCACAAGCAAAGAAAACGGCAATAAAAGTTTCAAGTTTTAAATATGTTTTAGAATATAATTGTCTACAAATAAATAGAAAGCACTAAGTGAGGAGTCTGTTACATTTTGTTTTGCAAAAGAAGTTTGCCTAGGAATATTACGAATATTCCGTTGTTTTGCATTAATTCAAAACAAAATTAATGTTCTTTAAGTTTTTGTCAAAAAAAGATGGTATTGAAATTGCAAAAATTAGTTTTTTAGTTCTCTTGGCAAATTTTTCATTTTGAACTTACGTTTTTTATCGAATTAGAGCAACAATATACAATAATAAATTTATCGTACATAAATAAAACTGTAGAATACCAAATTAACTTTATTTTAACCTTTGTTACTCATGTGACACAAGAAAGATAAAAACTTACTCTTTAAATAATAACTAACTGTGATTAGTTGTTTGTTATTACAAAATAAATAATATACACGCTCTTTTAAAACTTTCTTTGCTTTAATTGAATTTTGATACCAGTAGTGGACCTTAGAACTACATTAGCTTGTAATTTAAGACCTTCGTCTGCCGGTGATGGCAAAATTTCAAAGTTCCGCAAAATTTTCGACAGTACAGATTTCGTTTCGAGAATTGCATAGTTTTGACCTGCAATTAATATATCATTTTTTACTTACTAATAGGTCTTTAGCGTCTCACCAATGCAGTTTCTCATACCACTACTAAATGGTATATAAGCACACGACGGTCGTTTCATTATGTTTTCGAGATTAAATCTTTCTGGGTCAAACTGTTCCGGATTTTCATAATACTTTGGGTTTCGATGTAAATCAAATATTGACATAGATATGTTAACTCCTTTTGGAAAAGTAATATTACCTAAAAACCAATCATTATTATATTATAAAATAACCACTAGTTTACGTATAATACCAAAAGTAATGTCTTCCGTAACAGCTCTTGTTATTACTGGAGCAACCGGATATAATCTGAGAGTTTCTTTAATAACCATTTCAAGGTATTTCATATTGAGCAAATTGTCCATTGTTGATTGCGTGTTTTTCTCATTTCCAAATATTAGTTTCAGTTCATCTACAACTTTATTCTGTTAATTCGTAGTAATAGATGTTTTTTTTAATTGTTTAGAACTCACTTGTACATCAGGATTTTGTGCCAAACTGTATAAAACATATGAGAGAGTAGATGCGATTGTTTCATATCCCTAGAAATTTATAAAATATTACGTTTGTAACAAAAAATATTTACAATTTACGGCAAGCATAAAAGTAATGACTTCGTCTCGAATTTCTTTATCAGTTAAAGTGCTACATTCAGTTTGACTTTGTAAAAGTGTGTCCAAAAAAGATAATTTCTTTTTTTTTCCTGTATCGTCAACTGGTAAGTTAATTGCCTTATTTTTATTTTGTAGTTCCTTTCTTCTTGACGATATAATCAAATCGGTATATTGGTGCATATTAGTTACAGCTTGCTGTTGTACTTTGTAATCGGTTGTCAAAGAAAAGAAAAGATCCATCGATTTTACAGGTGAAATTATTCGTTCCGCAAAAATTCTACACAAGTCATTTATGTTTTGAAAAAAATTACTATTTGCTTTAATTGTAGAACCCATAGAAGATGCTAAATATTATTACCTAGTAAATCCCCAAAAAATAAATCAATAAAAGTGCTTACTACAAATCATGTTTAACGTATGCACTCTAACTATCGAAAAAATGTCAACAACTTCTTTTCCAACTTCTTTTTCTAAATTAGCTAATAAAAAACTTTCACACGAATGAAACAAATCGAGAAAACCTTCTAATATTGTATAATGAAAACACGGCGTTATAAGTTTTCTGTGATGTTTCCATATTGAACCTAAAACACGAATGGAAATGAATATAAACTACTAAATTAAAGTATTTATTCTTACCGTTATTTGTTAGTAATCCATTTCCTAGCAAATTATGAAGAAATTTATACGAATTTCCTTTTTCTAAAAGTTTTGGGGAGTTTAGTACGAATTGTATTAAATCAGCGTCGCGTGTAGTTACACCTACATACAAAAATATTGTTTCGAATTTAAAAGTATCTCCAAATTGTTGAAAGTAATTGTTAAGCACATCTAGAACTGAAACAAAACAATGTACCAAATTAAATCAAACAAATAAATTCATACATGGTCGTCTAAACCCTAAAGTGTTTTTTAATATACTTAGAGATTTTGGTCCAGGTATACTTGTCAAGTATGCATCAACTGTATAGTATCTGTAGTATAATTTTATTAAAACTGCTAAAAATAATACTAAAACTACTAATAAAAAAATCATTTTTTAGTGAAATATAAGTTATGTTGTTTAGTTTCAAATCACTGAATGTGTGATAGCCTTGAGCGTATATAAATATGCCAAAATTAAAGTTTAAAAGTGGGAGAATGTTATCTTTACAAAGCAGCACTAGATTACATCTACAATTAAATTATGTAATTATAGTCTTTTATAACAAAGTAGTTACGGTTTTTTGCAACAATTTTTACTATTTACGTTCAGAACAATTTCTTAAAGCTTTTTCAGTAATATTTTAAATTTCGAAGAAGCATGCTACCAACTAAACTTTTCTATGCAGCATGTAACATACTCAGTCGTATTTATTGAATAATTGGCTTATGAGCCTTAAATTCAGATTACAAGATATTATTCTTCGATCGTTTTTTTAATATACATATATATATATATTTTTTTTGTCACTAATATTTCTACTAGTCAATTTATAATCATTTGGAAGAGTGTACATTGTCTACAGTTTGTTCACGTCAAAATAAAATGCAGTACCTAATGTCGTTAGGTATTCTAAAGTAACTAACATTTTTATAAAGTACCTGAATACATTATTTTAATTTATTCTTATAAATTGAAAAATGAGTAGAAATGGATCACAAAAAAGATGTTTCAGTTGTAATATTGCAAACAAACTGCAACTTAATAGTCCGTTAATTCACTACCCAGTAAACACGGATTGAAACTGTTACAGTTACAAAATTAAAACAATTGTTTCATTACGTTGTTTCGTGTTAGTTCCATTTTTATATCATTTACATGTAACTGACAGTGAATAAATTGAAAGAGTTCCGATTTTTCACAATCAGTTTTAAACCGTTTCAGTACTTGCAATTTTTATCCCATAATCAGCAACCGTCTAAAAACTGATTTATTAAAACCGAATATTTTTTGAATACTAGAATTGTTTAAAGATCGATTAAATAAGATTGAATTATTTTCAAAACAGTGGAATCGTTCTAGGAAAAACGAATACTTTTGTGATTAGTCAGCATTAGTCGTTGCTATACTTTTGATTACTGTCGTAAACGTTTGCGCTGCAAATTGATATCTTTTCACTTGTTCCGTTGCAGTTTGATAAGTGATGCTGTGTGTACAATTACGAAATGGAACAATAAACGGTAAGTCGAAACATTTTATTATAATCCATAAATGTAATCGATATTATTATCATTTCTGTTCTTTATGTATCATGTTTTAATTTGTATAAAAAAAATGTAAATTAACACACATGGTTGCGTTAAGGTAGATTATTACGTAAATCTGATGATACTTATATTATATATTATATAGGATTTATAATTACAGTTCAATCCTTCAAGTTTTCTATACGATTATGTACAGCTAAAGGTATTCACAATGTTTTTATAACTTTGTAATGATTGCTAAAGTGATATTTATATTAAGTTTGTGTTGTTTTTGATTAAAAAAATGTAATTAGTTTTGTGTAACTCTATGATTATGTATGTATATAAATGAAATATTTATTTCTATGTTACAGATGCGGTTAAAAGTTGCTACCCAACAGTAACTGATGCAGTTTTCGAGGCTTCCGTGAAAAGACCACATCCAGCAAAGTTGCAATATGTAAAAAACTCAATGTGATATTGTATTTAAAAATATTTATTGTGCAATAAAATTTGAAACGTGCATTCGAAAATATATTATTATATTATTGAAAGAATTGTTTTAGTTCATTATTGAAACAAAAAAATCATACATGTATCGATCATTTAGTATCAGTTCAAGAACGAAGGTTTTAAAACGTAAACCGAATGCAACATTTAGTTTGCAACAGATTTGAATTTAAAATACCAAAACTATACTGATTCAAATAAGTGAAACAGCGATGGACTTATAGCTATTTTATTGCAGTTAGGTTTCTTTTATGTTTGAAACAAGAGTGAATCATAAATTTTTTGTTTCGAAACTGTTACTGAACATTATCAATTTTGTGTTTACTGGGTAGTAGATGAAGAAGTATAAATTATTAAAATTTACCCACAATTAATTCAATTATAATTGTTTGCACTAGAGGATTGCTGTTTAGTCGACGCGTAGACGCTTCATTTTCTTTCGGTCATCGTTCGTTATATTTTTAAGCCTTCTTTTTGGTCTACTTGGGCAACAATACGGCTTGGATGTTGGGGAGCACGCCGCCTTGCGAGAGCGTTACACCGCTAAGGAGTTTGTTCAATTCTTCGTTGTTGAAGATAGCGAGCACTTCGGCGGCAGTCTGTGTATCCTACCGATGGAAAACCGGCTCTGCTCGATTGCGACTTGGCTTTTCCTTTAACTTTTCCTCCTTTGCCTCCTCCCGACATGTTGTTTATTTATTCGATTAATCTATTACCACCACGTAAAATGAAGAAGACCGTTAAACAACGGTAGTTGTAGGCTTTGATTAGTAATGCACTAAAAACACATGAAATATACATGCAAAAATGGATGGACAAGCACTAAAAATATTGTACTTATAATATGTGTATAAGTTTTATTATTTTCTAGCTGTGCCTACACTTCAGCTTGAGTGGACGACGTCAGTCTGGGTAGATGTTTCAGCAACGATTTGACTAACCGTTGTAAAGCATGTTTCTCTCTAACTAATGAAAGGCGTGACTATTTATATATTAGTTTCATTTTGACTGATTGTAACAACCCCACTCTTACAGATTATATACAGTGTTTCAATTTGAAAAACTTGGATTGGGAATATATTTACATTAATAAATAATATCAAAAATTACAAAACTTCGTTTCGACAATACGGAGGAGAAACCAAATTGACATGGTCAGTGGAACACCTTCACCTACCTTTCACCCCTGCCCACACCAACGTAAAAAATGTAAATTGCAACCCCTTCCCACTTATGATACATCGTTGAAAAGGTTAAAAATGCTGTTCAGAAATATAAAAAGTGACATTCTAGTTGAAAGTTTTGAAATCATTACCAAACAATGAAGTTTCGAGAAATGTTGTTAACGCTTTAAAAATACACTATTTGTGAAACCTTATTTAGAAAAGTAATTACAAGAACTATTCAAAATGTTCACCGTTCTTTTCTAAACAGAAAAATAGTTGAAATTTAAGTTCTTGTCGCACTTTTTGGAAAGTCTGGAACTCGCAACAAAAATATTGCAACGATTATTAACAACTAATTTATTTATTTATACTAAAAATATGTACACGTTTATAACTAACGTAATTAATTAAATCTAAGGATATTCAATAAAATCACTTACACTAATTTATATATACAGTGTGTATTTTAATGATTGTCCGGTGTTTGAATTTGCCGCTTGTTTATTCGTCAACGAACCAACATTGTTTGATTAAAGTTACTAGAATGACGATGCGGCAAATTCAAACACCGGACAATCATTACAATACGCACTTTAGAACTACCACACGAAACACTTATTATTTACTTTAAAGTCACGTACAAGGTTATACTCCGTATATGTATCTTGAACACACGCGTTAATTACTTATTTATTTACACTTGAACAATCTTCTTAACACTGCCGCCTTTAAATTGTTGGAATAACTAACCTATGATTCATTTGTATCGCTTTTATATATTTTGGCCAAACGTTAGAAAATTTTCTATATCTTTCGGTGAACGTTCTGGAAATTGAGAATAATTTCTCGAACGTTTCAATGTTTTGCTCGACTAAAAACTCAGTGACGAAAGATGGTTTTTTTACACACCGAAATTCAGACTTTGAAACTGTTAAAAAACGAGAATAAAAGTCAAAATTGGTAATGGGCGCCAGACAAAGAGGATGCGTATTCTTTATTTACCTTCTAGTCTTTTTCAACCAGGAAAGCACGCTGCCGAGTGGATTACTTTTCAAACTTACCTTAAAATACATAAGTCGCTCAATCTGTAATACTTAATTTAAAACACGACACGAAAGATCGATTAATTAAAAGCTTTGTTGCAGTTTAAAATTCTGACATTTATTATAGCAATAAGAACATCTTGCAAAATTTAAAAAAAAATACATTTGAAAATAAAATTTAAAACAAAAAAATATAAAATTTAATATAAAAAAAAAATCAAGCGCAAACTAATTACGTCAATTTAAAAGACTTTTGTGCGCATATTAAACTAAGATTTGTTAAAAAAATATAATAAAATAAAACTACTGAAACGTTAACTATAACATAAAGCTCATAAGGTATATTTTGTTGTAAAAAAATACTGCCGTGGTCACCACACGACTTTCTTATAAGGAATGATGTAGGAATGTCTACATATTTTTTTAATGTTATGTTGTCATAAAACCACTTTGAAGTTATATGTACACGCTGATCGCTAGACTTTTCTTATAGGAAAGTAAAAAACGCATCGTCGAACGTGAATTAACATCACACCTGGTAGTATCATTAGATTTTACTGAAATAAAACAAATTTACACATGCTTTAAACAAACAAAAAATTATAAATACGTTAAACGTCTAACAACGCTTGCAATTGTTTAAGACTTCGGTTGACGATAACAATGTTGACGGTAATGAAGCCGAAAAGTATTTTTCTGCTGGGTACAAAAAACGAAAATCCACCTCGATTGTGAAGATTGAATTGTCAACACAAAGACTTAACGCGACAACACAATTCGACGGTAACTATTGTAGACTGGAATTACTTAAAATACTTTTGGACAGCAAACATATCGCGAAACAGACCATAGCTTTTCGTAATATTTGGTAAAACAATTTAAAATACCCAAACTAACAAATATTAAAAAAAAAAACTCAATAAATGACAAATTCAAACGTCGAATTAAAACGAATGTAAATAGAAGATTCAGAACGAAAGTCAATGGTACAAAAACAACAGTTACACGGCGTTGCTGCAAGTCTTATAGATTGGCTGGGTTTGTCTTATAAACCATTGATTTGATGTGGCTATAAAAAGGAATATAGCGGTGTCAAATCATGATTGCCTGATGGTCACTCAATTGCTCTTCTACAAATAATCCATTTTTCTAGATAATGTTCATCTAGCCACTGTTTGATTTGCACGGCGTAATGTGATGGAGCACTATCCAGTTGAAAGTAAAGCAGATTGGCATCTAATTGCTGCTCGCTATCTATTTGATCTCTCAAAGTTTGAACAGTCAACGGCTCTACTGTGTTTTCAAACAAATTTACAAAAATATAACTTAGAAGGTTTCAATTCAGAAACAAATATCTAACAGTTTTATCTCCTAGAATGCCTGCGTAAACATTTAGCTTCTGAAAATATTGGGAGTCGAATGTCATTTTTGAATAACATTTTTAAAGACCTTTTTAACGATGTATCATGAGTAGGGGTTGAATACTGTTTTTGTAGGTAGATTCCAACAAAAGAGAAGGTTTGTCCTTGAGACGTAATAATAGCAATCGCAAACAAAATTTTCACGTAAAATTTGAGCCGTCTAAGAGATATCGACAAGTTTGTAAAAATCACTAGAATCCTCGGGATATTTGCCGGGACCGATGAGAATGGTAGCCACTACTAGTTTCTTAGTTAATAGCATTGTGCTAGTGCGCATGTTAGAAAAACTTTAATTTCTTAAAAGCATGATAAAAGTACCGTTTTTGATGGTACTTCGTAAGATGCCAAACCAGAAGGCTTTAACGAATTTAAAAATTTTTGTTGATAGTAGACTACATCCTATTAGTGACTGTCGACCGAATTATATTTTTTTATTTTTCCGTGAACTTTTTGTATAATCATATTGATTTCATTGACAGTTTTGTTCCTAGGTGATGCTACTGCCCTTGCACACAGTCAATATCTCTTCCGAGTATATTTTTGTTGTTAGGATATACTGCATCTATAACATACTGCAAACTCTAGACTATCCGACGTACCATGCCATTTAGAACAGCTAATGCTCGTGTTTGGTAAAGGAAATACTCATTCTCCAAATTTGAGCAACTGTTGTGCGAAGTCGTTATGCGTGTTTCCGCTAATATAAGCTCTAATGTTAGTTTGCAAGTTAAGGCTTTAAATGAAACTCTATAATGAAGATGATTTATTGCATGTTTTACTGATATCTGCACGCGCCCGAGGAAGTGTTTGCCGAAAATCACCAACGAACACAAAACTAACTTCCTCTATAACAGCGGTCTAGTTTCTAAAGTTTTTTAACGCTTGGTCTACAGTTTCAACTTGGGTTCTATGACTCATAGTATATTCATCCCACATTATCAGAGACCTATAACAATTTGTTGAGACGTTAGTTTTTACGTATAGAACCGTCGTTTATTAGAGTATCACCAATATCTAAAGAAGCGACTACCAGAGTTATTTTTCCATATTGTTTTACTAGCACAGCAATAAATTGGCAATGAATGTTTTTCTCATGCTACCCGGGATTCAAAACAAACATTTTGGTCTTCATGATTCGTCACGCTTTCAATTATTGTGTCAAACGCTATTAAATAATCTATGACTAGTTTTGACAAAGTTTTGTTAACAAAATCTGTCAATTCACTGACGTTGTACTGAGGTACTACCCATTGTATTATTTTGTGAACGACTAGGAGAGAGTAATTTATTATTAGCCTACTTGTACTATTGTAGAATTTTGTAATACAATAAAGTTTTTGCAAAATTGTCCGTGTTGCATAGCTAGAAGAAAGCTAAAAGTGTAGTTTTGGGCAATTTGTTGCGCCGTTCCTGCCGTAAAACTCACCCTTTGGCAGTTTTCTAAGTGTACCTCCAAATGCACATTAGGATACCGTTCGTGTATCGGAAATTCTATTTCTTTAAACAGATTTTGATGTACCTGTGTGTATCGACCGTTTAAATCATTTTTCACCTCGTCATATCAATTTCTAACGCTAAAATAGGCTTGGTCCAATTTTTTATCTATATATTTACATACATATATTTGATGGGCTGAACTTAACAGCAGTATACGGAGCAATCCTTCTATTGTCTATAGTAACCGTTATTCCGTTGATGTTTAAGGTAGAAATTTGGTTTCTGTTTTGAGTGTCACGGCGATGATATACTGAACACCCATCCTCTCCGGTCTGGGTGTCGTTGACATAACGCCGATGGTATTTTTCTGATCAATTATAGTTTTTTAGGCAAAGTGATGTTACGATGCGTATCACACGGACCATCTTTCCATTCCTATCTCGTATATGAGTGAGCTTCACTTCACGTAATTTTTTTATTTTGTATACTTAAAACTTTTGGACCAATGAAACTCCGGTGCAATCAAAGTTGGTTTGATGACTTCATGGAGTCAGCTGTGGTGGAACACGTACTAGAAACCGGTTATCAAATTAAGTTTGAAAACAATAAAATGTTGACCGATGTTTCTAATTACTATCAGCAAAAAATTAGAGAATCTATTAGAATAATTAAAAATTCTTTTAATATTAACCGAGATTCTAGTTTTTCTTTACTGGAGATTTGGAAACCAGTTTCATCAATTGGAGGCCGGTCTATAAAAGCGAGACTTCGCGCTGCAATAAATCAGTTTTTTGTGGACTTTAAAGATGTCTACTGTGAATTCTAAGATTAAAATAGTTTTCACTTCAAAACAGTGGCATTAAAACCACCAATTTTTTAGCTGCAATTTTTTTATTTCTTTCTTAGTTCGTAAAGCTCCATTCCTAAAAATAACACCATTAATTACAAATTATTTTTAAACATTTACAAATTTACCTTATTTGTATTCACTGTTGCGGTTTCTAAGAAAATAACGTTCACCTACTAGCATAGTATTTGTCGGAAGAACTTGAAGACATTTTTAACGATTCAAGTTTCGGCATAAATATAATTCTTTTATTTACTGGCTATAAAAACAAAATTTTTTAAACAGATAATGTTTTTTAAACTGATGCAGTTCATTCATAATAATTGTTGCTTGAAATTAATTTATTAAAAAATTAAAATAGTGAATGAGTTGAGGATAACTAAAATTGCAGATGTTTATAGCACGTGAAGTGTATTCGCCATTTTTTCTAAATAGATATGAGTAACTAAACGTTAAGAATTAATTAATAGTAACACTTAAACGCTCACAAATTGACATCAAATAAATACAAAGTTTTATTGTAATTTTTTAATTGTCGTTTTAGGTATTACTACAAGTATTACCAACACAAATTTTTAAATTTAAATTATTTATTTTTGCGTTATTGATTCTCGCAAAAGTTTAATTAGTATTTGACTTTGATTAGTAACAAAAAGTACAGTGTATGACTTGCTTGTCTTGTCTTCAAAAATTGTCCAATCCTAACACCCATTTCCAGTATTTTTCCTGTAGCCCCTCTACCTCCCTCCACTCCTTCCAGCCCCATATTTCCGCTCCATACATTACCACCCCCTTTATTAATTTTTCGAACAGCAATTTTCTTTTTTTTATATCCATCTTGAATATTCTTTCCCCCACACCCCATACTTGTCCTATTAGCCTGTTTCCTTTCTTCACCCTTTCCTTTATGTGTTCTCCCTCTTTATTATCCTATTTCATCTTGTAGCCCAGGTATGTAAATTCCTTCACTTGTTGCACTTTCTCATCACTCCATCTCCACTCCTCTCTTTTTCTTTTCCTCCCTCCTTTTCTAAATATCATTATCTTTGTTTTCTCCGTGTTTACTTCCAATTCTTTTTTTTTTCATATATTTTTCTAGCGTTTTCATCATCTCTTTTATTTCCTTTTCCTCCTTAGCCACCAGCACTATGTCATCCGCATACGCCAACGACCATACCTTAGCTTTCCCTACCACTATCCCTCCTGTCTGTTGTCCTCTCATTGTCTCTTCCAGATCCCCCGTATATACCGAGAACAGGCTTGGGCTCAGTTGACATCCCTGCCTCAACCCTCTCTTTGTTATGAATTTCTCACTCTCTTTCCCATTCACTTTAACCCTGCTTCTCGTTTCTTCGTATATTTCCTCTATTCTTTGTATTAATCTTTCATTGATTTTTTTTCTTTTCATATATTCCCACAGCTTTTCCCTATTCACTTTGTCAAAAGCAGCTTTTAGGTCTACGAATAGTGCTACCATTTTCCCTCTTTCTTTTTCTAGTTCTTTATTTGCTAAGTGTTTCATTATATATATGTTGTTTATCGCCCTTCTTCCTTTTCTGAATCCCGCTTGTCCGTCTGGTACCAAACTTCTTTCCTCTATTTCCTTCTGTAATCTTTCTTGCAGTATTGTCGCGTACAATTTGTATGCCGAGCTCAGTAATGTTACCCTTCTATAATTCTCGACTTTCTTTTTTTCGCCTTTTTTATGTATTGGGCATATTATTCCCTCTCTCCATCCCTCTGGGAATTCTTCCCCTTTCCATATTTTGTTTATTATTTCCGTCATCCTTTTTGCTACATTTTCTCCCCCGTATATCCACTCTTCTCCTTGTATCCCATCTTCTTCTGTCGCCTTTTCTTTTTTTATATTCTTTCCCGCCTCTATTACTTCTTCCTCCCTTATTCTATCCCTATCTCCTTCTTCTTGTCTTACTACCGCGTCTCTCCTTTTTTCTTTTTCCTGCTTTTGTTCTTCCCTCCCAACAGGTTCCGAAAATATATCTCCCATTCTTTAATTTTTATTCCCTTTTTCGTCCTGTTTTTTTTCCTCTGCTTCTTTAGGTACTTTCATACATCTTCTTCCGTTTTTATTCCTTTAATCTGCTCCTCTTGTTTCTTTTTGTTTTCCTCCTTCTTTCTATCGCATGTTTTTTTGTATATTTTACTGCTTCTTTGTATTCTTCTTTTTCTTTCTTCCCTTTTTCCACTGTCTTAATGCTCTTCTTGCCTTTTTCTTTGCTTCCTTGCATTCCTTATCCCACCATTTCTTCCATCCAGTTTTCTCTCCCTTCCATTTTCTAAATCTGACTCTCTCTGTTGCTTTCTCCATCATCTCTTTCATTTCCTCTACACTTTCTTGTACTTCCTTCCCTATCCATACCGTTTTCCCTATTCTCTCTTTATATCTTTTTATACTCTCTTCTGTCCACTTTTTTTTAGTTATGTACTTCTCCTCTTCCTCTCTCTCTTCTCTTTCCCTTCCTTCCATTGTCAATTCCAGTGGTTGATGGTCTGACTCTACTCTTTCTCCTACCTTAAATGTCTTTACCTTTTCTGCGGCCTCTTCATTTGTCATTACAAAATCTATTATTGATTCTCCCCTTCCTCCTATGTACGTAAATTCCCCCTTTCCATCATCTTCTCTGTTCCCGTTCATTATTTCCCACCCTTTTTCGTTGCACAATTCCAGCAGTTCCTCTCCCTCTTTATTTATCACCTTGTCCTTTGTTTGTCTCTATCCCGTCCCTTTTCTTTCTTGTATTTCCCCCTCTTCCCCTATTCTTGCGTTGAAGTCCCCTCTTACTATTATCAATCCCTCTTCCCTCTCTTCTATCATCTCTTCTAAGTTTTTCCTTGTCTCTTTCATTCTACTGCTATAAACCGTCACCACTTTTATTTTTGTTTTTTCCCACTGCATGTTCCTTTTTACAACTCCTCTTCTCTGTTGCACTTTCTCCTTCTTTTCCTGGTTCAACCATTTTTTTCTTATTTCCGTTATTATACCCCCCTTTGCTCTCCCTTTTTTCTTTTCTCTTTCTGCATGTTGCACCACCCACTCAAATTCCTCTGGCAACTCTTTTTCCCACCACTCCCATTCTTTTTCTTCAATTGTAAATTCATAACGTATTACGACTGTATATATGGAATTAATGGCCCAAACAACACATTGGTACAAAAAACGTCTAAATGTACGTCTAATAAACGTTAATAACGCGTTTAAAACCGTTTTAATGTCTAATAAACGTCTATTCGGCGGACATTTACACGTTTTTTATACCAATGTGTTGTTTGGGGGTTTGATCAAATTCGAAGTTGCAGTGATTACTAATCATTTTTGCAATTAAAAGCTAAACAAACAAAACGAAAACTGACAGTTTATTCATTATTTTATTTGCTATTAAATTTTTAAATTTGTTTAAAATCACTGTTAGAATAAGATTCTTAGTGTATAGAAAAAGTGACTGGTCGTTTATTATCTTCTATGCCATTAACTTCTTTAAATCTTTAACTGTTGTTAAATAAAATTAGTATAATACATGTTATCTTGAGAGAATTATATATTCACTTGTTACATTGTTCTTGATCGTTTTATTTTCTATCCTGTTCGCTTCGTAGTGGGTCCAGAGACGTACCCTTGATCTCTCCAAGTCGAAGATGTTGATAAGTACGAGGAGCGGCGCCTAGGTATTTTTCCATTCGTATTTCAGTTATTCAACCACACCCACTCACCGACATTGTAGCCAGCTGTGGTGATGTGGTTGTTAGAGATCATTTCACGACTAAAGAACCGTGAGGTGCGCGTCGGATACATTCGGAATTTGACGATCATGCGAAATAAATTCTAACTAAAAACATCTGCTGTAAACAATGTACATTAACTGTAATAGTTTATCTTTAACTGAGAAATAAATGCATACAAGACGATGAATATAATATAAAAAGATATGAAACACCAAGATGAAATAGAATTTGTAACAACTTGTGCAATAAATGTAGACACCTCAAACGCCGTATAAAAAGTGCAAACGTTTTTTGGTTAGCTAGTGTACTGACATTCGGAACAAAATTGGTTTCTGCGCAGCGGTTCTTTAGTCTTGAAATGAACTCTACCAACGGGGCCCGCTGCAAAGAAAGGTTGGTAACATAGTATAAAAGAACACTTCATTACACAAAATCTACAAAGCGGAAAACTCATTGTCAGATATAAACTTTTAGTGTTAGTTAGAGACAGGTGTCTTCACTAAAGGTCTATCTGGACCACGACATCAAATCTTATGTGAATCTATTGAACTAAACAAGATCATGACTGAATAAGTGAAGAAGGGGTTGGAACTTTTATAACGTGTATAGTTGATCATATTGTTTGTTTGTTGTTTAATAATCATTGTTCTCCTTAGTTATTTTTATGTTTTTTATAATTAATAGAACTAACTAATTAGTTGCCTCTCTGTACTGTTGATATCTCAAATGTAAAATTATTTAGTAGCAGTAATTATTATGTATTTTTTTTACATTTTTTCATGTTTATGTTGCTAAGGTAACTTGTGTAATTTGCAAAGTAACTTTGGTCGTAAAATGTGGTTTAATGGTAGACACCGCAACACTAAATTTGTTGATGCATTTGACTTCAACAAAAAAACAATTATTTGTATAGCAGCAAAGGCTTCACGTACGGAAATAAATACGTGTTCCGAGTTTGGACCGAGTCAATTTAGTAATCAGAATTGCAACAAGTAACTTGTAAAACAAACCAGATTCTAAGTTTTTAGAAGTGTCTGTGTATATAAAAAACGACTGATGGGTTCCGGTTGAAGTGGAAAGCTATCTGATGTTTAATAATTTCTTAATTCTTTTGGGTTTTCCTTTTCAATCTTATGAAACGATTGGTTTTGAATTATAATCAAATTATATGTAAAGTCTGAATTGAAAATAATAGTCTTCTATTTCTCGACGTTTTTGTTAGAAACACATATCAGTATTTAGTTATGAGAGTTTGTGAAGATAACTGCCCGGTGGTATAAATCATAGTTATCTACGTTATTAGCTGATGCCGTTAATAAATCGTAGCTATGAATTTGACAATGTCGTTAAGAAAACGATTCATTTTGTACTTCACCAACAATGACGACACTTAACGACATGATCATTAATTAACTGAATCGTCAAAGTTAACAATGCCACCGTCCCCACATCTAACAGTAAATTACCCTATTGCGCTATTTAAACTAACATGTAATTTTTCTTTGAAAAGTTGCAAAAATACAATATTTACAATATTAATCAAAAACATGATGTTGTAGTAAAGTTTAATTATATCTATGTATATGTTTGTATCTTATCTACAGTTCAAACGGTGATAACCCATGCAAGTCTATATTAAGTAACAACTTCTGCTCCAATGTTGGTAGAAATAGTTTGTGTTATTTTACTCGTAAACCAAGCACAAACAGGTAAGCAATAACAACTGCTAATATAATTAGAAACAATACTTCTTTTCAGAACAATGCAGCACACCGAACAACGAAACCGCAGAATGCGTATCTTTATATCAATGCACAACTCTGCTAAAAAGTCTACAAACACAAGATCCGAAAGCAATTAAATTTGTAGAAAAATCGCACTGTGGAATATGGATGAACGATCCATTAGTGTGCTGTGGAACTAAATCAAATTTTGACGAAAGTCGATTATTTGACAAACATAGTTGCGGGTACCAACATTCGGACGATTATTATCGAGAGAATTTTTGGAACCTACTTTAGAAGAATATCCGTGGTTGGTGCTTTTTAAATACGATTCGAATTTTTCTAGTATACGATGTTCCGGTACACTTATAAACAACAAATATGTACTTACTGTGGCGCAATGTTTAGAACAAAACCCGTAAGTACAGTTCTGTATCTCAGCAAAAACGTTGAGTAAATATTTTTATAGATTTGCTGTCCGTTTAGGCGAATACAATGTAAACACATGGAACGATTGTATTTACGACAGTGATAATTTTGTGTGTTCAGATAAGGTTATAGACATTGAAATTGAAGAAGCAATTATTCATCCATTTTATAATAAAAAACTGAAGCAAAACGACGTAGGCTTAGTACGATTAGGAGAAAAGATTCAATATAGCGGTACTCTATAAAGTAAGTTAAACATAACACTGATATAAACGTGTTGTAGATTACATACGACCGATTTGTTTGGCTTTCAAAAATAAGTACAACGTCAACTTAGGTGATACGATGTATGCAACTGGCTTTGGTTCAAAACAGAAGAATGGCGCTTTTGTTGATGTTAAGAAAAAGGTAGTGGTCACGTTAGCTTCAAGAAACACTTATTTCAATAATACAAATGTAACTCAGTATAATCGTGACAATTTTATATGCGCCATGGAATCACAAAATAATACCGTTCATCTCTGTGACGGAGATTATGGCGGTCCTTTAATGATATTAGATAAATTTCAGTGGTATTTACATGGTTTATATTCGTGGAGCGTTAATAATTGCAATGGGCAGGATCCTGTGTTTTTTACTCGAGTTGGCACTTATTTAGATTGGATTCGAGACAATGTTCACTTATAAACGTTATTACAAATAAATTATTTAAAATTTTTTTTGTTTACTCGTTATACTAGATACTACAAATAGTAGAAATCTGTAGCAAAACATTTATTTATTATCATTAAAGAACATTATGACATTCTAACTTGTCCGCGAGGTACAGGATGCTGGCGGGATTCAAGATGTTTTATCAAATTAGTTCTCGAGCAATTTCTACTGTTGGTCCGTCAGTCTGATTCATAGGAAACAGAATAGTTTATACTACTGCGCTTCTTTGTTTTATTAATCAACAGTCAAAGTAACACCCATTTAAGCGATTTCGTATAAAACGATTTAGCGATTCGCAGTTATGTGAAGAATCCGAACTGCTTTTGCTACATTTGTGCTAAATATACGACATTCGACCAGCGCAAGAACAGGACAAAAAACGTGAAATCTGTTATCAAACAAAATCCTGTGCTCCTCGTCTCTGTTCTACTGTTTGATACTCCGACCTAACCCAGTGGTTAAACGGTAAGCAAAATTAAATGTTTTTTGCTGTTTCCATAATTTGGCAAGGTATTATAACTAGGATTACTACTTCTGCACGACGAACATATTTTTGTATTCTAGGAAGAAGTCAAAAATTGGTTATCCGGATTGTTAGTCTGCTCTAAGCCCTGTGCTGCATGGTACAGATTACCCAGTACTAGTTCTTCTTTCATCCAATGAAATAAACAATGAAGAAAATAATAGAGAAAAAAATGACAGTGAAGTACAATCTATGGAATACACGTATGATTCCAACAGTGATATTAAAGAGCCGCATTTGATCAACCAAGTCGAACTGGACGATCTAGTTTGCGATTTGTCCATGTCCAAAAAAATCTGAACTGTTGTGTCTGTTCTTTCATGGCGTAATAGGACACATGAAAGAATTAGATAACAAATACGTAACAAAAGAGTGAAGTTTTTTTATTGATTCTAGCTCAAGGAGTCTTAAATCTGCACTACTAAACAATGACAACCAAAAACTATCAATTTATATTGCTCATGCCGTGAGAATTATAAAAACCTACGGAACAATGAACACTCTTGATGTTGATTAAGTACTAAGAGCATAATTGAAATATTTGCGGTGGTGGGTATCCTCTCTGCTAAGAATGCGGACTAGTTACACAAAGGACATGTGCTTTCTTTGCTTGTAGAATAGTTGCGATGATAAGAATTACTAGATAGTGAAAAATTGGCCACCCAAAAATTTACCTAGGTCGGACCGCACAACGTTTAACATGTACCTCTTTTAGATCATAACAAGATTTACCTACCTTCACTCTATACCAAACTGGGTCTTATGAAACAGTTTGTTGCAGCAGTAACTAACGCAAAATTGAAAGCAAGAGCTTTTGTATCAGAAATACGAAAATTTATAGAGATCCATTGTTCATATTGGAGTTCACTAAACAAGAACAAGCAGCTTGAAACGTATGAAACTTGTGGATACCTGCTAACAGCTTACTAGCATCTCGGTTGCCGAATGCTACTAAAGATGCATTTTTTGTGTTTGCACCCCATTTTCTTTCCGTCAAATATGAGAACGGGGAGTGACGAACATGGTGAAAACTAACATAATGGGAGATTACTGTTGTATGTGCACAAGCAAAAATTAAGAAGCTCTATACACTTTTAAATCAAGCTATTGTCAACCTTAGTGTAACTAAGGGTCCCCTGACTTATTTCAGAGCTAAATAAACATTTATAATTTACTTCTTAATTATAATATTTATTGTTTTTATCCCAAAGTACGCCCATTACTATTCCAAAAATTTCTCACAATAGCAATTCAATGTAGTCAATAGCATTATTCTTGATAACTTTTATACTACATAACGTTTCTTTTTTTGACGTGCTAGAGGAAATCTAATCTAAGGTTAGAGATAGAAAATCAATTTTGATCTTCAACTAATTTAAACAATATTTTGATTTGACAAGAAGGCCAAAAATGTTTACCCCTACATTCCTTATAATATAACTGAATCAAAAATTGGTCATTTTCAGGGTTGACAAAATACTGTTAGACATGATGTGACTTAAGCATTTTACAGAAAAGCACACAAAATTCCATAAAAAGGTCTGAATCAATTAACAACCTTTTGGAGATCTTGACGATGATACGACAAAATTTTGGAAAGAACAATAAAGTCATCAAGATATACAAATATGGTAAGATTAGCAAATCTACTTTTAAAAAAAAACTTTGAAAGATAGCCGAAATTTTTTTATACCAAACGGCATGCAATTATATCGAAAAGTACCAAACTAAGTCGTAAAAGCTGTCTTGTCTTTGTGTTTAGTTTGCACCAATACTTGATTATAATCTGATGTTTGTTTAGCATTGTAGAGTAGGTTGTCTAAACGGATTATATGGTAGTTATTGGCGACACTTATTGCATTTAACGTGCGAAAATCAATGCACAATTGCTTATTTTGATATTTTTTGGAATCAGAACCATATGAACCCTTATTTATGATCTTGGCATCTAACAATTTGCCGAGTTTATTCTTTAACAGTTGTTTACTCCAATCTGACATAGGGCAAAATAGCAATTGGAGTTTCATCAATCAATTTGACAGTATATTCTACAAAAGGCGCTGGTTCGTCGTTGGGACCAAAAAGAACATCGTTAGACTACAAAAAGTTGTCAAATTGCGTTTTTCTCAGAATTGCTAAGAGCGCTTTTTTTGTCGCGTTCTGTAATTGTGTAAAGACGGAGCTTGTTTTTCTTCTAAAATTGCATACAAAGAAGCTCTTGCGATACTGCATTTGGAATCAATATTTAGATCTGCAGTACCTACTGAATCAAAGTTTTTGAGTCTGAGGAGGAGACGTAAATAATGATAATCAGCTATGCATAAAAATAAAAATCTGAAGACTTTCAAACAGAGCAATCGATGCAATTACTTTGAATGAATCCAGGTTTACCGCACCCAAAACATGAAAATATTGTCAAAGCATACCTAGGTTTGGATTGGATTGTCGATAGACTCGGAAGTTGTCTAGTACTAGTAATAATAAGACTCTTCTTTTCGTCATCCTTGTTTTAATTTGCTAGTTTGCAACAGTCACTTTTAGAATAACAGAAATTTTACTCCACAAGCACTGTGTTTTTTTATTTGAAGAACAACAATGTTTCAACGTTTTTACACTTTTGGGTGGTGAGATACTTTTACGGGTTCTACGTTTTAAAAGTTTATAGACCATTTTGAAGTGAATTATTTTATGAAGAGCAGATTTTCTTGTTAACCTTAAAAACAAAGCACAAACGCGACTAATAAAGACATTTCTAGTTTAATCAAATTTTTGTTCATTTCCAAATAAGTCACGATAAATTTCATATATTGGCTTTATACAAACGTGAAGCATTTTTAAA
Source organism: Aquatica leii (assembly GCA_035610365.1). NCBI lineage: Eukaryota > Metazoa > Arthropoda > Insecta > Coleoptera > Lampyridae > Aquatica > Aquatica leii. The sequence goes on from CM069434.1 coordinate 409,566, forward strand.
ACAGAATGAAAATCTGGTATTTATGATTTAATTTCTTGCCACCAAGTACTGGCGTGACCTTCTAAAATAATAAGGAAACCTTTCAATGCATTTCTATCAGTTATATTTACAATTCTTGGTAAACTAAAATTGTTTCTATAAATGTCTCAAAGTCACTATCTTCAGTTCCATTAAACCGAGCTGTACACCACAAAAAGTTGTCATTTGGTACGAACGTTAGAGATGTATTTAAATTTTTATGATCTACCTGTTTCTGCACACCGTTGAGTAGCATCTGCAGCATCTCCAAAACTATTAAGATCTTATTAATTAATTAATTTCAATTAAAACCAAGTTTTAAATTAAAATACTCTGTACATAAATAAAATACAAAAGATAATATTCTAATCCACACTGACGTACAAAAAAATATTTAGCTTTTAAAAAAGAAAAACATACATACAGTTCGTTGGATGTCTTTGCAACGAGATAAGAACACTTTCAAATATTGTAAATTCTTGAATGCTTTAAGTTAAACAAAGCACATAATGTATCACGTGTTATAAAAGTTTTGTTTTTTGCTTAAAATATTTTTGCTTTTTACCCCACGTTGGGCGCCATCATTGTACTCATATTTCTTAAATATATACAAACAAATTTTTTTACTACATATAATATAACAAATTAGAATTTTACATAACATTGATCAAAACATATTGATCAGGCATAATAAGATCAAATTTTGGAATCATTTTGATTAATTTGATTTATAAAAATGTTTCTTTGATGCCATCAACTTTACAATCTTTGTTATACGTCGATTGTATCTGAATATTGATGCTGCTTTCAATTTTATTCAACACCAGTTCTTTAGATTTATATAGATCAAGAAAATGATAAAATATAATACCAACTTTAATTAAAAGTTATTAAACAATTCGGAATAAAAGCTAACTAGTAATAAACAATTCTTAGCTATTATCAAATATTATACAAGTAGTAGTCATGGAACCGATAATATGATATTAAAAAGCAAATTTTTATATACCTTGTGTCCCACGCTAGGGATACCCCATGGGATTTAACATGAGAAAATTGAAATTATTTTTTTCCTGCTTCCCAAATTAAAAAATCGCAAAAATTTTGACGCAGATTTAAAGTGGCACTTAAAACGTTTCTAAAAACAATTTTTTGATTATAATTTGATAATTAATAAATTAATTACAGGCATTTGAAATTCGAAATTTTGAAGGTTTTTTGCGCATGCGATTCAGATCGGCTATCTTCGGTTTTTAAAGTAATATGGATGCTAAAATTAAATTGTAGCCTGCCAGATCAACATTATGCAACTTTATTTTTGACGAAATGGAAATTTGAAGAACAAAGACCAGAAAAATTACATAAAATTTTCGTTAGGCTAAAAAAACCAAATTGCGCCCGCATTTGCGTGCTAATAACCCAGCTTATGATTCCAAATTGAAATAAACTTGAATTATGTTCAAGTAAATAGGTATTAAAAATCAAGTTAGCATTGATTTGTTATAAAACATTTGAAGTGTTGACAGTTTGGATAGAATTGTTTTACAAGCTTCGAAAATGAATGTAGAAGAAAAAATTCTTGTGGTAAAACAATATTTTCGAGGTGTTTCAAAGGTCCAAATTCGAAAAGACTTTGCTGTTTTTTTCGCAGATAGACCAATACCTTCTTTAAAGAGTATCAAAAAAACGATAAAATTATTTGAAACCACTGGCTCCGTAAATCCACCATGTAAATGTCAGCATCCACCACCCTTACACGATCATGAAGACAACCCTCAGAAGTTGGCAGTTCTTGCAGCTGTAGACCAAGATCCTGATGTTAGTTTGCGAAAAATTGAAATTAATGTAGGTGTTCCTCGGTCGTCAGCATTCAGGTACCTCAAAGAGGAGGGCTTTAACAGTTACCGTTGGCAATGCCATCAAGAATTATTACCACACGTTTATTATGCTCGTATGAGATTTTGTGAAATAATCACCGAAATGAACAATACCAATCGCAATTTTGTAAAAAACATTTATTTTTCGGATGAATGTTCATTTGAACTTGATGAAAGACCAAATCGACAAAATAATCGTACATGGTCTCTCGAAAATCCACACAAATTAGTAAATGGACCAAGTCAATGGTCGCTTGTTTATTTTCGGAACAAAATGAATCCCGATGAAATGCACGCAGATAATTGTAATTACTGTAAAATAATAAATAAATATAATTTTCGTATTTAAATAATGGGAACACAATTTTATTTATGCTTATGGTTGAAAATTTAAAAATTGAGAAGCGTCAAAAGATGACTTTTAATCTGGTTACAGTGACCCGTCCCGCAAAAAAAAATTTGTTAGAGTATTTCCGGTGACTTTTGTTATAAATTACAGTTTTATTATAATTTTATTCATTGTTTAAAAGCATCATGTACGTTATTCAATAAACAACTTTACTTACGTATTCCTCCTCAATTAAAAATTACATATAAAAAATTAATCATGGGATTTTTGTGGTACGTTAAATAACAATGTTATAATTTAACATAATAAAACCAGATTTTTTTCTAATATTTTTCTTTCATTAAATAACACTATTTTAATTTTATTGTTTTTTTTTAAATTTGAATAATATCCCACATTAGCAAAAATACTTATAATAGTAACTGTGTAAAATGTTTTACATACTTTTGCTAAAATTTGCAAAGCTAGCTAAACATCATTTTTTATGATATTTTAAAATGAGTGTAATGCAAGAAGTTAATGTTTTATCTGGTCCTATACCAAATACTGTTTTAAAGAAACAATCTTTGGGTCAATATGTGTTTGACGCCCTGAAGAGTAACTACGATCAACCAAGTTGTATGGTACCTAATCTTAATTACTTTTTTGTACCTGATAATATAAATTTATTTGTAGACAGACGCTGTTACCGGAAATACGCATTCATATAAGTATGTACTAGAAATTACATGCCAATTAGCAAATAGCCTTTTGCGAAATGGTTGCAAGAAGAATGATATAATTGCAATAAGTAGTGAAAATAGCATGCACGTTTTGTATCCTGTTATTGCGTCATTTTATATTGGATTAGGAGTAGCACCTTTAAATGAAAACTACACTGAAAGTAAGTAGGTCTAAGATATTATAACACTGATATTATTTACTACTATAAAATAAAAATGTTACTTTAGGAGTAATATCGTTTAAACGTAATTAAAGAAATTTAATTTAAAATTCGAATTTTGTTTTGAAGTATCACTTAATCGTTCCTTTTTAAAGACGTTTCGTCTCAAAAGTCTGGAGATGAGCATTATCAAATAAAATCGTTGTTATTAGAAACCTTAAGGTTAATTTATATAGATTCTTTTACACGATTAAAAACGTAACTGATTTTACTAAAATTAGAACACAGCACAGTACACTAATAAAATAATTAATTAGTATAATTTATATATCTCAGTTACTGTAGATTTCTAAACAACATTTTTGGATAAAACAATTACAATCACTTATATTTATCTTTACGACACACGCGTATTAACACCGAGCGTATATATTTTTTGTTTGTTTTATCTTTTTCTAGAATATTTTGTTTTTATTTAAACTGCTTTAAATATTCTTGAGTTTGGAGAATGTTTTACTATCTTTCTGTTCTAACTCAGAACAAAAAGCTAGATGCTGCATCCATATGAAAGGTCGTGGTAACAACAACAACTCTTTTCTATCACGATATTCTGCTTAGAGGATAACTGCAGACCAACCTTTAGACGACTGCTCCTCTTAGAAGACGATCACCAACATATTTCAAACTGTCTTCCAATCTAGGCCACAACCAAATTTGGGTACGTTACAAGCTACGTTTTGCGCGTTGACGTCATGTCTGATTTTCATTATGTGGTTGACAATTTACCGGATGTACCTAAAAGTCCTTACAGGTTGTATGTATGGAATCAAATGATTTGTCATATATGCCATTTTTTCGTATTTATTTAAAAAAACCGTTGAAACTCACGTTTGCTGGTAGAAACTTACTGGGTACATGCTCCAATCATAAAAACCTGTGAGACATAGATGCAAAAATTTAAAAGTGGTGATTTTTATTTAAAAGAACTTATTTGACGAAGACCCAACCCAAACTCAAAAATTATGCCACAAAAAACAATTAGCGACCCTTACCAGCAATGAGAAAGATCCGAACATGAGAATAGTAACATCATTTGTGAAATGCTGCTTCAACGGCACGAAAAAAAGTCATTTTTGTGTTTGTGTTTTTTCTGAAACTTGGTGAAACAGTTAATACTGATTGCTACAAACAACAAATAATTAATTTGAACCATGGTGTAACGAACCGTTACTGATTTAAGTTGGTTTGCGTTAAAAGTCTATTTATTTTGTTTTGATGATCCGTTACAAATTTAATTTTGTCACGATTAAAACTAATTTAGTTTTATTTATTAATATTAAAATTGTATTAATTAGATGTCCGATTGTAAATAAATAATTCAAGAAAATTCCGAGCGAGTACCAAACGCGCATCAGAGCGCAAGCTATTTCCGCTTAAAGTAGCTTCTCTCATCAGGGCGCATGTTATCCCCGCTTAAAATCATTCTCTCTTTTCGGACCGTCTGTTATAAGACCTAGCCCCCCAACAGTAAAACGCCAGTTTTAGTTGAAGCTCAATCCGAAGAGGACTCTGGGGTTCGAAAGCAGCTAGCTGAACCAAAAGTTAGCCCGGTTTAAGTATATTAACTAAACCTCCGAAAAATACCGCTTCCCCTCTACTTTTTTCTAACCCTCCTTACCGAGCGTCGTACTTGTAGTGTTGGGCTTTGGCCTGCACAATACGCCGTCAGCATTAAGTCCAAGTAACGTGTTGAGAAATTTTTGCTACTTCTTCCACTCTATTCCTTACCAGGTCGTCGTGTTCGTAATGTCGGACTTTGGCTTACGTAATACACCATCAACACTAAGTCAAAGTAACGTATTGACAAAATTTTAGCTTTGGCTTGCGTAATACCGTCAACGCTAGGTTCAAGTAACGTGTGAGAGATTTTCGCACGTGTACTTGCTCCATTCTAAGCCCGTTTCTTTACCTACTATCCGAACCCGAGTTCATCTCTTCCACTCCGACGGAGGTTAATACCGTTACTGCATGGTCGTTGCCGCTTGCCGAATGCACGCTTAACCGTCATTATTTTTTTTTGTTCTTTTTACGCTTGCTTGGTTTTCATTTCCGTCACTTTTGCTCCTTTTGATTAGCTTGCCGAAACTACCGTTCCGTCACCGTTACTTATAAAGTTATTTTATTTACTGGTGTTTTTTATTTCCGTCGCGTAGTTCCGTTTTTAGGACCGCTCAAAGTCCTGGACAACCGTGTCTTTACTGCAGTTACCCGGACAACACCGTCGAACAGGAAAGTAAACACCTCGTACAAATCTGGCGCCCAAAAACCTTTCTATTTTACATAGATAAACAGAACGTCCTAAGTAAACGTCGCAATGCATTGATTGGAAAACGTCTAGAATGTGCTCGACGACACAGTAAAGTTATTTTTTGCAACACAGCAAAATCGGTGAAAGGTGTATTAAAATCACTTAGATAGAACGATAGAATTATCGCACGCGCCGTACTTTTGAAACCTGACACGCACTGGTTAAGTAGCACTTTGCAAATTTTGAAGAAGACGAAAACTGGCTTGATGAATAGTTTGGTTCAAAGAACCAACAGTTTTTCTTGGGATGTTCTTGATAAATTGCCAAGAAAATAAACAAAGTGTGTAGAATTAAACGGCCAGTACTTTGGTAAGTGTTTTTCCAAACCACCTTATGTACATCGTCTATCTTTTTCATTAATTTGCTGACGTGGTTTAGCAATTTTTTTCTCCAATTTTTGTCTAAATTGCAGGTTGCATGGAAATCGTAATTCGCAATTAAGCATGACACAGAATTTTGTTTGATCAGTTTTTTTTTTAAATCAATGACTAATATGCTATTAGAAACCGGTGCAAGTTTTTTTTCGATCTTCCGACCCCATTTTTGGTAGTTTTTTTTATTGCAGACTCAAAGTTTCTGCCTTGGTCAGAATGTAATTCTAACAGAATTCCAAACCACGAAAAAAACTCTTTTACCACGACATTTGCAACTGTTGCCGTGTCTTGATTGCTTATGGCGTAAGTCTTTGCCTATATCGTAAAGTAATCTATCGCCACCAAAATATATTTGTTTCCTAAATTGGACTTTAGGAATGGTTCTGCAATGTCAATCACCATATTCACGAAAGAGCTTTTCACGTTATAATGTTTTATCGTTTTTTACGGTTTTAATTCATTTTTTCACTTTCAAAGAATCCGTCTGCGCACAGTAAACTGTAATGTTTCTTTCTAAGCACGCATTTTTTATTGTTGATCCCCATACAGAAAACCACAGAGTTAGACAACGGGGCCAGACCTGGGCCAGTACTGGGAAACCTAAGTTTGGCGTACCTGTATTGGCCCAGACTTGGCCCAGGATTGGGTAGCTCAACCTCGGCCATTACATGAGGATCCAAGCTTGGCCCTAGAGTGGTTGACCCAGCTTCGGCCATGCAAATTATTAGCTTAGCTTGGCCCAAGCTTGGATAACCCATCCTTGGCCATTCTATGAGAATCCAAGTTTGGCCCAAGCTTGGATAACCCAGCCTTGGCCATTCCATGGAAACCCAAGCTTGGTCCTACACTGGTTAACCCATCCTCGGCCATGCTCATTCTTACCCAAGCTTGGCCCAAGCTTGCATAACCCATCCTTGGCTATTCCATGGAAACCCAAGCTTAGGCCAAGACTGGTTAACCCAGTTTTGGCCATGCAAATTATTAGCCAAGCTTGGCTCAAAGTTTGTATAACCCATCCTTGGCCATTCCATGAGAATCCAAGTTTGGCCCAAACCTGGATAACCCAGCCTTGGCCATTCCATGGGGACCCAAGCTTAGTCCTACACTGGTTGACCCATCCTCGGCCATGCCAATTCTTACCCAAGCTTGGCCCAAGCTTGCATAACCCATCCTTGGCTATTTCGTGGAAACCCAAGCTTGGGCCAAGACTGGTTGACCCAGCTTCGGCCATGCAAATTATTAGCCAAGCTTGCCCCAAGCTTGTATAACCCATCCTTGGCCATTCCATGAGAATCCAAGTTTGGCCCAAGCCTGGATAACCCAGCCTTCCTATTCCATAGGGACTCAAGCTTAGTTCAAAACTGGTTGACCCAGCCTTGGCCAAGGCTGGATTATCCAAGAAAATAGCAATAATAATTTTTTTTCAATTTTAAAAATTTTAAAAAATTGGTTAATAAGTTGAGTTATGATAATATCGAAAGTGTAGAATTGAAACTTGAGCCGTTCGGTTACGTATGGCGAGATTCGGGTATTTTCGTTTAGCGCAGCCGCCATCCTTGTTTACATCATCTGTTAGTTAAATGTAAGATTTTTCTCATTGCTAGAGTAGTAAAGGTGATGAATCAAATCTCCGAGTTTCAGTTATACAGTCATTTAATGTTAGTACTTTTTAACTAGAAGGAAAAAACCTTCAAATATAATTTCTTCTGTTTACTCCGCAATTATCACGAGGCAATGCTACTAAAAGTAATTATGTCTGATTCTTACCTTAGAGTTTAAAGATGGCGTGCGTTAAATAAACCAAAAAAGTTTTGAATAAAAAATCTAATTTAGATGTTAACCGGCAAAGTTTAAATAATCAAAGTGTAAACATTAGCTGTGTGAGTGACGTTAATGACCCTGGTGATACAGAAAACCAAAAAATATCAAACAAAAGGTGCCAAAATTGAACTTGAATGTGAACTAGTGATGGAGAATAATAACTGTACTAGCTAAATGTTAATATAATTTAAGACGAGATCTAAATAGTAATTAAAAAACTTTATGTAATCTAAATAGTACATAATACAAGTAATAACAATAAAGTGTAAATACGTTCATACAATTATTTATTCCATTTTTTTATTAATGCTTAATTCTTGGCATTTAATTTTGAGCTAGTTTTAGCAATTAAGCGTGGCCCAGTACTGGCAACTAAGCATGGCCCAGGTCTGGCAACTGAGCATGGCCCAGGTCTGGCAACTGAGCATGGGCCATGATTATCATTCCAGACTTTTTCCAAAGCTGGCCCAAGCCTGGCCTATAGGCTTGGCCCAGGCTCGTACAGACTTGGGCCCAGCCTGGACCAAGCCTGGGCCTATGGTACTTTCCTCTATGGATCGTCGCCCGTTTGCTTTTCAGTCTCAATTTGAGATCATTTTTATGTTTATACCGCAACTGTTCAAGTTCCTGACATTTACCATGTTAATTCTTCAAAGACAATTGATTTTTTTTGTAATCGTAATCAATTATTGCAATTTGCCAAATATAGCCTTCTTGAGAAAGCACAAGGTTACGATGATTACTTGTAGCACAATGTTTTTTTTATAATTTAGCTATTTGTCTTTTCGGATTATAAAACCGCAATAGCCATTTTAATACGGTGTAGTCCGTTTTTAGTAAAACTTTACATTTATACAAATATTCGCTCCATAAACTTTATGGCTGCTAACAATTTTCTCCTAGTCTATCTTTTTAAACTTGTGAAAATATTTACTAGCGTCTGTGTTCAATACAAATTTTTCTTCGCTTTGTCAGATAACTTAAATTTGAGAAGTTACTAGGATCTTTTTAGGAAGCGCCGATAATTGTTTCACAACTCAATGAAATTTTGTACCTGATGTTTGTCAATTGGTGTAGAGGATGTTTACGCTGCTCGAACATTAAATGAGTCAGCTTTTACTCAATTTATAGATACTACAAAGTCAAGATATTGAACTTTTTTTGAAACACGTTGTACTTTTTTTTGTTAGGTTTTATGGTTCAATTAAATCGTTGGAACACTTCATTCAGATTGTTTAAATGCTCTTTAAACGACTTGTAGCTACAATCACGTCGTTTATTATATATTATATACGTAGTTGACGTCAAAAAGTAACCATAATTGGAATAAGTCAAGTAGAAAAACACTAAACTGTGTTAATAGTAAAATACATAGAAGGAACTTGTTTCATACGTTGTGTTATCTTAATTAACTAAAATAGCAAGCTGGAGCGTTGTTACATGCAAAAGATGTTAAAAGAGCGATACCTGATTAAAAGTAATATAAACGGGATTAAATTCAAAAATCTTTGAGTAATTTGAAAAACTCAAAAATGCGAAGATAAAACTCCAAATCAAAAGGGCGCCAGGAAGGTTTATAGCTCAAAGAGAGTTTCTGGATCTTGTTAACTGAAAAGCTCGCTATACTGCTGAATAGACTCCAAACAGAATATAGTTTATCAGAGTGTATTACGCTTTAATTCTGTAACTATAAAATTTACACAAATACAAACGTCGACGGAATTATTACAGTTTAATTATTGTGGTAAATTCTTGCAATTTTACAGATGTTTGGTTTTCAGTGTATTGGTATTGTTTTTCTGCTATTCTTCTAAAATTATTTGTTTTACGACAGTTTTTTTAAATAATATCAGATAACAAAAAAGTATTAACTAATTGTTTTTATTTTAGGAGAACTAAAGCAACTATTAAGTATATCAACCCCAAAAATAGTATTTTGTTCTATTCGCACAGCATACAAATTTATTAAGATAAAAGAAAAATGCGAGTATATAGAAAAGATTGTACTATTAGATAGTTTAGAACTGTTGCACGACACAGAGAGCCTGATGTCATTTATCTCCTTTAAACCAAACACAAACATAGTTGAAACATTTCAGCCACTAGAATGTGACTGGAATGACACTATTGCTCTAATAATGTGCTCTTCCGGTACTACAGGAATACCAAAAAATGTGGTAGTAACTCACAGAAATGTCATTGTTACAATAGAAAATATAAAGTAAGTATTTTATAAGGAATTTACTTTATAAATAAGATTTTCCCATTTATAGGGATCCATCAGTCGGAGCTTATCTATGTCTCAAACCTGGAGATCATACCATTACTTTTTTACCAATGTTTCACGCTTTCGGTTTAATAACAATATTGAAACAAATTGTTTCCGGTTACCATACTTTGTTAATATCAAAATTTGAAATAACGTTATTTTTAAGTACCGTACAAAAAGTATAAAGTAAAATGTTTATGTTTAACTCCGCCTGTCGTGGTAGCTCTGATGAAAAGTCCAGAAATTGATAATTTTGATATATCTTGTTTGGAAGAAGTATACGTGGGGTCAAGCTCACTTGAGAAAAACGTTCTGCAAAGTGCTTTAAATAAGTAGGTATAATTTTATTTTGTAAATTGCTATAGAAGCGCAAGTGCTTAGCTGTAGATCTGTGTGTGACTTCAGATGATTTCCAAACAGACAAAACGGTGGTTAGCATCTGGGACCATTTTCAAATTTACATTGACATTGTTTACCAAACGTTATACGTTGTGATTTTAGCCTACGGCGTATTCAAAACTTATTTAAACTACGCGGGTATAAAATCAACTTATCAACGTTTCCACCTCTATAGCAATTTACAAATTATTACGTGTTTATAGTAAACTATATTATGAGATGACTCTGTCATCATATTTCGTTTATGTAATATTTTATATTACAGCTTAAATAATAAATACAATTGTTGATTAACAGGTTAAAGATTAAAAGCATTAGGCATGCTTACGGAATGACGGAAGCTACGATGTTGTTAACAATCAGCCCGGTTAACGATTTTAAACTTGGTTCTTCCGGAAAATTAGTACCGTACTTAATGGGAAAAATTATTGATTCAAACACTAAAGAAAATCTTAAAGCATATAAAACAGGCGAATTATGTTTTAAAGGAGACGTGATAATGAAAGGTTATCTTAAAAATGAAGTTGCGACTATAGAAACTATTGACAAAGATGGTTGGTTACATACAGGCGATTATGGTTTTTATGATAGTGATGGGCATTTTTATATACAAGGTAGACTTAAAGAAATTATAAGATACAATGGTTTTCAAGTAAGTATTTTGCTACACGATTACCTAGTTTAATTTATATTGTCACCAAGATATCTCCAACCGAAATAGAAATGCTGCTTTTGGAACATCCTCAAATCAAAGATGCCGCCGTATTTGGGATTCCTCATAAAACTGCTGAAGAAGTGCCCGCTGCTTTCGTGGTATTACAACCAAATTCTTCGTTGACAGAAAATGACGTGAAAAAGTTTGTAGCAAGTAATTATTTGTTATATTTGGGATTTGTTGAGTGTATTTTTGTTTATACATTGTAGATGAACTCGTTTATTATAAACATTTACGAGGAGAAGTCAAATTTCTAGATGAAATTCCAAGAACACTCACTGGAAAATTTAATAAAAGCAATTTATCAAAATTATTTTTGGAATTGTCTTTGTAGTAATAATTAACAAAAAAAATAATTACAAAAAGAATCAATATAAAAAATAAAAAAAAAATAAAGTTTTAAGTTATATTTTAGCAACATATTGATTTAATTCAAAAAATACAATAAATTGTTGACGTTAAATTATTAATAAAATGTTCAGCAATTGCTTATTATTTGCATTAGTTATTGCTTTATTTAGAAATTAGCCACACTTTGGTGCCAAAAAATATTGAAATAAATGATGTAAGTACAACTTAAACAAAGTAAAACAGACAGAATTCAAAACGTTGTTTTATACTTAAGAAGATTCAAGGTAAGCTGTCAGAAACATTTCTTTTGTGAACGGAGCTTTAAAAATTTCTTGCATCTCTAGAAAAACCCTTAAAAAAATATAGAATAATGTTTAAATGACTAGTAAAATAACACTCGACAGTTTGTTTAGAAAGGCAAATAAAAATAAATTAGTGCTACACATTAAAAAAGCAAAAAATATCGTATGATAGTACCAGATGTTCGAAAGCTTGCTTATTATTTCGCCAAAAGTCTATCATAAGTTAAATAAAAAAAGGTATTTATAATCGAGAAAAAACCTAATAGGTAAGCTTAAGCTTGACGTTAAGTGCCTAAATCTGGCTTGATTACAATCAAATTAATTCAAAGAAACTTGACGAGTGTTAGGTCAGCGTACGCACCACAGCTGTATTACTTAAATGTTATGTATAATTTATTCCTCATCTACTGTTAAGTCTAGAAGTCTAATAAAACAGTACTTTGCTTACTTACTTACTTTGTCTCATTCTTACTGAAACTTTTGTTTATGCGTTTATACAACCGTTTTGTTACGTTTTCTTGTTATCGATTTGTTTGCTTTTCTCCTTTGCCTAATTTATTCTACAGTAGATTTATTTTACGTTAAGATTGGCGCCCATTTTTTTTAGCAGCATTTTAGTTAACTACAGTTTTTTGGTTGTTGTTAACAAGTTCCGTTAAAAAAAAGTTTGATTTCTTTCTTAGTTAGATTTCGGTTGCTATTCGGAGTTCTTTGATTTTTTCCACGTCCTGATGAAACTTTTTACGAAAGCGGACAAAATGTTGGCAACTTTAATTACAACACGGTCTAAACCCGGAAGAAATTCTTATGTTATAACAACGTTTATGTGTTACGTAGTACAAAAACGGGAGATGAGTAAAGCGTGCTGAAGTCATGGCAAACCAACGCCTAAAAAAGTTTTTTTTCTGTTACCATGTTAAGATATTACACCCTGCCTGTTACACTTTATTACGTTAAAAGAGTTTTGTGTAATTTTCGTACTGTATAAGCTTCGCCCAATTTTTGCTACATTGAGAGTAGTAGCTGTCAGCAGGGGTACAATCATTTTTTCGTTGTATGTGGTACGGTAATCATTTAACATACACGTCCGGTGGGGCTTTCATCTCTAAATATTTACACGCATCTACGTTATAAATGCGTGTAGTACTTTTGGGGATATTATTGAGAAAATTTTTATAATGACGTCAGAATGTAGTGAAACGGGTGTTACATCTACGTTAATTAAGGATATAAAAACATTTGATAAATTACTACAATTATCAGCGTTTTGGTTTTGTTTTTTTAAAATGTAAAAGTTAGGACTACAAGTTTAAGTTTATGTACAATGTGTTGCTCAACCAAAGGAGGCTTGCATTAACAATAATTGTCTGTGATCTATACCAACATTCTAGCAATTGATCGCATTTAGGTAACTTTACTTTGCTTCTCTTTTCTAACTTCTCTGTGATAAAATAGAAATATCTTCGTGCTCCAATTTGTATGTTATCATTTGTTCATTTTCAGCTTTTGATAGATTTAATCGGTGTCTTCCATTCTAGTTTCTAACCGTTTTGGCGCCTTTTTAATCTTACGTTATAATTAGCACATCCAGACCTACTATCCGCTTACCGATTTAACTGAGTTAGCCGTCAGCAATTAAGTTACGAGAAAATACTTGTAATAACTTTAACTAATCTCAGAGGTTCCTAAGCTTTTTTGTGTCGTAGACCCCTTGCCATGTTTTTCGGATTTGGGTAAAAATTTATTGTTAAAAACTTAAAGTAAAAACACAGTTTTATACATTTATTAATTGAATTTAAATTAAAACTACTCAAAATAAAATTTTGTATTTATTATATAAAATATACGTAACATACAATAAACATAAAATAAACTAAGCAATAAGTAAAGGTATTTAGTAAGAAGGATGAACTTGATGCTTTAATAATAAATTATCAACGTTTGGCGTCAATTTTTTAAGGTTTAATCTTAAATCTCCTCGGCTAATGATGTCGTCTGTTTCTTTTTTCGTTAGGAGATTGGTAACAGCGCTAAACCCCCTTACCACTAGGTGTGACGATGAAAAGGAAATTAAAAATTTCCTCGCTATATTCCATAATACGGGATAAGTTGTTTTGCAGCCAGAATTGCTGATATCCGTTTTTGAACTGAACCTTAAGTTCTTCGTTTGTACTTAGTTCAGTTAGTTTCTCTTGTATTATGACATTCGTTTCTTCTATGTCACCATATGGGTTAATTATCCACGGTGGTATTACCATAGTCAAAACATCCTCAAACCTAATTTCAAAATCTAAATGGTGGGAATTTAAATGTTGAATGTAGGTTGAAACGTCGTTTTCCTGGCAGTTTGTCTGTGACAAATTGGGGAACTGGGAAAATTCGCCCCGTCCAATATTTAGCTTCATTAGTTTAACTCTGGCAAGAAACGCTGATAAATGGATTTTGTTTTAATCAAATTTAGACTGTCGCCTTGTAACTGCAAATTAACCATATTAAATTTTGTAAACAAATCTGTTAAATAGGCGATGTCCGTTTTCCACTTCATTAAATTGTTTTTTAAAATTTTATCTTTAGTATCCAAAAATTCTAAAATAGTCTCAAAAAGTGCAAAAAATCTTGTCAAACATAAGCCTTTCGACAGCCAGCGTACTTCAATGTGAAGGAGTAATGGATGAAAGTGTTCGCCATTTTCTTCACACAACGCGTTGCTTCAGATTCGGTTTACTGCATCAATGACTAATTGAAGAGATTCATGCAATCTAACACTCAAATTTTTAGCAACTAAATGTTGTCGATAGATGACGCAATGTATTGCTAACACCCTTGACACATTTTGTTTTAAATAGCTTATAAATCAACGATAACGTCCAATCATGGCAGGTGCTCCATTTGTAGCTACGGATATTATATTTGATAAAGGGATTGCTTTTTCAATGAAGTAATCTTTCAAAACATGAAATATTGATTCACCTTTAGTGTCGATTGTCAAAGTTCTTGCATAAAGCAGTTCTTCGTAGATTTCTTGGTTCATAATAAAACGAACGCATGCCAATAATAATGCTGCATTACCAGGTAGAGTTGACTCATCCAGTACTATAGAGAAATGGGTCGTTTGCAAATAATTACACAAGAAGCTTTCAATATCAGAATTCATTTCATCAATGCGTCTTTCAACAGTATTGTTGTTTAAGGGAATTATTTTAATGATATTAGATGCGGGTTTATGTAAAACAGTTTTAAAATCTTTTCAACGGCTGGCAAAATTAACTACTCTTCGCTAGTATGCGGTTTTCCGGATTTTGCTATAAGTAGCGATATATTGTAAGACGCCCGCAAACCATCATAGTTTCTTTGTGACGTCGAAGCGAACATTCTGTCCAGCGTGGGTCTTCTGAAGTTTATCTTTGAGTGTTTGAAGGTACTTCAAATCTTTATCTGTTTTATCAGGTTGACATCTTCTGAGATGATTCTGCAGCTTAGATGGTTTCATAGCGTCATTGCCCAAAACTTTGTTGCATTAAAGGCACATTGTTTGTCCGACAATGATGGAATGAAGCCAAGTTTCAAATAGTCAACACTGTACTGTCATGGCATCAGTCATCTGTGGGCAAAGTTAATCTATTTAAATAAGACATAAAGTCCAGCAGCTGTATATTAAATAATCAAAGTCAAATTTAAATCGTATGGTCTTAGATATAATGGCAGGCATAGGCGTAAAGCCATTATAAATTGTTACGGTCGAATTTTCTTTACGTACGCCTATGTTGTTACGGACGAAATTTTCTTTGCGCACGCCTATGTATTCCGACGTGGAATTACTTTACGGTTTGGACGCCCCTAACGATCGTTTACGCGCGACTGTCATTTACGACGAGTTCTTCAATCTGAAAACTACATGAAATGGCCGGTGAATGGGCGATTGAACGTTTTCTAAACTTATCCACCGTCATGGGGACCAATCTATAAGTGTATAACACTTATTAATTCGTTTGCGTCGTCACCGGGTAAGATTATAACTCTCATTTATTAAAACTCTGTTGTAATTTCTCGTAATTTGATAGCCGTTCCGCCACGTGCGAGTACTTCGTTCCTAATTGTTAACTGTTAATGAGGGATCCATTTCGAATAACAATTTCGTCAAATAAATATTCTCTGAGGCATACGACATATGGCAAAAACCGAATGCACCGAAGTTAACTAACAACTGTCGAGATTCTACTCAGGCGGCAGATACCTGCATAAATCACAGAAAAGGGGTATAACAGCATCCGATTTTCGGGTTGTGCTATGTGTGTACTTTAAAATTTAAGTAATGATTTTGTAGATTTGGATTTCGTGAGATATTAGGTTGACACGATTTGCGATTCAAATTACTTACAGGGTTAAGTGTCGAGGAAAGTACTTTCTTCACACCAGGAGAATTCCTGTATTTGTGGTAAGTGCTTTTATATCTTTTCTTTCGTCGTCAACGAGGTTACTCACGAAACTTTCACTAATAGTAATTCCGTACTGATTACCGTAATTGTAGTACCATTTAATTAGTAAATTTGCTTATACTACGTATGCTGTGTTCTACCCTTAATTATTGTGATAATTTAATCTTAATGCCATACTTATTATCATTGTTTTATTGTCAGTAATGCCATATTACTAATTATGTAAACGATATTTACTACAAACTATTTTTCGCTATATATTTTACTGTAGTTTACTTATGTACGGTGTGTTGCCTATACTACTGGCATTTCTGTAATGAGAAGTCTTATATTCTGTGATAATCATCAGCGATTCTAGATTAAAGTTGTTATTGGGGTTAGTTATTCTTTTATGACAACATACCTGTCTCTTTGGATCGTCGTTATCTAATAACAGACGCTGGCTACTCGAACAGCCGAGTAAAAGAGATTACGAACCTAACATAGTGTTACAAGTTTATACCGTTCTGTCCTGAGCAAGATAGAGAATTACTTTGGGATAAGCTCTGGCGCCCTACAACATCTTTTCTGTATTTAGTGTGGACCTCCCCTCTCTCCGAATATTGTGAGTTGGCCGTGCAGGTTCGTAAAACACAAAAGCTTGTAACAAAATGAATGTGTGAAGGGTAATGTTATAAATGTTACTTAAGGTTTTGATATGATGGAACTTTGAGGAAATTTGAAAGTAACATGACAAAAAATGTTAAAATAACGAATAATAATAACAAATTGTTATCCGATTTATCTCTACGTACATTCGACTGTCATGTGTAAAAATTGACTGGTTCCACTTTAGCAATAATACAAAATTTTAATTTTAATATAGAAAAGTATGTACAGTGCAATTTTCATAATCCGAACTTCCGTAATCCGAACATTCCAGTAATCCGAACTGGCCCTCAGTGTAACGACCAATGGACAAAAGCACGATTTTTTTACTTTTTTGTAAAGTTATTTGGTAAGATATATGTATTTATAAAAGAGTAATAAATGCCTAGCAAGGTAGTAAATAAGTAAATGTTGACACACGTACATATTTATTTATGTGACCGACCAAAATATGTAGTTTAATTCCAAAGTAATTTTTAAAAAAATTATGTTTTATAGGTACTTTTATAAATAAAGTATATGTCTTTATATTATAATTAAAATGGTGTAATGTAAGTAAATAGGTACTATCAGTGTATGTTGAAATCCACTATCGTGGACCCCAATTTTTATTTCATGGGCCCCCAAATTTTTTTTTCGTTTACGTAGACCCATTGCAGGTTGTCATAGACCATTGGGGGTCGATATAGACTGAACTAATGTGATTGAATGCTTTTGCATTCTTCTAGAAACTAATCAAGAATAAAGCACAGCCGTTCACACAAGTACGCGTCTGAAATTTTAGAATAACGTTTAAAACTAGTGTTTTCTAAACCTTTTTAAAAAACTTTTATTTTATTAATACTATCAAGTAGTCAACACTCTATACACGTTTGTATCTCAGATATTAAGTAACATAAGATATATTTCACTTAAAAAAACATTTTTTTAAAATCTTAGATCAGCTGTAATATTATTTAACTATAAATGCCTAACAGTTACCTTTAACATCAAACTTTGTTTTTTAGAATATGTAAATTGTAAAGTATATCTATTGTTGCAATTACTGATAAAATACTGCCAACTGATAAGAATAAGTTACTACACAATCAAGTACAACAAATGGATTAGAAACGTTGTATGATCTAATGGAAATAGAATTCTATTGTGTAGCTGATAGAAAAGAACAACTTTGACTGATAGGAATGAATTTTCCAGTTAGCAACGTTATTGATAAAAACATCTACTCCAACTTAATCTTAAAAAAAATTAATGTACATTTATTTACAATGTAGAAATCGTTATTTGTAAAGATTACTAAAAGTCATTAACCAATATAAAACTTGATTGTTGTAATAATATGAAGCATTTTAAATTTATGCTTTGTCGTTGGTCCTTTTTTTTACCTTTTCGTATTTTACTGGTTAGTAATTTCTGCAGTTTTTGCTATTTTTTCCCAGTATTTTTGATTATTCTTTTTGTTGTTGCTACAGTTTATACAATTTTTGAACATATCTGATTGGTACTGGAACTGTAGATTGATTAATCCTCTATTGCTCGTAATTTCGCTGAGTCAAATTTGCAAGATTCATTTTTATTTAAAAATTGAAATGTTTTAAAGTCGGCTTGCAACACCGCTGGGTGGATTAAACAGCATGGCTGTGTTGTTGCCGGTTCCAAGCTTGCACAAAGCAGGGGAGACAGTTACAAACAGGGTTAGCTACCTACTTGTAGATGTAACATAACAAGATTGCTCACAGACAAGACAAAAAATTGAACAAAATAAAAGACGATGTGTAAACATCTTAGAGAAAAATTGTATTAATGTAAGTAAAGCAGCATTAGAAGTATGTAGAAAATGATACAAAATAGAAATAGAAAGCAAAATAATTTGAGTTAAAACTCCACAACAAATATTTGATAAACAAATACTAAAAGTCTGCACCGAACGTTTATTAGAAAAACTAGAATTAAAAGTCTGCAACAAACATTCGGTAAATTAACACTAAAAGTCCGCTACAAAATTGCGATAAAAAAATTAGTTTGAAGTGATCGCGAGAATTTAACTATAAATTTAAAGTAACTTATAAATACAAAGTATTGAAGTCTAATTAACATTAATAAATTTATTAACGATTACAAGTATTTAATTCGCGACGAATAAAATAAAAGTGGTGTGTTAAGGTTAGTACCAAATTCTTAATTATTATCTAGGTTAACACTGCAGACTTTTGGATCAACGACGACGATTCAGGTTAAGGAGAGTAGTAGTTAGTAACCATTAATATGCATTTCAATAAACTCTAATTCAAAATTATTGCAACCGCTCGGTCAGAGAATCATCACAGCCTTTTAAGAACTTTTACAATGCAAATTAGAAATAAAATATACTATCATACAACAAATCATGGAATTCAAATACGTAGGCATAAACATACCAAGCACACGAGACACATATAAAGAAGTAACACTGTAAATAAAAAATTATTTCGAAATAAAGAACGTTTAATAAAAAGTAAAAATAATAATTTGACCACGGCAGCAATCGTAAGCACAGATCTCTGGGGGTGGGCTTGAATGAAAATAAATACAAAGACGTGAACTCCGTTAATTTATTAACTATAACTTAATATACTATTTACATTAGAGAACAAAGAGCAATATTTGAATTAAACATATAAGCAATAAAACAGGATTTAAAATAAAATATTAGGGCGCCAACCACCTTTAAATTGGTGATAAAACGTAAAATCTTACATCTAATTATTAATTGCTATTAAATGCAAAAATAGTAAACGGTTAATTTGTTATGAGTGAAAAGTTTTAATAACACAATCTAATTACTTGAATGTAAAACGTAACAGGTAGTATTAATTCCAGTTGACTCACCATATGATATGACGTTATCGTATAGCTTCTATCTTTAGCACATACTTTGTTGTAGTGATAAAATTCTTCTAAAGGAATGTAGATTTCCAAACACAACAGTAAGCAAAAACCAATGGATAATAAACTCCAATAACGAAAAATCCAGTAATTAAACGACAAAACCAAAATAAAAGATCCAGTTAGAACCAAAATACCAGAAAATAAAAAGACCCTAAATATAAATAATTAGAATGGTTATTTAAATGACATGCTGTACTCACGTTACACTTAGCAACGGTCTTCAAAATAAATTCCTTTGTCTTGCCATTGCGCAACATTCTGAAATCACTAAAAATGTTGAATTCGATAGAAAAATTTTATCAAAATAAAGGTAAACTCACCAATAATTAGATGGAATGAATAAAAATTAAATTGTATGCGTTTTTACGCCATAATCAAGAAAATTTGACCCCGCATCACTACGACACGCACGCCAAGCGTGGCCCCAAACGGAAGTGTCAGCTTAAGCTAATACTCAAGTCGGTTAAAACAACGCGACGTTGCCAAACTGAATAAATTTACATGCAATATTAGTTGCAGAAAATAAACGAAAGTAAAATTGAATTTTAATTGTAATGAACTCTAACGGGACGTTACAACACAAATTGTTATCTGAAGATCCTAGGGAAAAATAAATAAATCTTAATTGAAAAGAAAACAAAAAAAAGTGGCGTGACACCGATACTCACATAAGCGGCGGTAACGCAAACCGACAGTACCGCAAAAGACGATAGCTAGTAAACAAAAATAAGAACACTAAGAGCAATAACTGGAAAAGCGATGCAACATATAGAAAATTACGAAATTTATCATCAGTAGAAGAAAGGAAACGAACGCTCGTGTAAACAAAATGGACACTGATCGATTACCAAAAATACCCCGAGACAACATCTTACACCGCTTAACAAAACTAACGTTAATGAAATATAGGCACTGCTTAAATAAAGGAGAAGAAAGTATTTTCTAAGATACGTATACGTGGCAATCTAAAACTACGTCAAAAAAATTATCGAACAAATATCGTTTTTAAAGTATCTAGGCTTATTTATTAACTAACTAAGCAATGCAAAAACTAAGATAAAACTAAGAACAGACGAAGCACACAAAGACCTTAACAACATGAGGACACTACTGGCAAACTACAACCTTTACATTAGATTTCGTACTACGGTACTACTTAATCCGGTTTTTCTATATTGATGTCAGAGCTGGACCCTCGATGAAAACACAAAAAAAACGAATAGATGAATTTGAGATGTACGCTTTTATACAAATGTTCTATGTCTACTGAGTAAAGCATGAAACCTATCTAGAGATTTTAGAAGAACGAGAAAGAATATAAGAGAGAGAAAACTTCTATAAGGATTTGGGAAAGTGGTTTGGCCGGACATCAACAAAAATGTTTGTCCCGATCTATAATAGCCAGTTGGATTGTCAACTTTTGTAGGGAGACGGCGCACTAAAGAAAAAACAAGATAAAGAAATAATTTTATAGTACGCCATGACAGTTTGAAATGTTTTCTGTTTGAATCGTTTATTAACAAAGTGAGTTAACATTTATTTTTGTGCGTATTTTAAGGTAGCGTAAGAATTATTTGATATAATTAGTTATTTGTTTAAGATTTTAATTTACTTTAGCTTTTTGACTGTTTTTAATATTTGTGTTATATGAATTGTTACCAATCTCAGTTTGTCTTATTAGTAACAAATACGTCACTACGGCTAGTTCCAATGTCGGTGAGTGGGCGTGACTAAAAATAGTATACTATATCAAGAGAAAAAAGAATAGGCACCACTCCGAGCGTTCTGGTTAAGAGGCACTAAAGCTACATCAGTCAGAAGAAAAGCAAACAACTAAAAAAAATGATAGTAACAAATTAGTTAATATGTTTTCTAGTCAACAACAAATTACTTTTTTTGTCTTTCAAGAGATGACAGAAACATTCACGAACAATTAATAATAAAACCACTCTCAAAAAACAAAACGTGAACGTTTAAATAAGTATGTAGTAATAGTTTATCGTAGGTAGCTAGTAATCATGTTATTTTAGTAATATTCCTCTCAAACTTTTGATGAGTGTAAGCTTACAATCGTCGGCTGACGTTCAATAAATAAGGATACTTGATTGGATTAAGTCAACGTACACACAATCACGCAAATTTAAATTAAACTGAAAGCTGAACTATAAACTCAACAAGTAAAATATTTTTAATGATCTTAAAATATACTAAAAGTAGCTGAAAGCTTAATACGAGTAAAGTAATATATCATATAAAATCTTAAGCTTTCGCGGTTGTTATGTTTAAAATTATAAACGACTTTCGGCTTAGACCGCGTCGTAGTAAAACACCCAGACTTAGGCTTGGTCATAGTCTCTTCTTGAGAGCCAAAACAAGAAGTAGAACTTGGCCTTTGCCGTATTGTCGTTCCCAAACAAACTGACGTTTCGCAAGACATTGCAGCTTGCATCTTCAGAGTGGTAAATGTCACTGAAAGAAAAAGTGGAAATGACGATATTTATACCAATAGCGATTAGCGTGATTAACGAACCTTATCGTTCCGTTACCGCTTGACTGACTTCGTTATTACTCGGAGTAAGTGTTTGTGTCCTTTCCAAGAAGGCCGATCTTTGTCTTAGAGGATATAATACTGGTAGCCAAGATTTGCTGAGTCTTAAACCGTCTTCTCGGTTCATATTACAAGGATGTTTTTCTATTTCCACAGCTTCGCGGATTAGTCTGGGAAAGTAGAAAGGAGTTCTAGCCAACACTTTAGTTTGGTCAAAGTTCAGCGTGTGTCCTTGGTTCCACACGTGTTCTGCCACTGCTGATTTAGTAACTCTGCGGTGTTTGCAGTCAGCCATATGTTCTTTTACTCTAACTTCAATAGAACGTCCCGTCTGTCCTATATAACTTGACAGATTTAGTTAGTTTTGACACTTGTCACATAAATTACTATTGTGTTGCATGTGGTTTCGCGCCTAATTAATATCGGTTATGCTATGCTTCACTATTGACGCTGGTTATATAAATTACTATTAAAATCGAAACTAGACAATATAACAGCAACGTATTTGTAAATTGCTTTATAAGATAACTGCTTTCAAATTGCTTTTTACGTAAGAATAAAAATTATTAACAAAATTCTAGCATTAAAGCTAATGTACAATTTTATATAATTATGAAATTACTAAAGAAGCATTAGATACTTTTGTGGCGATATTGTACTGTAACAAAATAAATAACACAAACTACTAAAATAGTGATTCCGACGTGATTGTAAGTACTAATTCACATAAACTTTATAACACGTGCGACACAAACAACCCAAGCAATGATGGAGACGCAGCCACAAAACCAAGTGGAACATCAGATCGCAAAACTTACGCAACTAAAGTTACCGCCTTTCTGGCTATCAAAGCTGGTGCTTTGGTTTGCAAAAGTAGAAACCTTGTTCCACAAAGAATCACCGGTGACCTAAATAATTATTGCGGTGGTCGTTATGCTAGATGCTACAGTTCTACAAAAGGTAACGGATTTAATAGAAAACCGTCCCAAAAATGATAAATACGAAGAGATAAAAAAAACGTTAACTGAGAGATTCTCATAATCGGAAGAACGTTGCCTAAAGAAACTTCTCAACAAAGTAGAAATTGGCGATCGCAAGCAGTCAGAATTACTCAGCGAGATGCCAACCTGTCATCCACAGACTTATAGCTATAGCATACAAGATGGCGGAAATCAATTCATACGGCACTTCTGGTAAATGCTATTATTCACAGAGTTCTGGCGCCAACGCGAAAAAGTGCAAGGTCAGGTACCTTGTACGTACGAAACCCCATCGGAAAACGACGAAAGCCGTTACAAGTAGAGGCGTCTAATAACACATTACATCACATTAATATAAGAAGACAATATTTAATAGGTATCGAAGCTGACATCAAAGGACTAATTACACGTGAGCATTGTATGCAGCTAACAAATAAAAAATTTAAACATACGGTTTGATCACTTTAAAACTCAATTTGAACCTACGTCGGTCGTTTCTGTGGCGTTTTACCACCGCAGATATCAATGAATCAATAATTGGTTTAGTTTAGGTAATTTTAGTTTACTTGTAGACATCATGAACAAAAAACTAATAGACAATTCTATTTTTCTATCATTTTCAGTTAAAGTGATGTACTTCGACAGTAAGAACCGTATTTAGCGATAGTGTTTACCATAGCATTTTAAGTGAATTTCTCTCTCTGTGTTGGCATTTCCACTTTGATACTTAAAGTAAAGTATACCACAGTGCACCACATAGAAACAACTCCCGGTCCACCCACTACTAACCGTCTACGCAGATTAGCACCCGATCGACTGCTTATTAAATAAAACCAAACTGATGCTGCAGCAAGGAATCATTCAACCATCGAGGCAAATGGAAAAGTTCGTTCAAAATTTTTTTAACATCTACTCTATGATAAGACATTCTCTTCAGTTATTGACTTGAATAAAGCATTTAATCAGATACTAGTACATCTGAATGACATAGCTAAAACAGCAGTCACAACACCATTTGGCTTTTTTGAATTCTTCCAAATGCAATTTGGACTGCGTAATGTAACCTGGAATTTTGTTACAGCTATCTCGATGACATATTAGTGGCATCAAGAACGCAAGGAGAACATCTTAAGCATTTACGAACTCCTTTCAGTTGCCTGAATGAATACGGCATATGTATTAATGCTGACAAATACATCTTCGAAAGAAAAGCAAGTAACATTTTTAGGTTATGTAGTAATGATATCGCAACTCCAAAGAGCAGTTTAGAAGGAATTAAGAACTTTAAGATACTAACGACTGTATGAAGTTTACTCCGGAAAGAAGGCTTATCTAAAATAAAAAGCTAAGGGACGGTACGGTTCCCGGGCGCCAGATTTGTTTAAGGAATTTACTCTATTGTTAGATAGTGATGTCCGGGTAACTGCAGTAAAGACGCCGTTGTTCAGGACTTCGAGAGCGGTCCTAAAAGCAGAGCTAGGCGACAACGACAACTTTATTTTACAATTATAAAACGCAACGAAACGGTAGCTTCGGCAAGCTAATCGAAGGAAGCGGCAGCGGCGGAGACAAAAACCAAGCATACGTTAAATAAACGAAAGAAAATGATGACGGTTAAGCGTGCGTTCGGAAAGCGGCAACGTCGGTGACCAAGCAAACATGCGGTAGAAGGAATTATGGCCTTAGAGTGGAACAAGTACACGTGCGAGAATCTCTCAACACGCCACTTGAACTCAGTGTTGACGGCGTATTACCTAAGCCAAAGCCTCTACAAATACAACGCCCGGTAAGAAATATAGGTAGTGGAACTAGTAGTAGTGCCAAAATAACTCAACACGTTACTTGAACCTGATGTCGACGGCGTATTACGCAGACGAAAGTCCGACACTACAAATACGACGCCCTGTAAAGTGGGTTAGAGGAGGATAGACGGGGAGCGGTATTTCCCGGAGGTTCGGTTCGTATACTTAAAACGGCCTACCTTTTTGGGAACATCTGAGTCTTTTTGGGTTAAGCTCCAACTACAAAAAATGTCTACCAAGGTTGAGTGAGAGAGCTCTCTCTCTTTTCCTCTCTTGTCGCTCTTATGATTTGTCGTGCTTCCGTTTGCGGCTAGAGTTGTAAATATTTTATATTACTGTCATGTAGCGCTCAACCTGCGTTAACTTTTGTTATGCTACGCTTCATTTTAGACGCTTAAAACATAAATTACTATTAAAATCTAAACACAACAATATAAAATATACGTATCTTTAAACTGTGTTATAAGATAAAATTGCTATCAAATTACTTTTTGGTACAAGAATAAAAATTATTTATTGAAAATTGAGAAAAGAAAAAAAATCTAGCTTAAGAACTTTTAAGTGCAGAATGCTTATATATCTTACACTGAAGAAGTGTAGAGAAGAGTAATATTTACAATTTTATTTAGTTATGAAGTTGCTAAATAAGCATTAGATGTTTTTTTGATAAAACAACAATTACAACTTGTCTCACAATAAAGTTTTGACGTAATAAAAAAGCAATCTGCTTTTGCAATCATTTAATGCGTATGTTTTTTATCGTACTTAAAAGCATTGATTAATCTGAATTACATATAATAAAATAGAATCTTAAATTTTCAAGTGTTTAATTAATCCAATACTAGAAACACGTATAAAAGCACAAAAAAATCGTATGCTTTTACTTTTTGTTTCTACCTTTCTGCACAGGTAAATCAATACATCTTCATTTTACTTATAATAAAAACATTTATTTTTTAGATTCAACATGAACGCAATTTTCTTAATCAGCTGTTTGATTGTGCTTGGGACTGCTTCGGCTTCAACAAGACAGCAATACAATGATTTACGTTTGAAGAAATTTCAAGAACGCATTGAAATCGACGTAAAACCTTTGCAAGAGTTAATTGACAAGTATGTCGCTCTACTTAAAACATACGATCCGTTGAATATTGCAGAATATGTTTTCGATCATCAAGGGTATAAAAATAATAATGTTTCTATTAGGTTTTAAACGTTTCGTACAGGTACAAGTTTTCCTTTACAAATATTCACGCAGATAGCTTTTCCAATGTTATAAGCCAGGTATCTGCCGATATAGGTTTTCTTTCAGCTGATGTCATAGTTAAATTAAAAGTACCAAAAGTATTTGTATCAGTTAAATTGTGGGAAAGTAACTTTCCCGTTGCTTTTGGTAGCGGTTCGGCTGAGTAAGTTGAAGCAATTTTAGTTATTAACTAATGTAATGTTTGATCTTTTAGACTGGAAATTAACAACTTAGAATTATTGGCAACTGTTAATTATAGTTATTTCAATGGAATACAACCTTCCGACGTTACCACATCAGTTAAGAGCATTAATGTAAGTGTTGTTTATAATTAAAAATTATCTAAATTGTGTTGCTAATATTTTAGGCTCGCATCACTGGAATTCAAAATAATGAGAGTTTGAGTGCGGAAATTTCAAACAAAATAGAAACATACGTTGCTGGTGCTATCAATAATTCAGAATTTCATAAACTTCTGGAAAAAATTCTTGATGAAGTTATTGCTAAATATCTATAGATACGTTTCTTTATGATCAATTGCAAAATTATCAGTATTTTAAAACAATCATTGTTTGTTTGCTTGTACTTTGAGAACTGATTTTATAGTAATAGTCATAAAATGCTGGTATACACAATAAAACGATTTTACGGTTTATTTACTTTTATTAATGTATCACTATATAAAAAATTGCAAAAAATACTTTCTGTTAACTTGTTTATTAGTTTCAAAAGTTTGATTATTAACTGAGTTTTTTTTCTTTTCTTAAACATTAAAAAACTTTTGTCATTTGGGTTTTTTGGCATAACTTGGTTTGAAAAAATTGCATTGAATAATATCGCACAACGAAGTATTCATATTCAAAAATTAGTTCAAAATGCATTTTCTAAGATAACAATTAAAGGTTGGGAAAAGCAGTGCAATCAAGTGTTACAACTTTGTGAAGCAATATAGAAAACAGATGGTTGTTGTTTTTGACTATATAGTTGATTTTAGCGGATACATTTTAATAGTCAAAATCCTTAAAAAGAAACTTAAAAAACCTATATAATTTCAAACGAATAGAGTCTAAACTCGTTTGATAGAAGCGTTTTATTTTGTTGTAAACTGTGACTTTGGGTTGAAAATTAGATATTTATATATCAAATAAAGATAACTTGTTACGAAGACTTGTTAATTACAAATACAACGACAAAACCAATTACAACGCCACAGTTCACAAAATCCTAAAAGACCTCTATGTATAAATTAAAAAAATTGTGTTCTAGAGAACATTTATCTAAAGATTTTTAATTTTGTATTTGCTCCAAAACAGCTCCCAAAAATTCTATCGGTCGCAGAAACTTTTATCCAAGTAGTTCTCTATATTCTTACAAAAGAAATTCGTTTTAAAACTGCAAAAATTGTTTGTAGTTTAGAATTTTTTAAAGTAATATTCCAAAATTTAAATGTTTTACATTAAAATCGCATTAAAAAGCTACTGTTGCTATAAATTGATCAGATTATGATAACAAAATCTTTTCTTAGACGGTTCGTGTAAAATAACTTGAAAAGATTCTTCGTTTATTGAAAGAGCTTTTTTTTAAACTTATAAAAAACTCGTTCATTAATGAAAGCGATAAAATTCTTTTATTTTATGGTTTACCTAGTTACAGGATTTCTAAATACCTTGCAAGTTGATATTTTTGCTAATGATTGAACTACTATGATTAAACATTTTGAAACAATTATTGAAATATTTAAAAATCTTTTCAACATTAATCGAGATTCTAGTTTTCCATCCTAAATTTTTTTCTCGTAAGTAGCTAGTAAATATGATACTTCAGTATTATTACTTCTCAAACTTTCGAGAAGTGTAAGCTTACAATTGTCGATTTACATTTGCCAAACTCTGACATTGAATACAAATAATAATTAAGGATGAGGATGAGCTGAAAACTGAACTATAGACTCGACTAAAAGTAAAATATTAATCATAATCTGCAACTAAAGGTTTAATATGAGTAATAGAACATAATTAATAAACCTAAAAGCATAGTAAATAAAAATAAAGATAAATACGCAGCCCAGTTACAAAAGTCTTTTTGATAAATAAGGTTGAAGCATAAATCAAGTACACACATATCGGAAACGACACTTGACAGAAAGCTAGTTAAAGTCCAATTTAAGGGAGTTAGTTAAACTTAAAGAAAAACATTTGCGAATAAGAAAAATGTTTAAATTAACAAAAACAAGATGGCGTTTGGTAGCCATTATCTGTGAGTATTAAATAAAAAAAAATTGTTTTAATTTCGTTAATGCAGGTAGAAAATCTTGATTTTATTCAAATTGTTAAAAACGTAATAATATTGACGGTCTGAAATTAAATATAAAAAAATTACGTATGATTGAACGAAGAGAGTTTCTACTAAAATCAAAGTACTCATAGCGAATGTTAAACGGAAAATGAAATCAAGTTAAAGATCATAACCAGTGGTGTTCGTGTACTAGTGACGTGGCAAAAATTTAGTTAATATACGAATTTCGGAAAACTAACGACTAACTACACGTAACAAATTAATTAAATTATGAAAACTATAGAATAGATTGTACTGTTATAAACTGTTAACATTTAATTAAATAATAAAGTACTTATTCCAATCTCTTCGATTTTTGGACACTATTTTGGCTAAGTACTTTGTCATTCTTTGATCTGTTTAACCATTCCATAAAATTGAAAATGGAGAGGCGTTGTTCTGGTTTATTTAATTTTCAACAGTCGGGAAACTTCTTGAAACAGCACACTCAAAATTGCGATTTTGGTAAGAATGTAGTTCTAACTGAATTTAAAACCGTCAGGAATGACTATGCAATGTCAATCGCCACTTTTTCTAAAGAGCTTCCCATGTTTTTTAATCAATAGTTTTTTTGCTGGACCATTTCCTGATGCGCGTACCGTGGCACCATTCTATGACGTTCTTTTCGTAGTTCACCCAGTAGAATTTATCTCAAATTTTCTTTAATGTCTTTTTCACACCAAAGTGTCTTGATGTACTATCGTGCAGATGCTGCAACTCATTACACTTATGACTCTTCAGCATTACCAACAGCAATATGTGCTTTTGACATTTTCCAGGAATTGCTTTAAAGACCGTTTTCCAATTTCAAGAGGCTTTGCTGCGCCCAGTATGCTACTACCTAAAGCATTCATTTTTATTTGAGACATGTGATCTTTTTATTGCGAACAATGACTGCAGTTTACCGGACATAATCTTAAGGACAAGGCATCAGCTTTCCAATGACTGCTTCGGGCACAGTGTTCTGTGTCATAATCATACTTAAGCATACGCAGTCTCTCGATCTATCTTACCACTTGTCCTTTCGTATTACAAAACTGGAATAGCAGGTTCGTAAAAATTTGCACCCATTTGTATTTATAAAAGTGGCATGGACATAACTTTACTAAAATACGCGATGACTTTTTTGTTCATTTTGTACCTGTGAGAATATCTGCTCCTAAACAATTTTTTTATTTTCTCTTGGATAACTTTAAATTTTCGAAATGACTAGGGCTTGTTTTAAATGATGAAAAACGTTTTTGCAGTATATTACATCTAAATTATGCTTTTGTACAGTCAGTATTGTCAAAGGTTTGGCAATATTAGTAAATCCGTGTACAAATCGTTCATAATAGGTACATAACCCAAGAACCTAATGTTTCTCTATTGGTTCTGCAATGCTTGCAGTTTTCGAAACTTGTTTGGATTAGCTTTTACTCCATTTTTAGACACGACGTAGCAAAAGTATTGCACTTTCTTGTTACGAGGATCTTCTCGCAACTTAATTGCTAGCGACTAACTCGGTTGGGTTTGGCGATTGGGTCGTAAACTACGTAATGCTAAATTATAAAATAAGTTAAAAAAAGCGCCAAAATGGTTAGAAACTAGAATAGTAGATACCGTTTAAATCTATCCAACAGTGAAATAGAATAAATGACAAAGTACTGGTTATAACGACAAATATATTTATTCCTAACAGTGAGAGAATAGGTTAAAAAAATTATGTAAGCAAGACAAAATTACATATGTAGTAACAAAGAATAATTTGGTAAATATTACACTTATAGCGTTTATACAAGTCTTGGAGGGTAGGCAACACTCCACACATATAGTTATCGTAGTACAATATAACATAATTAAGTAATACGTAATTTCGGAGTTAAACGTCGGTTTAATGCAAAACTAGTGACTTCGCACTCGTAGCAAGCCGCATTTAGCATAAACTGATACCGTAGAAACAAAAATCTGCATGCGTTAATTGTGATATCTATATCTAAGTTGTACGTATATCGCGTTCGACAAATACATACATTTTGACAAAACATAGGTACTTACGATTGTCTAAGACATGCGAATAGCTATTGGCATGCCCTAAAATCGCTAAAAAAATAAAGTAAATGCGTCAAGCATCCGAGTAGTTTTCACTGTTTTTATTGCAGGTGTGCCTCAAGCGTTATTCGAACATTACCTGAAGTATAACTACAACTTATCGCCAGATTGTTTTGGAAGTGCCTAAATTAATCAAGAGTTTCTTTTAGTACGTGTTTCCAGTTATAGTCTCCAGCGGAAGGTAATGGATTGACATGAATCACTCCAAATTGACCCAACACATGGCGGTATTGCAAGTTGCTATCACAATTACGGAAAAATCAACGTAAATAAAAAAGTATGAATCAATGCTTACCCTAGAAATCCTTTCACAAAAGCAGCAAAAATACGACATCCATTTATAACAGAGATGAGTGTCAAAATTTAGAAGTGAACACTTCCCTGGATGCTTATGTTACGGACCACAGTCACCGGAAAAATAGTTTTTCTTCCTTAGAAAAATTCTAGATGAAGCAACCACTTCACAGTGCATGACTGTTTATGTAACGAAAATTATACATGATGAAAATAAAACCAAGACAATTTTAGCATAACATCCTTTTTAAATCCGTGGCATTTCTTTGGATTCGGTTTTAGATTTGCCTCACGTAGTTGTTGAGATTGTTCAAATGCTTTTTAAACGACTTTCCAACTACAACCACGTTGTCTAGATAAACCAGGTATGTCTTTCAAAACAGTTCTTGCAAGATGGTCCCCATCAAACGCTCGAACGTTACAGAAACGTTACACAGACCAAAGAGCTGAAAGGTGTCTAAAGTATCTTAAATTCTCGGTAAAAAGCAGTTTGTTACGTACAAAATTTTCATTACGGAATACTCTGTATATGAATTAAAATTAGATTCCGGTTTTGGCGCCCTCTACCGATCTTTCCTCGTGGCTGTCATTTTACGACAAAAATCGTGAAGCTGTCGATTGCCTAAAATGCCCTGTATGACTTAAAGAAATAATTTCAAAAGACATCCGTAATAATGGGAATCAAATTGTAATTGCATTACGTTCGTGAAATATTTGAGTCGTCACAGGGTAAGATATTTACTGCCGTTTTATTAAAATTCGTTTGTAATTTCTCCTTAATTTGATAGCCGTTTTCCCACGTTTCGAACACATGTTCGTTTCAATAAAGAAATGTTGAAGATTAATTATTATTAAGAAATACAGTTACCGAACACGTACAATTTTGGAAGGCATATTCTCCACCACGAAAACAGGGTCTCGACAAGCCTTACTGTGGGAGATGTTATTTCGTGTATACTAGTCGATTGTGTTATCAGCCACCTGTGTTAAATTGTTACCTACAGTATACGATACAACGGGTTTTTATATAACCTTTAATGGTTTATTTATACTATTTTTTTAGCTTCCTGTTCTTTGTGAGTTAGTGTGTGATACGATTTGCTTTCACTATTTATTACAGGCCGCTGGCGGGGAAAACGAAAGTGGATACTGGATTTTGGGGTGAGTTATTTGTTTAACTTTTATATCGTGATCACGAAAGTTGTAATTAATGTTAACGACCGTAATTACGTTATCGCTTATATACCAATAAGGTAACCTTAATCATTTACGTAACTGTATCGCATGCTGTGAGGGAAAAACATAGTTACTACGAGATTTTCGGTGCTGTTTGTTTCGATCTTAAATGTGTATTGTGTGTTGCCGATACTGCGGACATTTATGTACTAAACCTTCGATATAATCTTATAAATCTTATGTGTTGCGAAATCAAAGTTTTCTACCCTTGTTAGCAAATATTGTTAGTCATCCTAGTATTTAGGGATTGAGAATTTAATGTATAATCGTTTACCTGCGACGCTACTAAATTAAAATTGTGATATTTGTCAATTACATGTAGAAAACATTCGAGCATGAATGAGTGAAGAAGTTTCATGTACTCTTGTCCATATTCAACGTTAACACATTAAAGTGATTATATTTGTTAATCTCTCTTGTTATTTATCTTCCTCCTGCAATTACCGTTCGCTATTAACGAATGTTGGCTACTCGAACATTAGAGTAATAAGGATTACGAACCTCCATTTGAGTTACAAGTTTGGACCGTCTGTCGTGATCGAGGCAGAAGTTTTATCTTGGATCAGATCTGGCGCCCTTAAGCATACTTCCTGTGAACCTCCCCTACCTCCGACTGTGTGAATTGGCCGTGCAAGGTTCGTAAGACATAAAGCTTGTAACAAGTTGTTCGTTTTGATCAGGTCGTCTATCTTTCTTCTTTAC
Organism: Aquatica leii; assembly: GCA_035610365.1. Classification (NCBI taxonomy): domain Eukaryota; kingdom Metazoa; phylum Arthropoda; class Insecta; order Coleoptera; family Lampyridae; genus Aquatica; species Aquatica leii. Next base: position 442,537 of record CM069434.1, read on the forward strand.
TAGTACCACTAGGGACGCTCATGTACTATTTAAAAGTTTAATCACATTGCATTTACGTTGACGTTTTAGGGTGAATTCAATTCTTAAGAATTTAAGGTATCCGTGGCAGTTATGAAGAGGGGCATAGTAAATTTTTAGTATTTTTGGTAGAAATAATTCCTAGTTCGTAGATTTACGATCTTTAATATTTCATGTGCTTCCGAGTGTTTTTATTTTTACCTAGCGTAGAATCGTGTAAGTTAAGTTTGTGCAACAGGATTTAATTTTCGTTTTATTGACGGTTTATTAAGAATCTTCCGACGGAGCCTTGTCAAGTAGTGGTACCCTCTCGATTTTCTGGCAAACAACATCTGGCAACCTTATGATCAACCAGAAGCCCTTTTCTGAATGTACTTCAACAAAATTTAAGGTATTTATTTGTTATAGTTTAAACTAATTTGGTGAATGTAATTCCGTAAACTTAGTGATTTAAAAAAAAGAGCGGGTTTGTGGTTGGCAAAAGCTAGAAGTCTTTTTGAGCTATACCCTTTCCTGGCGCTCTTTAATTTTGACGTTTATTTTCCCGTTTTTGAGTTTTCCAAAATCATTCACGGATTTCCAAATTTAACTCACAACCCCATTTTCACTGAGCCCCGGCATATACCACGTTTATGTTACATTCTTTCAAGCAATATACTTTTTACAGCTATTGCACGTAAAAAGTTAATTTGTTTTTTTTTTGTCAACTCGTTTGTGTCGTGGGTGAAAGCGTCATTCAACGTCTTAGGTCGATCTAACCGTAGAGTCTGTTGCGTTTCAGCATCTCCAAAGTCGTTTACAAATTGCTTTAAGAAAGTATCTGGTGCTGTAGGATACGCAAGCTGTGTCAACCTGGCAATGTCAGCTTTAAACTCTTGAAGACTCTCCGCATCTTTCTAGACTCAATTTTTTATTTGAGGTTGGTATACTTCTTAAAGAAGAGCATTTCCATACGTCATTTCTAAACGTGAAATTAAAAGTTTCTTTTAAGAAGGTCAGAAACAGTCTACAAAATTCCGAACGTTTCTGTACGTACGCTTCGCTATTTTTAAAAACGTCGCTTTCTGTTTCTTGCTCCAACCATTAGCTACAGTTTCGCTTTAAAACCATAAATTTATCATCAAAATTGGAAGATACAATCGTGAACTTGTGTGTAGTTTCTTCCTGATGATCCATCAATAAGTCTTCACTCGTGACACTTCTTTTGCTATAGCAATTTATTTTGGTTACTTTTTCTTCAAGCAATTGCATTCTATCTCTTAATTTGCTTTAGCTTGTCTTCTATGGTTTTTGACTTTGTTGTCCTTTAGTTCTACTGTAACTTCTCTTGTTTTTTTTAAATTCAAGTCACCGTTTTGCATTACTCTTTAAACAGTCATAATCTGGTTCTTTACACTAATCTGTATTTGTTCTTCTATAGTTTTTATTTGGTACTAGTCCAAATTTTTGAATAGTTTTTTTTCCATTTTTCCAAGTTTTTGCTACGTTTTTTTTCTGTTTTTCTAGATTTTTTTTTCATTTTTAAAAATTTTTTTAAAATATATAATTCATTGAGATTTTATTGATTCGAGAAGTTCTTCTTCTTCTTTTGCGGATAAGGAATTTTTTTGTGCAATTTTTTTTTAAATTTAAATCAATCTGTTAACTAGTATTTAATCAACAAACAAAATTTGTTTAATTAGCAGATTTTTCAATTGAAGAGAAGTAAATAGGTTGTATAACTGAAAAAAAATTGTTCAAATAAGCTTACACAAACTTGCTTACAAACATGGAAACAAAAATCATTATATTATCTAAAAAATAAGATTTGTAATACAATATATCGATCGTTCATAACGTAGAGCAAACAAACCTATGCTGATAACGTAATCAATCTACAATTTTGTCAATTACCTTCTATTGAAAAAAAAATGTAACCGTTTGTAGTTTATATTTATCTGAATTGTTGCTAAGCTGAAAATATTAATCGTTTTTTAAAATGAAAGTTATTGTTTTTCTTTGTTACTTAGTTACTATAAATGCTACTTTAGTTGATCAGAAACATTTTTTAAACGTCGAAAACAGAACTGCAATTGAGGAATTCGTAGAAGATTTTATAAAAGGATTAATTAATCAATTGAAACCATACGATCCTTTTGACGTTGCTGCACACACAATAAATGTTTCCGGGTATGCGATATAAACTAATACACAGTCACTTAAGAATAGCTTTTTAGATACACCGTTGTTTTTAAAAACATCCACGTTGACAGTTTTTCTAACATTATACCTAACGCATCCGTAAATTTACAAATTCCAAAAATTGACGCTACACTCACTTTAAATTTGCCTAAGGTTTCTGCTTATATCGAATCGTGGGAGAGCGATATTATTTTACTATACGGCAAAGGAACTTTTGGGTAAGTAAAATTTACGCACTCGCATTTTACTTATGTTATTTTGATAGTGTTAACATTACTAACGCGGAAGTTCAAGTAAAGATAACATTTGACGGCGGTTTACAACCCTCGAAAGTTAACGTCAGAATTGAAAACGCCAATGTAACTTTCTTCAAAATAAAAGTTTAATTACATTTATTATACTTCTGTTTAAGGTTCACGTGACAGGGTTTCTTAATAGCGAAAAATTAAGCAAAAAATTAGCTGATTTGCTAATTTACCTGCTAACAACTTTTATGAATAGTGAGGAATTACATACGCTTCTTGGACAACTGTTGGATACAATCCTTGGAAGTCTTTTGAGTGGTGCTCCAAAACTATTTTAAAAAGTGTATTAACAGCAAATTATTTTTTTTCTTTTTAGTTAAAACATTTACGAAGCGTAATCATTTTTTGGTGTATGACAATGTAAATTAAAATAAACAAATTATTTAAACAGAAATTACAAAATATCTTATTAATTAGTACATGGTAAATACAAACAGATATCAGACATGTTCGGAAGAAACATCCTAGTATCCTGCAACAATCGATGAATGCCAAAAAATAATTGATTTCTTTTGAATTATCACGCAGTTAAAAAATTAATTGATGTTATAGTGACTAAATTATGTTATATTTATCATATGTCTTTATGTGACTTGTGTTGTTAGTGCAACAAGACTTTTATTAATGCTTTTTAGTCTAATACAAATATTTATTTTAGTTGACAGCAATGATCTAACCCTAAATGTCTGTAGTGTCTCACATACAGCTTTATTTCTACCGTATGTTGCAACTTCTTTAAGTTAATTTGAATATGTTGTTATTGAAAATTTGAGGAATTTTGTTATTTGACTGATTTGATTACTTACTTTATCAAACATGCAAATTTCAGTAATTTTTTTAATGTTTCTCTCATCAAAAGAAACTTAGTAGTCAGTTGCAAACTAGATGTTTTGATTCTACTTACTATGAATTCTAGTTTTTTTTAAATATATTTACCTTTATGTACAAGAAAGTTACCATTAAATACCAACGTTTGCAAACATAACTAAAAATATTTTATTTACAAACTAAACTTTTTTACTTTATACGTACCGACAAAACTAATGCAATAGCATCTTCACGGCTTTAAATCATTTCGTTTTTAAACGGTATAATTGTGGTGCAAAGAATATTTGTACAAGTTTTCTACATTATAGTTTCATGTCCAATTCATTATTCTTTGCGGTAACAGATTTAACTTTTAAGAGAATGACTTTAAAATGTACACAAATAAAGTTTAATTTAATACTTTCAGTGTTGACTAAAATTTTAGTTTACCACACAGAGGTTAAAAAATGTTTTGTGAAATCGGTGGGTATCTGGCATGCTAAGGATCTTAAACCAGATCAAGGCTCTTTGGACTCTAATTCGAATTTCCACACCAGATAAACCGTCTATCTGTCGTTATTATATCCCCGTCGGCGTAAGCGACGTAAACTACGTTCTATATCATCTGTGGAAATCATCATTTGGACGAATAATTTTGCTTTCGATTTGGGTTATTTGTTTTTGGTTTTTTTCATTCCGACGATTAACCTTTAGACAAACGTACTGTCTGTCTTTGTTAGTGTCTATTGAAGTTTAGTGAATGTATTGTGGAAAACTAAGTTTTTGTGATCACTTAGTTATTGGCTGGTGTCTGATCGGATTGCTGATTAACTTCTTTATTTAGTTAGAGTGATACGACTTATGTCGACTATAACCAGATTCTTTATTAGTGATATTCCTAGACTAATTTTGGTCGCCCCTGTGTATATAGTTTTTAATTATGCTTGATTGTTTCTTTTTTGATTAGCTCGCTTGCACAGAATTACAAATATGGCGTTATTTTCCTTCTGGCGATTTTCTGTTAATTAATGCCAATCCCGTGTGCCAGTGGTGTTTTTTTATCGTAGTAAACTGGATAGTTGGAACAAGTATTAACTAGGAAGCAAGGAAATTTTACAGGTAAACTTGAACAATCACGTCTAATTATTTGGACGTTGACCTCACGTGCTTTTTAATTAAAATGTAGTTACCGCGGTGCAAATACGGAAATGCTGATAATAAAAACGATGCGGCGTATTGTTAGGAATAAAATGAAATCAAGTACACATCAATTAGACCACAAATAAAACAAATACCTCGTTTTTTTTACAGTTTTTAAGGTTGCGAATGGGCTTTGAACTTGTCGGCAAAAACGAATAAATGAAATGTAATACAATAAAAATCCAAGAAGTTGATAAATCTTTTAAGTGAAAGAGAGAGTGATAAGAAACACTATTACTGTTTTTTAGAGGCGACGTTTCGTAAAACAGTGCGTCCACTTCTTCTATTTTCGTTCTTAATGAAATAAACTTCAATAAGTAATTATGAAGTATGTAACACGACGCAGTAACAAAACGGATGTCTGGTGTATAATGTCAAAGGTACGGAAATACATAATGTTGTTGCACTAAGGTAATCTTTATACAAAGATCTAAGGCCGTTACTTAGCCGGTTTGACTAATGTGCAATATGTCATGGTCTAGCAACAATAAATACCTCTTCAGTCATTTATGACAAGCATTAAAATACTCTACATACAGATTACCGAATGTGTTAGATAATAACAACGAGAATAACCAAATACAACACTCCACTAAACAACACTTAATGACTATATGGACGGATAGATGAAAATGAATAAACTCAATGCTTGTTGCAACATGTAAAAATCAGGTCTAGGTCAATGCTTGTTTTATTAGCGGTCTAGCGAATTGCTTAGGCACAGCCAGCCGGTAAAAAAATTTGCACTGAGTTGTTGGAGAATAAGCGGGTGAGAAGGATTAGAAATTTTAAGAAGACCTAATCGTATCTATATAGGTCGGCTTCTACTTGATCAACACAGGAAGTTTAAAACTTCTAATAAAAAAAAATTAGGCCTGTCAAATCGGAGGAAAAAAAGAAAGCCCGAAGCGTTGACAACTATTATTTAATGTTAAACTTCAGTTTCGTGTGAGTACATAATTCATTTTCGTTTTTGGGTTGGATTATTTTGCTGACGTGCTCAGTTCAGTTTTGGAACCACTTCAGTTTTGGTGTTAAACAACATTTTTCAGAACTTTCCAACACTAGAAAGTCTGCAGACCGGAGGGGGGTGTAAAAACTTAAGCTATTTATAAATTACAGCTTAAAATACATTTAAATTAGTACAACAATACGTGTCTTGAAATCTTAGACTTGATCAAGTAAAGTTTAATGTTTGTTTGCTGCGTTATTAATGCATTGCTGATATAGTATGTTTGCGCATTTGTTATAACATAACCATATCTATCAAACGCCATTAATGTTATGAGTGTATTGTACGATTAATTTCTTGTACGTTATTTATTAACATTTATATATCTACGAGTATGTATGTATGTAGGTACTACAAGAAAAACGTACGACCAAAGTAAAAATCAGTTTACATTTTACAGACATTCGAAACTATCTATGTTATACACGAAGTACCAGGGTTGGCGCAAGGCAAGTTCATCGCGTTCGTCGAAACCCGATCCCGCGTTTTGAGAGGCGTTGCGGTCCACGAAAACTACCTAATTATAAAACACCGATGTAAAATTTGAATCTCAAAATTTTAGAACGCGGCCCGGCCCGCAAAAAGTCACGCCGGCTTTGCGAAGTACGTGCTTAGTACATACTTGCGTTAGCTAGAAATAAAGGTTTTACAAATACTATTTTAATAACGTTAATAAAAAATTAAAGACATTTAATTACCCGTTAAGTTAGAAAATTAATGTAAATACAATTTTTATAGTAGTATTAAATGAAACTTAAATAAAAAATAATGTTAAAATAAATTTAAAACTGGGTTATTGTAAAATGAAGTTTTTGATAGTGATTTTATTTATATTACCTTATTCGAATGAAACAGAATCAGATTGTGTAGATTCTAGTGGTAGCGACTCGCTTCCAGAACCAGATGTTACAGTTGATCCAGATGTTACAGTTGTTCCAGATGTTACAGTTGATCCAGTTGTTACAGATGTTACAGTTTCTCCAGTTGTCTCAGATGTTACAGTTGATCCTGTTATCACAGATGTTACAGTTGATCCAGTTGTTACAGATGTTACAGTTTCTCCAGTTGTTCCAGATGTTACAGTTTCTCCAGTTGTTCCAGATGTTACAGTTTCTCCAGTTGTTCCAGATGTTACAGTTAGTCCAGATGTAACTGTTCGTCCAGATGTTACAGTTTGTCCAAATGTTACAGTTCGTCCAGTTACAGATCGTCCAGTTACAGTTCCAGATGATGATCATAATCGTAAGCATGGTCCAGGATGTAAGTAAACATCAACAGATATTTTTTTCATTAATAAGTTATTTCAGACGAAAATTATCCATGTTTATTTTGGAACGTTCCACAAGTTTTTACTAAGTGTCAAAAACGATGTTCTTTTGCCACAAAACCTTTTGCACATTGTCTTGATAGTTCTAGATGTTGTATGTTCGAATAAGAAAATTAAACAAAAAATAATAAAATTTAGTTTAAACTTATAATCTGTTAATAAAGCGTAGGAGGTAACTTTTTATTTAGATGTAAATGATTACAGTGTCATATATCTATTACCGAATTAAGACATACATATGTAGTACATATTTATGATAAAAAACGTATTAAAAAAATATTGTATGTTGACATTAGATACGTGTACTTAATATATAAGTATAAACATTTGCAGCAATATTGCAAACTATATATATATATTACATAAATTTGATAGAAGTCTTTAGATAGTTTTGTTTATATTTTTAATGTGTATATATATAGTATGTACGTAATAAAACTAATTAAATTAAATCGTAACAAAACTATTTAGGTTTTGTGAGCTCTCTATGGGTAAAAATTAGCAAACGATTAATAGCAGAGCCGTGGTCGTGTTTTGAAGGTGATTGAGTGAGGACGTGTTTAATAGTTTAATAGTAGTTCAGAGTTTGGTGTAATTTAAGGTGATTTACAGCAATTAAGTTACGTATGCGTGTTGAGGAATGTGAAGGTGGCTCAGATAACGTAGGCGAAGGCGAGCGGATATCACGGACTAGATTAAAGGTCAAGCGCGCGCTTGTGATAACAGGGAAATAGAAACTTTTATTTATATACTTTTTCGAATATTTCTAGTGGGCGTTAATTAAATACAATTAGAAGAATCATAGTAACAATAAATTTAAAAAATATTAATAAAGAAAAAAAATTAAATAAATAACTAAATTTGAAAAAAATAAATAATAAATAATAAGTAATAACAAAAGGGGGAAAGGGATAAATAAAAGAGAGAGAGAGGAAGAGGAAAAAGAAAGGCAACAAATATTTGAAAGAGGAAAGAAAACAATAAGATAACCAGACGTTAAAAAGATATCGGAGGAGAACGAAGGAAAAACCTCAAGAACAAAAGGAGGAGGGAAAGAAATGGAGGAGTTAAAAGAATTAATGAGTTAAATGATGAAACAGATGGAAGAAAATATGCAAGGAATAAGACAAGAAATCAAAGAAATAAAAAGAAATGGGAGAAAGAGAAAAGAAGTGGGAGAAAGAAAAGAGAAACTTGTGGAGAGAATAGAAAAACTGGAGAAAAAGCGGAAGACGAGGAAAGATGGAAAAGAAAAAATAATATCGTAATAAAGGGGTGGAGAAGTGAAAAACCACAAAAGATTTAGCAGTGATGCTGGAAGAAAAATTAAATGTAAAAGTAGAGGTGAAAAAAAGTGACAGTAATAAACAAAGAGAAGAAAAATGAGATGGTGGTGGCGGAAATCGGAGGATGGAAGGAAAAACAGAAGGTAATGGAGGAGAAGAAGAAATTAAAGAATACAAGAATATATATAAGTCACGATTTAACATAGGAGGAAAGAAGAGTGCAAAGAGAAATAATGAACATAGCGATGGAAAGAAGAGCGGAAGGAAAAAGAGTATGGATAGGGTACAGAAAAATAGAGATAGACGGAGACAGATACATATGGAACGACAAGGATAGGGGACTGTGCAGAGAAAGAGAAGAGAAAGTGAGAAACCAAAAGGCAAAAAACTAAAAGGCAAAGGGGGGTGGTAAAGGAGGGAAAGTTGACGAAACGGCAAAGAAAAGGAATAATGAGAGATGGAAATGGAAAAGAAAAAGAAGGGAGAAAAAGGAAAGTAAGGAAGAAGCACGAGGGGAGGTGAGTGAGCTGAGAGTATTGTTTTGGAACGTAGCAGGAATAAAAAACAAGGAACATGATTTCTGGAAGTACATCAAGGAACAGGATGTAGTGGGATTACAGGAAACATGGATGGAAGAAAAAGAATGGGAGTGGTGGGAAAAAGAGTTGCCAGAGGAATTTGAGTGGGTGGTGCAACATGCAGAAAGAGAAAAGAAAAAGGGAGAGCAAAGGGGGTATAATAACGGGAATAAGAAAAAAATGGTTGAACCAGGAAAAGAAGGAGAAAGTGCAACAGAGAAGAGGAGTTGTAGAAAGGAACATGCAGTGGGGAAAAACAAAAATAAAAGTGGTGACGGTTTATAGCAGTAGAATGAAAGAGACAAGGAAAAACTTAGAAGAGATGATAGAAGAGAGGGAAGAGGGATTGATAATAGTAGGAGCGGACTTCAACGCAAGAATAGGGGAAGAGGGGGGAATACAAGAAAGAAAAGGGACGGGAAAGAGACAAACAAAGGACAAGGTGATAAATAAAGAGGGAGAGGAACTGCTGGAATTATGCAACGAAAAAGAGTGGGAAATAATGAACGGGAACAGAGAAGATGATGGAAAGAGGGAATTTACGTACATAGGAGGAAGGGGAGAATCAATAATAGATTTTGTAATGACAAATGAAGAGGCCGCAGAAAAGGTAAAGACATTTAAGGTGGGAGAAAGAGTAGAGTCAGACCATCAACCACTGGAATTAACAATGGAAGAAAGGGAAAGAGAAGAGAGAGAGGAAGAGGAGAAGTACATAACTAAAAAAAAGTGGACAGAAGAGAGTATAAAAAGATATAAAGAGAGAATAGGGAAAACGGTATGGATAGGAAAGGAAGTACAAGAAAGTGTAGAGGAAATGAGAGAGATGATGGAGAAAGCAACAGAGAGAGTCAGATTTAGAAAATGGAAGGGGGAGAAAACTGGATGGAAGAAATGGTGGGATAAGGAATGCAAGGAAGCAAAGAAAAAGGCAAGAAGAGCATTAAGACAGTGGAAAAAAGAGAAGAAAGAAAAAGAAGAATACAAAGAAGCAGTAAAAATATACAAAAAAACATGCGACAGAAAGAAGGAGGAAAACAAAAAGAAACAAGAGGAGCAGATTAAAGGAATAAAAACGGAAGAAGATGTATGGAAGTATCTAAAGAAGCAAAGGAAAAAAAAACAGGACGACAAAGGGAATAAAAATTAAAGAATGGGAGATATATTTTCGGAACCTGTTGGGAGAGGAAGAACAAAAGCAGGAAAAAGAAAAAAGAAAAGACGCGGTTGTAAGACAAGAAGAAGGAGATAGGGATAGAATAAGGGAGGAAAAAGTAATAGAGGCGATAAAGAATATAAAAAAAGGAAAGGCGACAGGAGAAGATGGGATAGAAGAAGAAGAGTGGATATACGGGGGAGAAAATGTAGCAAAAAGGATGCCGGAAATAATAAACAAAATATGGAAAGGGGCAGGGGTCCCAGACAGATGGAAAGAGGCAAGAATATGCCCAATACATAAAAAAGGCGAAAAAAAGAAAGTCGAGAATTATAGAGGGGTAACATTACTGAGCTCGGCATACAAGTTGTACGCGACAATACTGCAAGAAAGATTACAGAAGGAAATAGAGGAAAGAAGTTTGGTACCAGACGGACAAGCGGGATTCAGAAAAGGAAGAAGGGCGATAGACAACATATATATAATGAAGCACTTAGCAAATAAAGAACTAGAATAAAAGAGGGAAAATGGTAGCACTATTCGTAGACCTAAAAGCTGCTTTTGACAAAGTGAATAGGGAAAAGCTGTGAGAATATATGAAAAGAAAAAAAATCAATGAAAGATTAATACAAAGAATAGAGGAAATATACGAAGAAACGAGAAGCAGGGTTAAAGTGAATAGGGAAGAGAGTGATAAATTCATAACAAAGAGAGGGTTGAGGCAGGGATGTCCACTGAGCTCAAGTCTGTTCTCGGTATATACGGGGGATTTGGAAGAGACAATGAGAGGACAACAGACAGGAGGGATAGTGGTAGGGAAAGCTAAGGTATGGTCGTTGGCGTATGCGGATGACATAGTGCTGGTGGCTAAGGAGGAAAAGGAAATGAAAGAGATGATGAAAACGCTAGAAAAATATATGAAAAAAAAAGAATTGGAAGTAAACACGGAGAAAACAAATATAATGATATTTAGAAAAGGAGGGGGGAAAAGAAAAAGAGAGGAGTAGAGATGGAGTGATGAGGAAGTGCAATAAGTGAAGGAATTTACATACCTGGGCTACACGATGAAACCGGATAATAAAGAGGGAGAACACATAAAGGAAAGGGTGAAGAAAGGAAACAGGCTAATAGGACAAGTCTGGGGTGTGCGGGAAAGAGTATTCAAGATGGATATAAAAAAAAGAAAATTGCTGTTCGAAAAATTAATAATGGGGGTGGTAATGTATGGAGCGGAAATATAGGGCTGGAAGGAGTGGAGGGAGGTAGAGGGGCAACAGGAAAAATACTGGAAATGGGTGTTAGGATTGGACAGGGATACACCGGGGTGTATTGTGAGAGAGGAGGTTCAGATAGAAAAAATAAGGATTGAGACAGGAAAAAGAGCAATAAAATACGAGGAAGAAATGAGGGAAAGAACAGATTGCAAAATTCTGCAAGAATGTTGGAAAGAGATAAAGGGAGGGAAAGTGAAGTACGGGCAGGAGGGCAAAGAAGAGTATTACAAAAGAAACGGGTACGCGAGTGAAGAAGTAGAGAGATTAAGAGAAGAGGGAGTAGGGACAAAAGAAGAAATAATAAGGAGAGATAGAGACATCGAAAAACAAGAAAGATGGACAAAGATAAAAGAGAACAGATATAATAGGAATTATAAAGATATCAAGGGTGAAGGGGTGCCGGAATATTTAAAAGACAGTGTGATTAAAAGCAACAAAAGGAAAAAAATGGTGGCAAGGTTCAGATGTGGCAACGAGGAGTTAGGGAACAAATATTGGAAGGAAGAACCAGAAAAGTTGTGCAGGCTATGTGGGGAAGAAACGGAAGATCTTAACCACATGAGAAAGAGATGCAGGGAACTAAGAGAAGAGGTGATGAAAACAGTGGATATCTTAGACGAAAACGGAAAAGGAGCGGAATGGATGGAGGAAGTATGGAGCAGGAGGAAAAAGTTAAGGGGGGAGAAGGGATAAGAAAATGTAATATATATGTATAGACAACACGACCCAATTTGTAAGCCAAATGGCAATGAATAAAGTTAAACTTATATATATATATATATATATAATAGCAGAGCCATCTCAAGGTACTACTACGTATAAGCAATCACTGTAAAAAATTTCTACGAGTATGTACCAGTCCAAATTAGAACATAAATTTTTGTATTAAAAGCCTGAGCCCAAAGTAATTATGTGATCGCATTGGCATTCGGCACGGTTCGGTTCTATTCTTTGCTTTGCAGATCTTTTCTGTTCTGGTGTATATAGTGGTGTGATATGTTGTTCATTTCCTTTGCTTGACAAAACTGCTGTTAATACATTTTGGTTGGCAAATTCGCCATCTTCGTTGCATCGCATTATTTTTACGTTGTGACCTTGTGTTCTAGCCTGAATTTGATCATCTTCTCTCAACACACAAAAAAATTCTGCTCTGCTTTAATTCTCGGTTCGTATCGGCCCGTTTTCACCAGATGATTTTATCTAGACTTTTCGTTCTGTGAGAACGATTCTTGTAGAGTAGCCGACGCATTTTACCCAAAGCACAGCCACTTACCACTATCTGGGTTTATAAAAGCTTACGATTATCTATGTAGTTTAAGTTTAAATCTAATTAAAGTCGTACGAAATTATGAAGGCATCGCCATCTGGCGGAATGACTGATAATTACGGGAATGCGCAGGTCTTAGAACAACAAATAAAACATATCAAATACGAAAGAATTAGTTTGAATCTTACGCAGATTCAAAATCAACTATGGTATATACGAGGTGCGTACTTGGTACATATTTTTGTTAGCTAGAAGTAAACATTTTACAGTTTTATTTTAATTTTATTTTATAATAATGTTAATAAAAATTAAAGATGTTTAATTACCCGTTGAGTTACAAAATTAATGTAAAAACAATTTTTTATAGTAGTAGTAAATAAAACTGAAATAACTTAAACTAGGTTATTGTAAAATGAAGCTTTTGATGGTAACTTTATTTATTATATTACCTTATTCCGATGAAAACGAATCAGATTGTATAAATTCTAGTGGTAGCCAGTCGATTTCAAAAATTTCGGATGATACTAGTGGTAATGGGCCAGGATGTAAGCAAAAATTAACAGATACATACATTGTTTTTTGATTAATTGCTTATTTTAGACGAACACTATCCATGCTTATTTTGGAACATTCCTCAGGTTTTCACTAAGTGTAAAAAACGATGTTCTTTTGCACAAGAGCCTTACGCACATTGTCTTGATAGATCTCGTTGTTGTATGTACGAATAAGAAAATAATAAAATTGAGTTCAAAATTATAATCTATTAAAAAAGTGTAATAGGTAACTTTCTACTTAGATCTAAGTGACATAAATCTATTACCCAACTAACGCATATACATATTTGGTACATATTTATGATAGAAAAATTAACGTATTAGAGAAATATTGTATGTTGACATTACATATATGTATTTGGTATATAACTATAAACATTTATAGCAATATTGAAAAATATGTATACAGTGGGTCAATTTGAAAATATTGGATTGGGAGTATATTTACAACAAAAAATATCTCAAAAATTACAAAAACCTGTTTCGACTTACGCAAGAGGAACCAAATTAATATGGTCGGAAGAACGCCCCTACCTAGTCTTTCACCCCTTGCCACCCCAACTTCCAAAACGTAAATTGCAACCTTCCACTTATGATCCATCGATAAAAAGTTTTTTAAAATCCTCTTCAGAAATACCAAAAAAAAAGGTGGCATTTTACTTCACAGTTTTAAAATAATTAGTAAATAATGAAATTTAGAAAGATGCGGTCAACCCTTAAAATTACACTATTTGTTAATATAAAATGAATCCTGCCTTACACTAGTGTAAAATCAGTGAAAGACCAAAAATGATACAAAGATTAAGATGGAACAAAAAACAGAAAATAATGAAAACCGCAAAAAAACCTAAAAGGAAAGAAACGTTATACAAACTCAATACTACAAAAATACTTTATAATAAATTACTAGTTGAATACAAAATCTACAGATTGGAGCAACTAGAGAGGATGGAATCAGTAGAGAAAATAGATTAAGAAACTGATCAAAGAAAATAGCATAAATGGAAAAAATGAAGATCGGGACGAAAATCTGAAAACAAGAACGACTAGTGAAAGATCTTTCAAAGAAGATTAAGAAATCAAGAAATACACTAAACGATGTCCAAACTAACAAAGAAAAATATTAGGACAGTCAAAAAAATCAACGACCGCCATAAAAAAATAACTAAAGAGAAAAAAGAACAAGAAGTTAAAGAAAATAAGAAAGATGGAAGAAATATAAATGTGAAAGTAGGAACATAGAAAATAACATCATTAATTTAAAAAAAACACGAATTAGTACAAGAAATAGAAGAACTCAAAATTCAGCTGATAGGAACAAGTTAGACAAAGAGAGAAGTAAATGAAAAACTTAAAATACAGTATATATTCCTCTCAGGTTGAGATTGAACAAAGAGCAAAATAAGGGGTAGGAATAATGATAACGGAAGGAGTAGAAGCAAGAATAACTTACACAACGGCTGCTGCGCTTATATAAATATGCGTTTACGTCGTGTCGGTTTTATGACAAAAGCACACAAGACAAGTGCACACAGACAAATGGACACAAAGATAAGTTCACATATGACTACTGTACACTTAAAGAATCTTATTTTAAAGTGATACACACCTGGCCAACGATGATACTATTTGTGTATTTCAGTTAATATTTAGAGATAAGAGAAAACGAAACTATCGAGAAGAACGATCAACTGTCAAAAATGGGCCAAACAAATATCAACGTGCAAATGATAATTTCTCAACCACGGTTGCACAAAACACGCATTTATTAACAATAATAAACAACCATAAGCATTTTGTTTTGAACTTTGCTGTGATATTTTTGTTTCTTTTTGTGTCTACTTCGTTATCCACTGTCATTTAACACTAATCTCGAATAAATCATAACAATTTTGTTATAACCTGCTTTATTTTAAACGCACAATTGGGATTGCGGGTTTGAACAGCGTTTTTATAGCGTAGACTTTTTTCTTTTTGTTTTTTTTTTCTACTTGCAAGAAAAGGTGGCGCAGGGCACCATCACCATCAAGCGAAGTTGAGAACGTAACCCACGACATCTGCGATTAAAAGTCCCCAATCTACTTTATTCATTTTAAATGCACGCTCATTAAAAAAAATTACCGCTACTTGTACTTGCAAGTTTGATGTTCTTTTTCTTGAGAAAAAATCTCACAGCAAAACGTTTATGGTATAGTTGAAACTGATTTTTAATGTTCACAGTAGGACTAATTGAGAATTGTGTGGTTTTAATATTCTTATATTTGAAATATATAAAATTTGTAAACCAATGCACCAGTATCTACGTATCACTTATTTGGCGCGTTTTACTTGAAGAGGCTTAAGATGATCCAGTTTAGGTTTAAAGTCACTTACAGACGCGCGAGATTACGTAAGCGGAAAAACCGATAACTACGGGAATGCGTAAGATTTGCTTTAAGAACAAGACGCTTACTTAGAGGTTGAATGTTTTGTGTTATTTATAATGTAAGTAAATGTATACAGTTGGCTAACGTAAAGAATAAGAAAGTAAACTCTAATTTTTAAGCACTTTGCATTAAAATTCTAGCGTTATAGAAACATTAATCTTTTTCTTTGTTTTGGTACAACAAACGCATTAGCGACCATTGTTATTCCTTGTTTTCATGTTTGTACTTGTGTATTTATGTGGTAATTGAAACACCTTATGCGTTCAAAGTTTAACTGTATTAATTAACAATTTAAAAATTATTAAAATCGAAAGTGGCGTTGCGAAAATGTGCCTTTGTTTGTAAAATTGTAAATTTCTTTATCTGATTGTCATTGTGTAATTATAATGCATACAATTAATTTGCGATAATTTATTGAGATATTTTTTTCTGTAAGGTATTCGTTGGGAATTTAAAAATAGTAAACTCTGGCTTTTCTAAATTGTACATAATAATTTATTTGTTTTTTTTTGTACGTTTATAATTTGATGATAGAAACGTTGGTCAAAGTTAGAACATCTTTTAAAGAAAATATTTACTCTTTGATATGATTAGGATGGATTTGATAACAAGAAAAAAACACCAGTGTATGCATTGCCTTCTAAAATGTAATCTATTATGTTATTTACCGTGATGGATAAAATAGCGTGTGGCCGCTAGGTTTCATACTATGGAAACGTTGTATTTTTATTTTAAATAGTGCATCTTGGGTCTATGGTATAGACAAGTGTTTGTTTTTATGTATTAAATTCGTGGTGTAGATTGCTTCTATATTAATAGACCTTACATTTTATAACATTTGTTTCATATATTATTGTGCTTTCATTGTATATGTATGTGTGTTTTTAGCCCACGTTTGTTTGTAACAACACTTCAGATTTAGCTGGGTTGCTTCCGTAACCAGGACTTTAGTATCTACTAGCAGGGCGTCAGTTAACTAACTCTTCTTCTGTTTAAAATAATGATGTTTATATTTGTTGGGATTTAAACCTGTTATCATTCGTTTAATTGACTTAAATTTGGGATATCCTAGCTTTCGTACGTTTATTTATATTGTTTAGTATAAACTGATTGCTTTATAAATCTAAATTAAGCAATTATATTGCATTTACATTCAATTAGTAACAGTAACAGAAAAACTTGACAACTAAAATTTATCGAACATACTTGAATAAAAACCACGATTTATTTTCTTTTGCTGTGTGTTTACTTTTTTCTTTTCTACATGTCGCGAGTAAGCAGTCTATAACAAACTTAGAAAGAAGAGGAGCAGCTTGATGATCTCAATCACAACGGGATGTCGCTACAGCTTGGGAGTTTTAATTTTCAAACATGAGCGAGGTACATGACAAACTGCATAAATGCATGTACTGAATGCTGAGCGTTGCCCGGCAATATAACTTAAACGTTTTTGTTTAGTGATGATGGTCATATATAAATTACTTGTAATTTGTTTTTCTAAAGCATCTTTAGATTTTATTAGTGTTAATTGATTTAAAATTTAGTTACCTTCATAAAAATTAGTTATAAATTTGTTTTAAAATCTGTTAAAATATATTGTTTATGATGTCTGTGTCTAAGTCGAGAATTTTAGGTTGATTTCCATGGAGTGCTTTACCGTCCTAAAGACAAATGCCTGAAAAACTTCCCATTTTTTTCGGTAATCAGTTTTTTTTTTTTTTTTTTTTTTTTTTTGACGGAGAGATTCAAAGTATGTAGAAACATTATTTAGCAAACTTCTACTCTGTTACAACCGTTACTCAAGTAGTATTTTCTTGTATATTTTCGTAGGCTTTTGTCAGTTTTATTATTTTGTAATCTTTGAACTTTTTTACTTGTTTCTTATATAGAATCGGCAATGTACTGATATTGACCTTCAGTAGGAAGACTCTAGAAACAAATCTTTTGTGTATTTTTCATTAAACCTTTTAAAGCTTTTTTGCAGCTACAGGCAGTTTTTATTTCTTTTGCAGGTATTGTTTTTCCTCTAAGAGTCTTGTGTCTTTTTATAGTTTTTTCTTAATTACTATGGGATTACGCTTTTTTTCCAAAATAGATTTCCTTCTTTAATCTTTTGTCTTCTCTTAGTTTTTTTTTGTGATGCGACAATTACTAGTGTTTTTCAAAATTGCTCACAGATTCTTATTTGTACGGCGCACTAGAAGTCGTTAGTATAGTTTTGTACTAAACTGGTTTGTTACGTTACTGTGCAGTGTACTGTAAAGTGTTGCTAACAAGATTGTAATAGTTTCCATTAATTGTGCTAATACTTAAATACTTTTTTAACGATTTTGTCAGTATTACGAATTAATGTATGTACGACATTTGTAGATGTTTATTGATTTACGTATAAAGTTTAAGTAAATAATCATCCGTAGAATAACAACGTCATGTAGAACTTCAAATTTTTATAGTATGTTATAAAACTTGTCAATGTATTTATTTTGCAAAAATAATAAAAGAAAAGAAAAAAAGGGCTAAAAACATGGAAGTGTCGCTTCAACGTGACGAGAATGTTAAAATTTCTCTACAATGTTGTTCCATAGTTTATATTTTGAGGTTTTGCCTTATCTTTTCCCAAGTATTGAAATCTATTGAAAATGTATCTTACTTTGACATCTGTGGTTTTTTTTATAGAAATAGTCAATTTGAGCATGAAAAGTGAACCACAACGTAGTAAAAGACAATCTCTTTGATTTTTTGAAGAAAAACATTAATCATCTTCAGTTATTATGAAAATATAATTTTTTGCACACCACTCGGTGAACTTTTTGTATTAGATTTTAGATTTTGGACTTTTTATAAACTTTTACATGCAATATTTTAAATTTCGTTAGTTGAAATGTTTTTAATCTAATTTACAACCAAATAATGTTTTATTTTTGGGTTGAATTTTGAGAAGAGAATAACAACTTTAATGGATACACGTTGCAAAAGCGCTGTAAGGTGCTTGCAGTTTTTTAATGGACTCGGCTACGCTACATTTCTTCTCGATCATTTAAAAACACTTTGCATTTAAACATTAATTTTTACATCTAGTGTAATGTAAATAATTACAAATCGCAAAAATAAAAAGTTAAATTAATTAAAAAAACGTAACTCGGCTACTTCTAACAATTATTTACAAACTTTAATTTATTTATTATTGCATTTATATTTAATAAAACTTATAAAAACGTGTGTAAAGTAAACTTGAAAATTAACGAGTGCTTAATCAATCTCGTTACGGTATATTTATCATTATATCAAATAAAAATGTTAATGCTTCATAAAAAAAACGATATATATAATAAAGCCATAATAAACTTCTATTATTATTGTTCGTTATGAAGTCCATGCATGTTTTTGTTTTTGTTCTTTTATCTGTGAACATGTTGCAATGCAAACGTGTTGACAAATCTGGTAAAGAAGATGAGGTATCAAACGAGAGTAATTTGGAAGCAACATCGTCGAGTAAGTTAAAAATGATACAAATAACATTTTTATGCAACAATTAATTTTTAGAACCTTGGTTGTATTGCAACAAATTATGTAAAAATAGTTGTTGGGTTGCGTTTCAAGAAAATATTCTTAAATGTAAAGATGGCAAAAAATGTTGTATAATATAAAAAAACCAAGTGAATATACATATATAGAATTTACAAATATAGGTTTTATCAGCCGAGAGTGTTTTTATTACCCAGTATTTTAAAATGTTAGAATTTAAGAAATTTCGTTCTTTATGATTTTTTAGGCACTTTGAATGGCTTGCAATTGATTTAATTGAACCACTTTATAGTGGTTCTGATTCTACAAAATGTATAGAATTGTTTACAATGCCCAACACTATTGCAAGAACAAGTACAATCAATGTTATCGACAAAGTAATTATTGAGGTATTGGGGCCACGTAATCAGTGATAATAAAATGTAATTTTTTAGAGAAATGATGCAATTGCTTGGGTTTTTGACAAAATCTGCTTTCGTTTACTATCTTTTAGAAAATTCTGAAGAAAAGCGCCAAACTTAACTATGGTAAACAAGTTGGGTTTGTTAAAGTTTATAACAAATTATTTTTAATACTCTCGGAAAAAACCAAGTTTTTGACATTTTGCCATATTGGAGAAACTGGTAAAAACATCAATACTAAAAGAAAAAAAACATTGAGAAATGTAATTGCATTTAACCTATTCAGCAACGTTTATTAAGCGGTAGCATAGATGCAATCACGGGTGCAATGAACAGTTTTGAGCAATAATGATAAGTAAGCACCGTTGACAATTCAATACAGTTTTGAGTTACAGTTTTAATAACCGTTCTTAATAGATGGTTTTCTAATATAAATAATATAAATAGTAATAGAGATAGAAACGTTGAAAGCTGAGTTTGTTACATACAAATATGTTAAAAAAAGCAATGTTTACATAGAAATGATATAAACGAAACAATTGGCAATGTTCAGTGAAGATGGTCGTGAGTTAAATTCAAAAATCCGTGAATAACTTGAAAAACTCAAAACAAAATAGACGCCAGGAAGGTTTATGGTTCAAAAAAGGTTTTTAGACCTAGACAACCAAAAAACCCGCTATCCTGTTGAATACACTAGAAAAGAAAACTTACCTTATCAAAGACCATTATACTAAAATCTGTAATTATTAAATTTACACAAACGAAGGCCGACGAAATAAAAACTTTGTTACAGTTTAACTATCACACAATTTCTCAATACGATTCTAAACTTGAGATCAAGTAAAACCTCGAGACCGTAAAATATACAAAACAAAATAATTTACAAAAAAC
Source organism: Aquatica leii (assembly GCA_035610365.1). Lineage (NCBI taxonomy): Eukaryota > Metazoa > Arthropoda > Insecta > Coleoptera > Lampyridae > Aquatica > Aquatica leii. Next base: position 462,745 of record CM069434.1, read on the forward strand.
TTACAGTTTACTATACCTGTTTTCACACTTCTGCAGACACCACCCCATTAAAGGTTAAAAAAACAATCCACCAAAACTACATTATCGAGTTGAAACGTACTATCAAAGTCTACGAACTTCTTTCTTAAAATAAAAATTACCCATATAAATTAACTTGGTTACCACCACTTAATTTAAAAATTTGTGAGGTCAAATCTTAACAATATCACAAAAACGTTGACAAAAATTCAAAATTAAATCAAAACGCAATAACACGCGTGTCTAGTCAATGTTTCTCACAACAAAAATACAACGATAACGAAATATGAACTAAGTTAAAATAAATGCACGGCTACAATATTGGGTTTTTTTACTTCCAGAAACGAGAGTTAGAAGTAATAAATCAAGAAATGCACTTATGAAAATTAATTCGAAGTAAACAACACAAGTGCAAATGCATTAAATACCCACTTATGATATAAAAATTAAAATTAAGATAAATTTGAAAACCTTAAATAACTTTGATATTTTAATGCGAAATTACTAAAATGACCTTAACTTAAATGCAATACATAAATAAATCCAAATACCGGGCCTTTCACAAAAAAATACGTTCAAAAATCAAACAAGGGTTACAAGTTTGCAGCCGCGTAATTGAAATAAGTTTTCAATATACCTCGGGCTAAAATCACAACGTATAAGTAAATTAGAAAATACAATCAGTTTTCAACGTTTCAGTTTCTGCAACTATTTACAGATGATTATTCAGACCTAGTAAATTTATAGTACCGGATGGCTCCACTATCATATTTCATTTATGTTACTGACATTATTTTCTCGTAACTAAAGTGAAAGCGACAAGCTCAGTATAATTTGATAAAAGGGTCGGAAGTCTAAGTGTAGTAGTTCTACAGTAAGTTAAAAAGGCGCCAAAACAAATAAATATCATCAAGTACAGATCTTGTTTAAATCTGTCGATCACTGATAGAAAGAATTTGCAAAGCACAGGTTTAAACAATAATATATTTGTTTTAAAGAAGAGAATAAAAGTTAAAATAGGGAGAGGTAGAACAATAATAATTAAATAACGATTAGAGACTCGTCGACAAATATTACGGTCTATAATATTAATGCAGGACCTTCTGACCAGGCAACACTTTATACACATAATTATATTTAATGCTGTGATTGATTCTATTAAAATTTAAATAGTACTCGTTCAATTACTTCGTTTACCATGCAGTCGACAATCGACAATTATAATACTACATCGCAAAAAAAACTTTAAGCACAAAAACTTATCCCAACCGACAATTCCTCGTCACAAGTAGCAATGTTTACTATTTTTTTTAGATTTAAGAACGAAAGTATGCGTAATATGTAAGCTTACGTACGATGGTTACGTTATGTGCATAACTTTGATTTTGACAACGTACTCAACAACAATACATAAAGACGATTCAAAGTTTGCGACTGAAAGTAAAATTGAATCAGTATGATCTACGTTGTGTTTAGATAAAATAAATGAATACCTTTAAGGTTGACGGTTAGTTATACAATTGTATTTTAGATTGATTAGATAAATAAATACAATAAAGAAAAAGTATAAGAGATGATAAGTAATGTGCATAAAGCTAACTGATTAATTATAACAGTAAAAACAATTGAAGGAGTATACGATACTATAAGGTTTTAAGAAGAGTCATCTTTAGTCACTCCTGATGTCATAAATGAGGTGGATTCTACAAGTTTTATTCCATATCCTTGAGATATGGGTGTATAAAAGCGGTGTGGTGGACCCACAAAGTTTGCTAACAGGTAAAAGATAACGTGACGACACAATTTAAGAATTGTTTTCATACCTGATAATCTGCGTAATTAAGCAAATCGCTTAATTGGACTGATATTTTATATAAGTCTTTTACAGCACAATTGCTAAAACAGCAATAAAAATAACTAACAAGGAAAATTCTACAGAAAAAAACTACTTACATGTACGGACTAGCCCTGATACAAGGACGTTTGAAGCAGTTTTGTATTGGCAAAAAAATAATAAAATGGACGTTTCTTGGTTTCCCCAACCGTCAGGCCATAACAATTCGCCTTTAAAAGAATCAATGCAGTCGTAAATTTTAAATAGAAATAATATTTTTAAACCACATTGAAACCGACGCTTGACAGATATCCACAGTTGATCAATTCGAGTAAACACGTCTTCTCGTTAATTATTCCGGATTAAATAAGTCTACTAGGTATGGGACGTCATTACAAGGGAATTAATACTTTCATCTTTAGTAGATGAGTTTGAAGAAACGTCTATCAATTTTGCTGCGAGTAATTGAGTAGACAGAAAATCTATTTAACTCCTTCAAGCAAACAATCTTCATTTCATTCCTAATCGGATTAAACGGTCTCTACTAAACTGAGAGTAACTACAGCAAACATCAATCAAGAAATAAATTCCGGCGAATGTTAGACCCGAAATATTGATATCGTAGCGGCAGTAGCGCGGTGGCATTAGTGCGGTAGTAAGAATTTTTTGTCAAATCACGAAAATGTAAAACGTTATTACTAACGACACGTAACATGTTACTAACTACTACTACTACCAATATAAAGCTATAGATATGTCAATGCATAATTTTAGAAGTACATTAGAATGTTCTACTACTGCTGCACAGCCTCAAAACGGTGCAACGACCGACCAGTGGTTTACTCTAGTGGCATTTCTACATTCATATTAACATTGGTTAATTTCTACGCTGTAGTTTTAGTACGCTGTATATTCAAAATTTATTTGAATTACGCTTTTAACGTTTCTACCTCTATAGCCATTTACAGTTGATTATTCTCACGGAATAAATTTGTACTATGAGATGGCGCTGCTATGATATTTTATTTATTTTACTAACATTATTTATTAATATAAAATTATAGGTCTGTCAATGCATTATTGTGGAAGTTCGTTAGTGTTCTCTCATTGTTGAAAATCGCTAAAAGGGCGAGACGTGTTAGCTCGCGGTATATTTAAAATTGATTTGAATTACGCTGGTGTTAAATCAGTTTTCAACGTGTCTATTTCTATAAACCGTGACAGATTACTTCTCACCTGGTAGATTTATACTATCAGATGGCCTTGACTGAAAACACCAAGAATTAAAATTTAAGATATCACATAAACAATTGAAATGGTTAACCTTCTAAACAACTTTAACTGAGACTTTGCTTATGTATTTTCTGATATCTGTCTACTTGTTATTTTCTAATCTTGACTTTTTCCACGAAAAACGTTGCTAACGTTCAAAAACTTTTTAATTTTTAATATTGTTCGTTAATATTTAAAGATAAAAGTTATTAACCGAACCAGTACACATTTACACGACAATGCTTTTAGTTTTAAGACACAAAAAATATTAATAACATTAAGACAGACGTCCACGACATAACATACGACGTTTCCAACAAATGTTAAATGTACAATGTTAAAAAAGAGTGTAAAATATTAAAGGACGTAGTGGTACTAAAATAAACAAAAAAGTTTTAATAAACATGGGCCCGCAAAGTACAGGTACCGGAAAATGTTATTCTTCTTTTATCTTGTTTTTTTTAAATTTGCATTTTGTCATCATAGTTCTCTAACATTTTGTTTAATAAACATTAAGGCCCGGTTGCATAAAGTATTGTTGTTTTTGACGATGTAGTTAACTATGGGAATATGTCGTTAAGTGTCGTCACTGTCAACGGGGGACTTTTGTCAATGCGCAAGTTTTCTTGTGCTATGTTTGTTTACTGTAACGCAGAATTAGTAGACATATGCTGCTTACCTAAACTTGTTGCAGAAAACAATGTATAATGCTTTAGACAACATTTCTTAAGACCAAAAGTAACAAATGCGGTTTTACCATGATGATGTTCTAGCTCATTTTTTGATTGACGTTACATTTACACCAAACTTTTACCCGTCGATGGATAGAAAAAACGAATCTGTTCTATGGTCTAGGTCTAGAAGATTGCCTTAATTAAAATTTCAACATTTTTTGTTTTAGAGATATTTAGAGTTCATTTCAAGACTAAAGAACTGCTGCGCAGAAACCAATTTTGTTCCGAATGTCAATACACTAGCTAACCAAAAAACGTTTGCACTTTTCATACGGCGTTTGAAGTGTCCACATTTATTCCACAAGTTGTTACAAACTCTTTTTTATCTTTGTGTTTTATATTTTTTTATATTATATTCATCGTCTTGTATGCATTCACTTTTTAGTTCAATTAAAGGTAAACCATTACAGTTAATGTACATCGTTTGCAGATGATGTTTTTAGTTAGAATTTATTTTGCATGATCGTCAAATTCCGTATTTATCCGACGCGCATCTCGCGGTTCTTTAGTCGTGAAATGATCTCTAAAAACATTAGTTTGTAAGTAGCTTAGAGCTGCAGCTACAAATTAATAGAAAATGTCAATAAATCCGAACAAATAAGGGGGTTTTAGGAAGAATTTCAATAATTTTCAGCTGCTTGAAAATGGATGAAGGGCATTTCGAAGATTTTCCGTGACTCTGTTTTTTGTTTTTGTTAGAATTTTTTTGTACATTATAAATAAGTAATGCAAATAAATGTTTCAAAAAGTGTTTATTAAGATTTATTGGTTTATTTTTATTCATACTACTATTTTTTTAAATATTTTACATTCCATTATAAGAAATGTGTAAAAATAATGATGTTCGAGTTGTATCTGTTACAACAAACTTGCAAAGCAAAAAAAAAGAGAGATTTTGCGATGCTCTAAGCTAGATCTCTGCATAAATTTAAGAAATGTTAGTATATATGTTTCTAATGATTTGTTGAGAATCCGTTTTTGAGTGTTAATCCAAAACTAATCCTATTATATAAATTATGGTAATTAAAAAATGTTTTTTTTTACCAAAGTATTTTTAATTTTATAACGTTTTGCGTTTGTTCAAAATTAATTAATCGTTTTCGTGTAATGTTTTATATTTGATTATCAGCAAAATATTGTTTGCATAAAAACGCAGTAATAATTTTTATTATTTCTAAATCAAATTAAAAATAATAAAATTTAATAAGCTATAAAGTAGTATATATAAAACTGGAATTTTAATTAAAATAATTTAAATTCGTTATTAGTCATTATGAAACGTGTTTGCTTTTTTATTTTAGTACTTTATTTTGCTAGTTTTATACTATGCGATGAAGATAATGGTCCACCATTCGAAATTGATGGGAAGTATAGTGCCGTAACAAGCAACGATAACGTAACTGAAACAGAACAGAGTAAGATCAACAGTAATCTATAATTTTAATGCTGTACACGTTAATTACAGAAACAACGACATTTTGCAAGATGATTTGCAAGTTAAAATGCTGGTTTGACGTAAAAAAGGATTTGTTTGGTTGTAAAATACATAGTAATTGTTGCGATGGCGTAAAAACTGCTACAACAACTTATTAAAACATTTTGTAAAAATTAAGATAAATTACTTACCTCTTTAATAATAAACTGTGTGATATTATTTATTTGTTTTTTCAGATAACAGATCTATGTAAATATATAGAATTTCACATTTGTTTGTCCGTCTGTTTGGCTTGCCACTTCTTCTAAACTATTCGACAAATGTTGATAAGTAATACCTCAATTTTTTTTGAAAAGATCAGGGTTATGTGCTAATCTGATGCTTCATCGCTGAAAAATTTAAAGGAAAGTGTTGTCATTGCTCACTGGATTTATGTTATTAACCAGGGCGCTTTGCGTAGGCAAAATTACATATTGATTTAAATCTTCATTGCTAAAGAATTTAAAAAAAGTGTCATCTTTGCTCACTGAATTTGTTTTACTAAGAAGGTCGCTTTTTGTAGGCAAGAGTACATATTGAATTTATTTATTAACCAAAATGCTTTTCGTATAGTTAGATATTGATCTGGCACTTAATTGCTAAAAAACTTTAAAAAAAGGTGTTTTTGCTCACTGAATTATTCCATTAACAAGAGCGCTTTTCGTAAACAAAGTTACATATTGACCTGACGCTTCATCGCTGAAGAATTAAAAAGAAGTGTCGTCTTTGTTCACTAAATTATTTCATTAATAAATCTGAGGCTAAACGCCATCTCGTAGGAACGGAGCTACATGTGGATTATCTTATTAATTAGGGCGCTTTGCGTTGGAAAAGTTACATATTGATCTAAAGCTTCATCGCGGAACAATTAAAAAAAAGTGTCGTTTTTGTTCAATGGATTCATTTCATTAGCTAAGGCACTTTGCGTAGGCAAGTTTACATGTTGACCTGGCGCTTTATTGCTCAAAATCTAAAAAGCAGTGTTCTTTTTGTTCACTGAATTTGTTTTATTAACCAGAGCGTTTTGCCTAGGCAAGGTTACATATTGATCTGACGCTTCATCGCTGAAGAATCTAAAAAAACGTGTCGTCTTTTACAGTAAATGCTAAAATTGTATGTTATTAATAACAATTCATATTTTATTTTTAAAAAAATGTGTTTTAAAGTAGTTTAAAAATATATTAAAACAAATTTATTATTTATTAAATTATTAAATAAATTAAATTAGATTTAAGCATTTTGAAAGTTAATATTTTCCAAATTTAATTAATTTTTGTGGTCTATTTAAGAATTGACAGTTCTTTTTTGTTTGATTCTGCAAAATATTTATATAAGTTTACGTAAAGTGAATAATTACTAAATATAATACTATACAATCTTCTTTATATAACAAAAAACATGTAATTAACATGTTTGTTAATTAATTAATGCGTTCTGTGCATGTTTTTTAGATATGTGGTAACATTTTTTTACTTTGCTTTTAATCCAGTGTATTGATACACAGTGAACATTAACTTAAATAATCCCAAAAACATGCTGGAAGGTAAAACTAATGATAAGATAGATTATGTTAAGTTTGCATAAATGCAAACATAACATTGTATATTGAACTCAATAGTTAGATTGCCGGTTGATTGTTTTGCACACCAAAATAATCAATCTACAAAAATATTCTACCCAAAAAGATAACGTGCGATTGACCTCAGCAATTGATGTGTATTATCCGTACATCAAAAAAGAAAAATTCTTTTACAAATACATTTTTTAAGTACCTTACAGTAACCGGCAAACGACAAATTGTGCTTGAAAGAAAAAAAAATTAATTTGGCAAACGTGTTCATTACCAAGCAGATAAAAATCATTTTTACCATTGATAAAAATCATTTTTACCATTTCTGACAATACTTACAAAAAATTTTAATTTTGCAACACATAAAACAAAACATTACAAAATTTAATTACAATAATACAACTAATTTATTACTTCATGTTTTTTTAATAAAACGCATTAATAAACTTATATAGATTATTAAAACTTTATTAAATAAAACAGTTTAATTAATGTATGTGTCATTACGTATGTATTATATGTACAATTAAATTTGAATTCAACTGTTTGAAAGTAATATTTTTGATCTTATTTACTAATAATTTGTGATTTTTTAGTTATATCCAGATATCATAGGAATACTATAAACCAAATGTGATGACGGTGCCATCTAGTAGTCTAAAGTTACCACAAATTGATCTTGAATTTGATCCTATTGATATACTCGAATTTTTCACATTTTCTCTTATACATCGAGAACGGATGGAAATATCCTCTTAAACTTTTTGTAGCTGCAGATAACGCCCTCTAGTTTATTTATTTTAAACTCAACTGTTCAACAAAAAAAATTATGTGGAAAGACCATGTTGTTTTAAACAAAATAAAAAATATTCAAAAAATTGATTGGTTCAGGCATAACCTTCTTCTCCTTTATTATGACAGATGCAAGAAAATATATAGTAAAATGAAACAGTATCACTCAAAGTATCAATTTATGTAATAGCGAAGGCTTCCACGGCTGGAATACATACTAACATTAGAATGTCTTCCGGGTTTGGACCGTGTCATTTTTTTGAGAAGTTCTTAGTTAGATTTCGATTGCTTGTTTGACTTTTGCGATTTATCTTACGCCCTGATGAATCCTCTTACGAAAGTGGGCGAAACGTTGGCAGCTTCGGTTGCAACTATGACACGGTCCAAACCCGGAAAACATTCTAATGTAAGTATAGATTCCGGCCGTAGAAGCCTTAGCTATTACGTTAACAATCTCTACGAGGAGAATATTTCTCCTAAAACCCCCGTATTTTCCAAACTTCGCCACAAACTCGTCAAGCTTTTGTGCAATTTAACCTTTCTTAGTCGCTGTCGTGACCACAACATCATTCCTACATTCCTCAAAATTAAGTTCCACATTCAGACACGTTCTTCTAAAAACATCCTACACCGTGCTAACCTAGCGCTGATACGCGAACGGATTAAGCAAACTAGGCGAGAGTTAGACACCATTTCGAAACAACTGTTTTATCTTCATCTTGAGTTGGCCAACACTCTATCCCCGGATGATTGGAAACTCTTCGACAACATTACTTACCAGCAATCTGATACCACTCTACGACTAACCACTGAAGGTCATCTCAAAAAGTTTCAATTATTGGAATTCAAGAATCGTAAAGTTTCATCTACTACTAACTCAGTAAAAACGGTTGTCAATTTATCTAGTTTGGTTCTCACTTCAGAACAGGAATCGGTACTCTCTAAGGGTTTGAATTTTGCGGTTGCTCCCAAACGTATTACTAAAGAAGATATTCTATGTGCTGTTGAGTCTTCTATAAGACATCTTTCTCGCCACATCTCAGATCCCATTCGTATTAACACTGGCAAAATCCTTGAATCATCTAAAATTCCTAAATCCAACATTTCTAAGTCGGAAGAGTCAGCTCTAAAAAGTCTTCGTAAGAACCCTGATATTATTGTTCTTTCAGCCGACAAAGGCAACGCCACTGTAGTTTTGAACCAAATTGATTATGTTACGAAAATCAATTCTATTTTGTCTGAAGAAACTTACGTTCTTCTAACCCATAACCCCACTTCGAGGATTGAACGTGAGGTTAGCCAAATCATCAAATCTTCCAATCTACCTCCTGAAACTAAACGTCGACTTACCCCATCAGATTCTAAACCACCTCGTCTATACGGACTTCCCAAAATTCACAAACAAGGTATTCCTTTTCGACTTATCGTTAGTACTATCCAATCTCCTACCTACATGCTAGCCAAGTTCTTGTCCAACATTCTTTGCGAGTTTACAGGTAAAACCTCTTCTCACATCCTCAACTCTCAGCATTTTATTTAACGTCTAGAAACTATAAAACTTAAACCCCAAGATCTTCTCGTGAGCTTTGATGTGACGTCACTTTTTACTAAAGTTCCTATTAAGGATTCGCTTATTATCATCAAACAGATTCTGTCTCAACATGGCAAGGACTTGAGTTTGGTTCCTCTTATTGAAAAGTGTCTATCATCTACTTACTTCCAATTTGATAACAAGTTTTACAAACAAGTTTCTGGTGCTGCTATGGGTTCTCATCTATCACCTGTTGTAGCTAACATTTTTATGAAATCCTTTGAAACGGTTGCTTTGGAATCATCAATATTAAAACCTAAAGTGTGGTTTAGATATGTTGACGACACGTTTATTGTTTGGTCTCATGGTCATCTTGAATTGTCTAAGTTTCTTGATCATCTTAACAATCAACATTTAGATATCAAATTTACTATGGAAATCGAGAGTAATGGTTCTCTTCCATTTCTTGACGTTCTGGTGACTCGTAAGCCCGTCGGACTTCTGGGCAATTCTGTTTATCGCAAACCCACCCATACGGACAGATACCTTCATGCTTCGTCTCATCATCATCCTGCACAGAAACGTTCTGTTATTGAATCTTTGGTCCATCGTGCCTTTTCTATTTGTCAACCTGAGAATCTAGAGTCAGAATTCCGTCATCTTACTAGAACCTTAGTGAACAATGGTTATGTAAAGCGAGATATTCATAGAGTTATTAATCGTCGTTTACATCCACGTACTCGATTACCTAAGGACATTTCTACTCCCGAATCCAACTTGAAATTGGCCTTTTTACCCTACATTCACAAGGTTACAGATCAAATAGGGAAACTCCTTCGTAAGAATGGTATTATACCCATATTCAACTCGACAGGCAAAATCTTTCAGATTCTTCCTTCTCCCAAAGACAAATTTCCTACACTTTCATCTCAAGGTGTATACCAAATTCCCTGTTCTTGTGGTTTAGTCTACATTGGTGAAACCGGTCGTTCCGTCATTACTCGCATTTCAGAACATGATCGTTGTATAAGGAAAAGGTGTACTTTCAAGTCTGCGGTCGCTGAACATCATTTTACTACAGGTCACAAGATAGATTTTGATAATGTTTCGTTGATTGCCAAATCTCCATTCTTTTTCAACAGGAAATTCCGAGAAAGCATAGAAATCATCAAACACCTCAATAACTTCAATCGCGATCATGGTTTCAAACTATCCCCTCTTTGGTTCCCGGTTATTAGTCATTTATCAAAAACACGCCCCCTAGCAACCGTAACCCAATCAGGGTCGAGCTTAAACACCCGTGACGATCCTTTTCCTTTAAATACGGAGACTATTTCTTCTTAAGTACGGAGTTTAGAATCTAGCTTGGTTCACAAGTTGATTACCTAACTCGGTAGTGGTTCTTTGTTAGATTTGCGTTTGCTTTTTCAGGTTATCGTTTTCTTTCTTACCTTTTCAGAGTTTAGGTTATGGCTTGTTGCACAAGTGGATAACCTAACTTTTGAGAAGTTCTTAGTTAGATTTCGATTGCTTGTTTGAGTTTTGCGATTTATCTTACGCCCTGATGAAGCCCCCTACGAAAGTGGGCGAAACGTTGGCAGCTTCGGTTTCAACTATGACACGGTCCAAGCCCGGAAGACATTCTAATGTTAGTATATCAATTTATGTTTCTTTATAGCAGTTACGCCTCCTAGCGATGGATTTACAAACTTTTAAATAATTTCCAGTCATTTCTCTTGCCTTATAAAGATTTTTTTCCTAAATTTCTAGCCCTTACCAATGTCGAAATGCAATTCGTATTCGGACACCCAGCATAAAAAGTCTCACTAAAAAAACGAACTGAGTTACGTCTAAATGCTATTGATTGATATCTAGAAATAAAAATAACATGTTAGACACGCTTTCAGAAATGTTTTCCAACATTGTCTACTGTTGAAGGGCAAAATTAGAAACAGTTATAGGGCTTAAATGTTGTCTTTTGACTGGCGTTTTTATATAAATTCGTTTTTATACTCTATACTTTTTTGCTTTATCTTTATCTAAAAATTATTAATATTGTGAGTGAATCTCGTGAAACCAAATATAAAGATCGGTACCTACTATAATAGTAATTTTTAGTTTGATTTTGGCTGTACGGGTTCTTAAGTTCCATTAAGTTTTAGATCTTACCTTTACAAGGTTAAAGTTGGGCAACGTAGCGCTGGCAATAAAATCCCGTAAAGGGATGAAACGACCTTGATAAAAATCTTAAATTGTCAAAATTGTGTTTCAACTCAAAGAGAACGACTCAATTAAATTAGAACCCGAGCTCAGTGATTTATTTAAATTACCAACGGCCGTCCTAAAACCAGTTTTGTACTAAAAGCTCAATGCAAATCGTTACGATAGCAATCTTGTAACGTCCCGTTTGAATTCATTACATTAAAATTCAATTTTACATTCATTTATTTTTTGCAACTAATATTGCACGTAAATTTATTCAGTTTGGCAACAATGGCAACGTCGCGTTGTTTCAAATCTACCTGAGTTGTAGCTGAAACTGGCATTTCCGTTTGAACAATCTTGGCGTGCGTGTCGTAGTGATGCGGAGAAGACACATTTTCTTGATTATGGCGTAAAAACCCATGTAATTTAATTTTTATTCATTCCGTCTAATTATTGGTGAGTTTACCTTTATTTTGATATAATTTTTCTATTGAATTCAACATTTTTAGTGACTTCGCAATATTGCGCAATAGTTAAGACAAAGGAAATTATTTTGAAGACCGTTGCTAAGTGTAAATGCAGCGTGAGTACATGATGTCATTTAAAAAACCATTCTAATTATTTATATTTAGGGTCTTTTATTTTTTATTTGGATCTTTCTTTTTATTGGATCTTTTCGTTTATTGGGTTTTTATTCTGGATCCTTTCATTTTGGTTTTGTCGTTTAATTACTGGATTCTATCTACATCTACATTCCTTTAGAAGAATTTTATCACAAGAACAAAGTATGTGCTAAAAATAGAAGATATCCGATAACGTTATATTAAACATGGTGAGTCAACCAAAATTAAGATACTGCATTTTACCTTCAAATAATTAAATTGTGTCATTAAAACTTTTCACTCGATAACAAATCAAACGTTTTCGACATTTGCATTTAATATCAATAATTAATAATTAGATGTAAGATTTTACGCTTTTTATTCATCACCAAGTTCAAAGGTGATTGGCGTCCAAATACTTTATTTTAAATCCTGTTTTATTTCTAATATGTTTAATTCAAATATTGTTCTTTAATGTAAATAGTTAATTAAGTATAGTTAATAAATTTAAGGAGTTCACATCTTTGTAATTATTTCCATTCAACCCATCACCTTGAGGTCTGTGCTTACGATTGCTTGCCGTGGTCAAATTATTATTTTGCATTCATTAAATGTATTTTTACTTTTTATTACACTGTTGTATTTATTTTGCATTCAATCAGTGCTGTATTTTTTATTACAATCTGCCACATATATCCACAACATAACCTGTCCTGTTTTTGCTAAACGACTGAAAAAAGGCTATCTACAAGACTCGGTTTTCTATCCGGCGTAATGGAATTTTGTTTTAATAACTTACTAAGTAAAAACTTATCAGCAGACTGCGACAATTTTGCTTATGCGGACGATATTACTGTGACCATGTTCGCTAATTTAAGACGAGACATAGAAATAAAAACAAACGCAAACCTAAACATTATGATAAGTTAGAGAAGGTACAGTCTTCGAATTCCATAACCTTGGACTTTTGCATGACGCTAAACTGAGTTTTGTAAAACATTACTATGAGAACGATACAACTCCTCCAAAAACTTAATAACTTGGTAGCGATTCTATGCGATCATAGATCCTTCGATGTGGAGGATAGGAGTTGTGCCTATCGAAGGATCTATGGTCGCATAGAATCGCTACCAACATTACGTTTTTGTGCTTGACAACTGCAAAAAAGCCTGATATGAAACTTACACAAAAAACCTCTTGCAAATAATTTTAACTGATGCTGACATATGGCTGGTACCACAGATTTTCACATTCCCACGTTGTCGGAAGAAAAAAAAACATCGAATTTAAATGCTACTTATTGTTTATTCATATTTTAATTAGTGGGCAAATTCAAAACAAGCAACATAGATCGTCATTGTCGCATTTAAAAGCTTGTAGAACCCACATTGCTGTACAATTTGTTGTACATTTTATAGAAGGAAACTTCTTAATTATATTATCACATTTAAATGACTGCTCTAAAAATATTTTTGTAAAAAATTAATTCTATTTAATGTTAAACCTACCATCATTTGGTTCATTAGAATTTGTGCTATTAACGTGAGCACATAGCATCAAAATAAACATGTAAAGATATTTCATATTGTCTCTCAAAAATTAATACTATTCTAACAAGTTAAAACTTTTTTTGCTTGTATTAAATAAATTTTGTTTGTTAGATTGAAATAAAATACGCGCAATTTAATTAAGCTACAATTACTTATTTTATTGTTGCGTAAAAATATAGGTGTTACGCAACATATAAAATTTAAACATTAATTAATTGCGTAATCAATTGTTACTAAAAAATTATTGCATACAACGGTGATTAGCATTTTATAAAACGAACGTAAAATACAATGTTTAAACAAAAAAATTAAAAGACTTATCAGCACTGGAAATATCTGGTACTTTTTTTTAAAAATTATACTAAACAAATAAAACTTAGATAATATACATTTATTATCATTACAGTATAACTTAAAAAATGGTAATAAACAATAATAGTCGGAATTTGTCGTTACAACTGGGAGTTGACCAAAAAATAGTAATATCCGGTTATTAACGTAAATAATTTAATAACGTGGTTTATCGTAAAATACGCAACACACAAATTTCCCGTAACATTGAAACATTTGCAACACATTCGTAGAACACACGTGAGTACATCTAACTGTACGAAGCCACGGAAACAACTGACTACATTCAAATGCTGAAAATTATTTTTTACAAAAAAAAATATTCTTTTAAATTAACTAACGTTCACTAAGTAGTTTTTCATTATATGTATTTACAAGTGTAGAAAAAAGTACGAAAAACAAAATCCACATGTGCTTCATAATGGTTATTAAAAAGTAAAAAACGAATGTATAAAATATTATTAAAAAATCGTTTAAATGCTTAATTAAGTGCTAATGTTATAATACAATATTACTTTTATGACATTGTGATAAGGGTGATTAATACTAATGTGACTAAATAAAACAAAGTATGTATTGTAACGTTTTGATAATGATATCGTTTGTAATATGCAATACAAAATCATACAAAAACAGACAATTTTAATTTCTAAACTACTAGATACTAAGACCGCCAATGCGATAGAATCTATCTAAAGAGCAAACTTAGTTGGTAGTATTGTATTTCGATCTTTTTTTTCCAGTTATATCGTATCTTAGGCTATCCGCTTATTTTATGGCATAAAACGAAAGAAAATTTAATCGATGATTATGAAAAGAATCTCTGAGGTATGATGCACATTTACTTTTTGTGGTTAGGTTTAATGTTCTTTAGTCATTTTGAGCATTTATGTACTGGCACTTGTTAAATTCGAGAATTCATTTACTACTACTGACTAAATTCGATCGTTTACTATTACGTATAAAAATTTGTAAGTCAAAACCTTAAAAGGCTTGGTTTGGAAAATATTTCAAATAAATTGGAAACATTGTCAACGTCTTTGACACTAAAAGATACGACTGAGAACTTGTTTATAAAATTAATCAATTTTGAAATCCAAGCAATTGGAAGTTTAGCGCACGTCGTGTTTCAGCATCGAATGTAAATTTAGCCTTATTTATAATACCACAATAATATATTTGTTACTATTTTTTTTAGCTTTTAGGGTTGTTGATAACGTTACTAGCAACAGTTTACGCTGTAAGTACCAACAAAAATTATTTCCGTTAAGGAAAATGACGTCACAAATCGACTTTTCTGAGCCATCTATTGAACAGTAGAGTGCGCTATAAACAAAATTCGTGACGTCATTTTCCTTAACGGAAATCATTTCCCTTAAGAGAAATGATTTTTATTTTAATATTAAAATAAAAATCATTTCCCTTAACAAAAATCATTTCCCTTAACAAAAATTATTTCCGTTAAGGAAAATGACGTCACAAATCGACTTTTCTGAGCCATCTATTGAACAATAGAGTGCGCTATAAACAAAATTCGTGACGTCATTTTCCTTAACGGAAATCATTTCCGTTAAGAGAAATAATTTTTATTTTAATATTAAAATAAAAATCATTTCCCTTAACAAAAATCATTTCCCTTAACAAAAATTATTTCCGTTAAGGAAAATGACGTCACAAATCAACTTTTCTGAGCCATCTATTGAACAATAGAGTGCGCTATAAACAAAATTCGTGACGTCATTTTCCTTAACGGAAATCATTTCCGTTAAGAGAAATAATGTTTATTTTAATATTAAAATAAAAATCATTTTCCTTAACAAAAATCATTTCCCTTAACAAAAATTATTTCCGTTAAGGAAAATGACGTCACAAATCGACTTTTCTGAGCCATCTATTGAACTGTAGAGTGCGCTATAAACAAAATTCGTGACGTCATTTTCCTTAACGGAAATGATTTCCGTTAAGGGAAATGATGTTGATTTTAATATTAAAATAAAAATCATTTCTCTTGACAAAAATGATTTCCGTTAAGAAAAATGACAGTCCGAAACTGCCCCAGTCGATTTTTCCAAATGTGCCCCATTTACAAAAAAAAACACGAAAATGACAATAAAAATTCCCGCTCGATTCACATTCCTTTTGATGAAGTTACATATCGCACAACATATTAATATCTACGGTAAATAGAATAAAACTTACCTCACTGTTCTTTTTAAGCTGATAAAGCGGTCAACATTTACGTATCATAGATTTACTACTATAGAAGTATATTGTACTGTCAATACGACAGTCTGAAACAATTTGAATTGTCCGAAGGTGCCCCATGTCCGATTCTACCCCACCTTACCCTATATATGTGTCAAAATAACTAACATTATCCCCGTTTAAAGATTTCAATGAATACTCAATTTTGTAATACTTTATTGTATCAGCTACCGATTCTGTACTGTTTTAGAGTTGACGTTATTGATGGATGTTTTACAGCGTCAAATGCTTTTCTAAAGTCAATATTAGTATCAAGGGTTTGTTGAACTTAATGTTTCTATAAGGATCTCTAGTTTTCTCCCACTTCTATCGCCACCTCATCTTCTGTTAGTTTTCCACTGTACGCTGTATGCTACTACTAGTTTTTTTTAATAAGAATCTATTAATAAACTTGACTCATTAACAATTAATAATAAGACTATAAAACACAAAGTGAAATCGGTCACACATTAATATTTACATGCAGTTGCGACAATCAAACCTGAACGTTTAAATTAGTATTAATAAAGTGACTTACCTAGAGCCAAAAATTGCTTACGTAAGTAGCAAGTAAATATACTAATTTAATAATATTACTGCTTAACTTGGCGAAGGGTGTAAGCTTACAATCGTCTATGTATGTTTGCTAAAATCTACCCTTGACTACGAATAAATGCTCGATTCCAATTAAATTAACGTACATAGTACGTACACAAATTTGAATACACTGAAAGTTGAATTATCGACTTGACTAGCTATTACCTGTGAATATTAAGTAGATTGAAAATTGCGTTAATTCCATTAATACACGTAGAATAGTTTCATTTTAGTAAAATCACTAAGCACGAAATAGTAATAACAATGAAAAAATAAATAAAAAGAAATTACAATTGAACGAACAAGGTTTCTATCAAATTCAAACCACTCACAGCAAATCTTAAACATGAAATAAATCGGCGAATGAATAAAATTTATTAAAATACAAAAATATGAAACGTTATTACTAATGACACGTAACAAACGATGTAAAAGTTGAAAAGCAAATGGTAAATTAAGTTTTATAATAAAAAATAAAGACATTTCTATTCATTTAAAGACTAAAGTGTTTAAGTCTTGTGTACAGCCGGTTAAGATATACGGCGCACAAAATTATGTAGAGGCCAATGCTCGGAATCTTGCTAAAGTACAGAAAAACAAACGGGTGTATAAAGGCAAAAGAAATAGGTGCAAATACTAAAACGGTGTTTTGCAAGCCATGTAGCTAGAGTAGATGGAAACGACCCAGAAGGCGCTTGCGTATTTTATGGGTAGGTGACCTAAAACTAACTGCAGGACTAAATTAAATGCAGGGAGCTCAAAATAGACACAACTGGAAACAGAATTTGGATGAGGCGTATATCCGAAAGTGGATGTGCGACGCTATGAAGAAGAAGATGTACACGTTCTTATTCATTAGCAAATAATTTCGATAGTCATTGAATTCTAAACGTCTTTTAAATTTACGTGATTCAAGTTAGATCGTTTGTGTAACCACATTTTCATCATTTTTTTGTCTTTTAGACGTTTTTGTTTTAGTAGTGACGGCCATTATTTAAATGTGGTATTTTGTGTCAATAAGAATCAAACTATCACAGGCTTTTAATTTGTCAGTCATTTTGACAGTTTTAAGTTTCATTTTCAGAATGCATTTATCTGAAAGAACATAATCGCCGATGTTCAGTAAAGATGTCGTAAGTTAAATTTAAAAATCCGTAACTAATTTAAAAAATTTACAATGTAACAGTAAAAGTCAACATCAAAAAACTGTCAAAAAGGTTAATAGCTAAATTAAGCTTCAGGACCTTGCTAACTAAAAAACCTGTTATCCTGTTGAACACATTTCAAATAGAACTTACCTTATTAGAGTGTATTACACTAAAATCTATAGTCTTTAATTTACACAAAACGCGAAGACGGTAGAATAATAATTAAACCGCCAAAAAGGCAAAATTGAATTGTGTCGCACAAACCACAAAACAACACACAATTTCTTAATACGAAACTTAGACACCAGATCAAGTGCAGCGTCAAGACCGTAAAATCGAAGTCGAAAGATCTTTCTTTACAAACTCAAAACACTTATGAAAAACCATCTAAAAAGCAAAATGAACTAAACGAGAATACAAAAGAAGTCTTGGCGTAATTAAACATGACCATAAAATAACTGTTCTCACAAGAAACGCAAAATCATCAAATGATAATGATAACATAAATGAGACTATAGCCAACGAGCGTACTAGAACATAAAATTACAATGACTGATGAAACTAATAATTTATAAAGTGCGTTCAAAACACACGACAATAAAATTAAACTAAATGACTTAAGTACATTTGTACTAAATACCTACTTAGAAATAAATATTAAAATTAAGAATTTAAAAACATGAAATAACTTTGATACCTTAATGCGAAATTACCCAAATGTTCTTAAAGTTAACTAAATGATTAAAAGAAACCCAAAAACCGAGTCTTTTAAAGTGTAAGGTGTAAAGAATACGACTAGAAATCAAACGACGGTTACATCCCCCTTACTAGAAAAATAATTTCTCAAACTACCCTCATAACAGTAAAACTAAAATAGCAAAACCATCATCGTAAATACAATGGATCGATAGGGCGATAAAAAAAATAATAGACGATAATAACCAACATCAAAAATACGATATATTAATAGGGCGATAAAACAACGTCCACAGTACGATATTTTGATAAAAGCGATAGAACAGTAAAATGATAGAACGAAAACTAAACCTACAAACCTCGCAATTTCGCAATTGACGAGTCTGAAACGAAAAAAAAACACAAAAAACACTACACTAAACACTTGATGCTGCACACTAAAAGGCGCGCTGCACATTACAAAATCCGTGCATTGCGTTTCTTCCAAAACTAATGCCAACACTAAGAGATAGCTCTTAACCGCAAAGAAAACTACAGAAAAATAAAGAAAAGGACAAACAAGATGGCAAAAAAAAAGAAATAGAAGAACAGTTAGTTAGTCGCCTCTTACGACAAGTGGTATCACTACTGTAGAAAGTATTCTTACTCCGTCGCTATACAGACAAAAGAACTAATTAACTAGAAACCAAAACAAAACTAAAATTAAAATAAACAAACTAACAATCATCAGTCAAGCTAAGTTTCAAATCTCATAAGCTTTTGGAAATTCTTGTACCATCAGACAACTCGTAGGCCTGATACGATACTATACGTTTAACGTAAAAAGGTCCTACAAACTTCGGTGTCAACTTGGCTAAAAAATAGCAAATGACGTCAGAGAAAACATAGTTCTTCCTTCTTATCTCCTAATTGGAAAGGTGCGGAACGACGTTGCAATTCGTAATGGTTTTTACTCTTAATTAATATAGGTAGCATTTAGTTTCTTTGACCTCATTGGTCAGGATCGGTACCGCGAACCATGACAAAGACCGATCTCACTGCCAACATTGACAAAGAAAGGTGTTATTCCTATCACGGCAGTACCAATAACACAATCAACCTTAGTTAAGTATTGGTCCCAATTTATTTGGTTATTTTTGATGTATGAAGATAACATACTCTTTAAAACTTCTCTCTCTGATGTATTAATAAATAAATAAATGATCTTGGATTTGTAAAACTTAACTATTTTCTTAAATTGGATACTACGAAATCATGATCACACAGAATATTTTGCAGAAGAAATCCTCTGCCATTGATAATCAACAACTGGATGCCGAATCATCAGTCCGGCTAGGCGTTTCTGTTCTGGTTTATGAGCTATGCAGATTAATGTATCGTATTACACCGGCTTTCATCTTAGGCCAATAATACTCATGAGAAATGTGCTTTAAAGTTTGAAAATTCATAAATGTTGTGTGGTAGGCTCGTATTTTGGAACGGTTTCTCTTCAATTATTCTCTTCCAAACGTAAATCTGGATAATTGGCAGTGACATGTTTATAAAGCTTATTCCCTACAATTTTCCAATGTCAGGTTTTGCTCTAATTTGAGCCATCAAACCACTAATCCAGTTATTGTTAGTTTCTAGTTCGGTATTACTAACACAACTGCTGAATTTATCCGAATTCACAGTGTCAATAATCCTTTCCTTTTTGATCTATAATGCCGAAATCAATTTGTTGGAGTCTAACAGCCTACAGTAAAAGCTTCCAAAACTTACAAAATTAACAGACAACCTAAAATTCGAAAAATACCCACACGTTGGAGACGCTAAATATTTATGTTCCATGTCAAAGATGTTGATCAAAGAAATACTTGCATAAAAGCTATATAAATAACATAATCGCCGGTGGTCAGTAAAGTGAAGATCGTCGTAAATTAAGTTCAAAAATCCGTGACTGATTCGGAACTCACAATGTAAAAATAAAAGTTAAAATTTAAAGGGCGCCAGAAAGGGTAATAGCTAAATTAGGCTTCGAAACCTTGCCAACAAAAAGCCTGCTATTCTGTTGAACACGCTCCAAACAAAACTTACCATAATAAGGCATATTACACTAAAATCTGCAATATATAATTAATACAAAACGCAAAGGCCAACGGAATGAAAGCTTTGTTACAGTTTAACTGTTTAACATTTATTAAAATATATAAGCAAACAAAATTTAAAATAGAAATAAGTTAAATAAAATTTAAAAGAGTTAACAAAAAAAATAAAATATGACAGAAATAAAAAAAATTAAATAAAACAAACCGAAATATGTAGATTATCAATAAATTAACGCAATACAACAAATTGGGTTAGGTACTTTAAATCAAACTTAATTTAAAATGTGCAAGGTGAGCTTTGCAACAAAAAAAAAATCAAAAATTTTGTAATGTAAAGTAACAAAATCAAAAACTCTCATACTAATGTCGGGTAATATTAATTTGACGGGTTTGGATTGGCCGAAAAGCCTCCTAGATGATATTCACAAAAAAATTGGGTGGTTTACAAGACTGCACTGGAGATTTAACCGCCAAAAAAACGAAATTAAAATTAACAGTACGTGATCAAATAAAACGCAGAGACTGTAAAATATACGAAATAAGATGACCTCCTAGAACTTAAATGCTTACCATTTTCATTTCTATGGATACCCACAACGAATATAAAGAGTTAAAAATCTACCAAAAACTGTATTACCAAGTCGGAATGTACTAGAAAAGTCTGCGAACTTAAAAAATCAAAACACCATTATCATCATCGGCTTTCATACCTCATTTGAAAACTGTGATGTAAAATCTTAAAGAAAGACTACTCAGAAATCAAAATGAACTAAACGAGGATGTGAAAGAAATCATGACGTAATTAAACATGACTATCAATAAAAATTGTTCTCACAAGAAACGCAAAATCACTAAATGATAACCAAACATAAACGACTAAAGCCAACAAGTGTTCTGGAATACAGAAGTACAATCTTAATTTTTGAAACAGAATTCTAACGACTGACTAAACTAATAAACTATAAAGTGTTGTTACAAGCTTTATGTCTTACGAACCTTGCACGGCCAACTCACACATGTCGGAGGTAGGGGAGGTTCACAGGAAGTATGCTTAAGGGCGCCAGAGCTAATCCAAGATAACACTTCTGTCTCGCTCACGACAGACGATCCAAACTTGTAACCTAATTGGAGGTTCGTAATCCTTATTACTCTGATGTTCGAGTAGCCAACTATTAATTAATTAATAGATAACGATAATCACAGGAGCAAGAAAAATAAAAAGAAAGAGTAACAATTATAATCACTTTAATGTCTTAACGTTGGATAATAATAAGAAGATACGAAATTTAATGGTTTCCAGGTAGAATTAACACATATCACAGTTTGCTTTAGTAGCGCAGTAAATTTACAAAGGTACGCTAAATGCGCCAACCTTAAATAATAAAATGACTAACAATTTGCATTAACAAGTATAGGAGACTTTGATTTCGCAACGCATAAGAGTTACAGGATTATATCGAAGATTTAGTACATGCATGCCCGCAGTATCGGCAACACACAATACACATTTAAATTAAATCGAAGTAAATATTCTTCACCCATACACAGTATGCGATACAGTAAAGTGAATGATTACAATTACCTTATTGGTAGATAAGTAATACATATATTTACGATCGAAAACGATATAAAAAAGCAAATAAATCAACTCACCCGAAGTCCAGTTTCCACTATCGTGAAGAAAACGTTTTCCCCCTCCAGAGGCCTGTAATAATTATTTAAAAGCAAATCGTGTCACACACCAACTCACGAAGAATAGTAAGCTACAAAATTAGTATTAATAATTCATTAAGTATTGTATAAAAACCCGGTGTATCGAATACTGTAGGTAGCAATTTAGAACAGGTGGCTGATAACACAATCGACTTCTATTCCCAAATCAGCATCCACGACGCAGTGTCCGACAAAACCTCGAAGTTATTTAAATAGCAGGCCCTCACAACGGCTTATATGCTCGGTAGTATTATTCATTAATGGTACTTATGCATCCTAATTGCTGCTTGAAATTCACAATGGCGGACAACGTGGTAGGAACCGGCTATCACATGAATATAGAAACTACGAAGGACCCTTAATAGATTTAAGACAAAAATATCTTACTCTGTGCCGAAAGAATCGTAATAAATTCGCAATCGCCTTATAAATTTATGTTAATCACACGTGATGTTCTTAAAAATTTAAGAATCAATTCGAAAACCTCGGCACCGGCCCGTTACTGTACTTGACAGCTTCACGATTATTTCGTCAAATGACAGTCACGAGAAAAGATCGGTAGAGGGCGTCAAAACCGGAATCTAATTTTAATTCATCTACAGGGTATTCCGTAATGAAAATTTCGTACGTAACAGTGTACTCAAAACACGCCATAATAAAATCGATCTAAATGATTCAAGTTTATAAGCACTAAATAACTTAATGCAAAATTACTCAGATGATTTTAAAAAAAACGAAATGAATAAAACAAACCCAAAAACCGAGTCCTTCACGAAAGAATAAGTCAAGATTTTTTTTTCTCCCAAATGTAAATAAAAGAAAATATTGCGTATCAATTTATTAAAATTGCATATGAATGGTGTAAAACAATATGGAATGAATGCATTTGCAGCATTTGCGTAACGTTTTAAACAATAATTGTTTATACAAAAACCTATAGCCGATGTCTAACAACATTCATAATAGAAAAGCAAATGCACAAATTTTACGAAATATGAATATTTGTGACCAGTACTGAATTATATATATACATTATATCTTTATACATCTTAGAAATAATCAACAACTAAACTTTTAACATCGTCAGGTTTTCTTTAGTCATTCTTTAGTAAACGTGCTCATTTGGTAATAATCTTAACATTGCACGATTGTAATAATATTAATAAGAATAATAGAAGGTATTTTGGCACTCCAGTACCTTACACAAACTTCAAAAATATTTTTTTAACAGTTAACAACTTATTTATATACTATTGATAGTATTAATCAGCGAAACGATTTGTCAGCATCCCTGATTTAGCTTCAATCAAAAAAATGTCTAAGAGTGGAGAATTTTTGAACGGAGGTAGTAGTTTGTCAAAACTGTTTAGATATGTGTTATTTTCGTTTTTACTTAAATAAACTTTTTGTTATTGCTTCTTTTAAAGTAACGCCATTGTTGTTATTGCAACAAATTCAATAGAAAAATTCTCCAACTCTTGCCTTTTTTTTAATAATTAACAGCATCTATAACAAAACGGGCTTGGAAAATATTAAAGAATAAAAGTGGAAGTGCAAGCACTTGTTTTCTGAAATAATTAATTTGCGCATTTCCATTTTCATAATATTTTACAAGCGTAAAAACATTGCTTTTCATTTTATTATAACAACTACGTACAGGGAGATTATTTTATATCACTCTAATGCATCTATAAATATATTATATACATTAATCCGATGCATGTAAGCACTAAGTGTAACGATTATGCGTTTATAAACAAATTATCACACATTAATAAAAAATAACAACATATTTACAGTAGCTTAGCTTATAAATATAAAGAACAGTGCTTAGCAAATTGCATTTGCAGTGAAGGCATTTTCGAATATATTTTTAAAAATTTCGTCAAATTTTCAAAAATATTTCTAAAGCAGGCGTTAACGTGCTTAGTAATTTGTTTTTAGTATTTTTATGTTATAGATATTTTGTAAATAGTTTGGCACATTTAAATATGATCCTTTTACGCGCCTTTTATTAGAATAAGTTAGTAATACTGCACTTTTATAAAAAGTCTCAGTGTATATACATTTTCGTGGTGGTGCCTCGCCCTCTAGAATTTGCACTAGGTGTCACCGATTGTCGTTGAAAAACTATAATATGCAAGCAACCATTAATACATATATAAAGCGTTTTAAAATGCTAGAACTGTACACAACAATTATTTTTTTGGATTTATTTTAATTAACGTGATATTAACGCAATGGTTTAAATGCATATTATTCGACAATTGCATTTCCGTTTTCCTAATTAAAAAGGGAAATGTAATGTCACCTACTCTTTCTACAGCTTTTCTAGATTTTCTTATATCTAAAAAAGCTCTACATGCATTGATATGTGTAGGTACATGTGTATTCAGTCGGTGACGTTACCAGATCCTTCGTAAGGTCCTGGTGGATCGCTAGGGGGGAGGCTAAGCAAATGTTAAGCTTCTAAAAATATCAGAGCCGTTGGTTTTGGCTCCATGTTGCTTTTCTTAGCCTCTATTACTAGAAATTCGATTTCCTCGCGATCTCTTCTCGCAAACGATTCTGCAATTAATCGTGCCACGTCTTGATGTTGCAAACCTTCTACACGAGTACCGTCCACTTGTAAAATTAATTGTCCTACCTCTAAACCACCAGCACTATAAGCTGCACCATTTTCCTAAAAATATAAGAAAGCGATATTTTACAATTTTCTTTTATATTATACACACATACGAATTAACATTAACATTACATCAAATATAGCTTAGAAAGAATAAAAAGTAACCTGTAACCGACATTTATAAGTACGTCACAACCGCAAACGCTACTAGTAAATCTTACAAAACGTACGACGTACCTCTGAATCAATTCTAACTTTACTTTTTTTTGAAATTAATATACCAGCGATGCATGTAACTTAAAAAAAAAGTTATGGCCGAGGATATGGCAGTAACCACTCAAACTATAAATTTTCCGAAATTTTTTTGAATATTAGGCCAGTATTACAAAAAAACAACTATCGATCTCAAAAAGTTGGGCTATATGTTGCTCCAAATTATTTAAGTTTCTTTATTACTTAAAAAACTAATCGTTGGTACATAAAATTTGGGAAGATTAGGGTAATGGCAGTCATGGGGTAATTGTAGTCATTATGACTTTGTAAATTTAGCAACGCAGATTGAAACTATTAATAATGATGAAAAACAGACAAGACTACATAGATTATAGAAGATACAAAAAAAAGCAAAACAGGTTTTTGCTGAAAGGTTTATCAATAAAAAAAATTATTAGAAATTTTAAAATGCTTTTTAGAATTAGGTTTTCAGTTATAACTAGTAATATCACTAAAATTTCTTATATTCCATGTTGTATATTCAGTAAATAATCACTCAGACCACCGACTTATATTATCTTAGTTTGGTTTCTGGGCTGGTTACAGCATCGTTGATAAACTTGGCGTTTTCTTTTGAAACGGTTTTGTTTAACTTTAAGTTCTGTTCCTATGTACACCTTCCCACAGGACCACGAAACACTGTATAACTCGGGATTTTGAGGTTTATTATTACGTTTTTTGGCTTTTAAGAACAAGGCTTTTACTTCCATTTTCTTGAGCAGTCTTCCTATTTTGTTCGTGCATCATTGAATGTACGGCAGAAATACTGTTGTTCTGATATTTTCTTGTCT
This sequence comes from Aquatica leii, assembly GCA_035610365.1. Lineage (NCBI taxonomy): Eukaryota > Metazoa > Arthropoda > Insecta > Coleoptera > Lampyridae > Aquatica > Aquatica leii. The sequence goes on from CM069434.1 coordinate 488,853, forward strand.
TGGTGTCTCCGTCGGTGTTCTTTGGATCGGTTTGAGAATGTCCCTCCTGCGGTATCTATTCTTTAGTAAATGTTTCATTTCCTATTCCAAGAATTCTGATTCACATATCACTTTTCTCTCTTCACCTAGACGTGAAACATTCTTAGTTTATGCATCAGATAGTTGTGTAATTGCGTGTTTAGATACCTATCCGTATACACTCAATGACACAGTGTACTGTCTTTCTGGTTACGAGGACATCTAGAAATAGTATGCTGCCGTGATTTTTCACCTTCATGGCAAATTGAACTCGCCTAGAGTTGTTTTGTTGTGAAGCCACTCTACAAAAGTTTGGTTAGATATCGGTACCAGCTCTTTAGTTTCAGATGCGGGTTGCCAGTGCTTTCTTTTCGATTTCTTCTATGTATATGTTTGCTACTATTGGAAACAAAAAAAACTTTTTTTTGTGCCGTCACTCTGTTTCTAATAAGATCCTTAGAACGTAAACATTGTAGACTTCGTGCAAAGACGTACCAGGATGGTCAGTGCCGCATCAATGTAACATCAAAATGCGAATTCTGCGAACTAATGTTAGATGAGGACATTGAAACCACCGTTTTGATTGCTATAATGCAAACCAAATTGGAGAGCACGCCTACTGAAATATGTTTACTACCTTCGGGAAGGTTTTTTTTTAACATATTGTATCAAACTGAGCAATTTGTATCAATGCTTGAACCTAAGGGTGAACAAAACAATTTCGTAAATGTTTTGAAAAAAGTCACGAGATGTTGGCCAAAACGTCAAGAAACGAAATTCATCAACGACGCGGTAACCAACCTGGAAACCAAAACATTGGACGTCTACCGCAAAAACCTAAAAACAAGAATAAAATAAGCACAAATATTGAGTGGAATAATGAAATAGGAATAATAAAATAAACATGAACAAAAATTATACTTCAAATAAATGCAAACTAATAATCCTAGAAAATACACACAATATAAATAAGAAAAGGCAAGATTCAAAAAGAAAATTTTTCGACAAAAAATAAACAATGACAGAAAGATAGAATAAAATATAATAGAAAGTATACTGAGATAGAAAGCAAATTTTAAAAAATAATAAATGAATACTAGAACAAATACCAAATCCAACATAAAAAGAGAACATACAACATAGAAAAAAATATAGAAATCGAAAACGATACTTTAAAAACAGTAATAAAAAAACTAAAAAAGACTGAGACCAAGAAGCATAGCAAATAAATTAATAGACCAGGAAACCGAAAAATGATAAAAAATGTAGAGATATACGAAACTTAAAAATATCATGTATTAAACTGAAAAACAAGCAGAATTTACAATTAGGCTTGACGCAAATAAAAAAAATAATGACAACAGAAAAAGATCTACACTTGGTATTAATAGATCTAATCTAAAACCCAAGAAAAGGTTTAAAACAAAAAAAAATTAAAAGGATAACAAATAGGAATTTAAAAAAAAATAAGACCTCGAGAGACCCAAATAAAAAGAATATTAAAAACAATGTCAGTAAGAAATTTATCAGAAAGCAATTGAAATGAAAGAAGAAATGAAAACTAGAAATTGAAAGCGACCGCATTTGTTGTGAATATAATAAAACATTTTTAAAAAATCATTCATCTCAAAAACCTCAAATATGACCATGGTTTCAAATTATTGTCTTTGCCAAAACATTAGAGCTTATTTAATTTTAATTTCAGAATGACAAAAACAAATTTAAAATTACAAGGTTATAGATTGGAATAAAACAAGGATGTTTCAGCTGCATATAAAAAAATAAATTCAAAATTGGCCTTGTCTAAAATGTTATCATTAAGCAGTTTGATTGTGTTTGTGTTAACGCCATAAAATTATGACTACTATCTTGTAATCGCATAATTTTTTTATTTTTCAGTTTTGAAAAACTAGTTAGTTTCAGACACAGAAACAAAGTTTTTTTTATATTTGAGGGATATGTTAATCATTTCTCTGATGTTGAAGATTGCGTCAGATGTCAATCTATTCTGTCTGGAGCCTTGTTGTTTTTTAATTACTTCTATTCTATTGGTTATTTTCGTTGTTATAATTATTGTCAACAGCAACAGTTAGTTAGTGAAGATATTCTATAATATAACGCAATGTATGTACGTAAGTACTTCTGGAATTGACATAACAAAAAAGTTGAAACCTAATCGAATAGACCCTCAAGAGTTTCTGACCATCTATGGGATTTTATATGGAGGAACAAAGATATGTCTACCAAAACCCGCATATACAAAACAACCGTAAGACCTGTACTCATATATTTAGTAGAAACTTTAGTGGATACAACAAAAGCAAAAAACTTGATGAAGGCAGCTGATATGAAGACATAAAGAGCTATCTAGGAAATTTGAGAGACCAAATAAGAAGCAAAGTTATAAGAAAAGATCTCAAAATTTAAGATATAGTGCGGTTTGTAAGATTGACACTATTGGAGAGAGCACGTCTACATAATGTCAGAAGATCGATAGGCAAAGGATGAAAAACCGAACTCAGAAGGACCTCCCGGCCGATCTCCCAAAAGATAGTGCAAAAGCGAGACATCTGCTTCCCAAAAAGCTTAGAAGAGTAAAAGAAACAAGAAATAGAGAAAAAAGAAGAAAAACTTGGATATTTTAAATTTACAGTACAAACGGGATCAAAATCTAAATAAAATATTTTGTTTGTGAACATTTTTATGTTATTTACTTGAAACAATTGATCATATTCATGAACATTTTTGGATTTTTATTTTATTGATTATTATTTCCTCACAAAAGCTATTATTTTATATGGTTCTTAAACTATTAGATTTGACTTTTAAAAGCTAACTGTGTTTGTGTTGATTTGAAGAAATAAACATATTTTAGACATAAAAGTTTCACCACGAAACATTAATATTTTTTTAGAGTTAATAATTCAAGTGTTTATTTAACTTAATCAACAAGCTTTCGAAGCGATAACAAAACCATCGTAGATAAAAATATTTAATTAGTTCTCTAAACATGTTTATTAGACTGGGCCAAAAAAAACGAACATTTTTTTTTACGGTACTGTAAAAATATTGTTCATGATGACAAAAAAAAATTATCCTAAAAGTTTGAGCCCTTAATATTAATATTAAGGGGTGTATCGTTATATTTATTGATTTTTTTGACAACTACCGCATTTTTTACTTAATACTCGGAAAACATCAACTTTAAAAATTTTTCCATTACCAATTCTTAAAGAAAATTTGAATTATTTTTTCAATTTTTCTATTTGCATTTTGGATTTTTGTGACTACCAAAAATATCAATATTTTTGTAGAACAAATTATTATTCTTTATTTAATGCTCTACAAAAAAGATCTCTTAACATTTTTCATTAAATTTACTCCTTTTAAAGTTATTCGACGATTAAATTAAATTCAAAAGTAATTAACCATTTATTTTGCGTTTCACTTGTTTGACAAATTTAAGACTTAAATATTAAAAATATCTTTTTTTCGGCAGATCACCGAATATTTTTTCAAAAAATCAAAATTTATCTATTTATTACTTCATTAAAACCACTGTTTATTCACATAAATTTATTTTTACTGTATTTAATTAACGTCAATAGTCAAAAAAATTGACTTCTTAATCATAAGTTATTTATTTGTTTAGTTATTACTTACTTTAGTTATTATTTACAGAAAAATATCGAATTACGAGTTTGAAAGATTAGTGCTAATGAAATTGATAAAAAATAATTTTGTATCTATATTGGAGATGTTCTTCATTTTTGTAATCTTCAATATTTGTTGTTAGTCATCAGTGAATATCGAAAGAAATTTCGTAATTGTAACAAGAGTAATTTCATGAAATAATTTTCTTGAAACTGATTATTTGTCTCTATTTAATGTTAATTAAAACACTATAAACTATTTTTCTGTAAAAGGTAAGTAAATATAGATAAAAAAATGATTATTTATCAATTTGATTAGTACTAATCGTTCAAACTCATGATTCTATATTTTTCTGTAAATAAAAGTACATAACTAAACAAATAAATAACTTATGATTAAGAAGTCGAATTTTTTGACTATTGACGTTAATTAAATACAGTAAAAATTGATATTTTTGGTAGTCACAAAAATCCAAAATGCAAATAGAACAATGGAAAAATTAATTCAATGTTTGAGGCTCGATTACACGGAAACGGGTCGTCCTACGGAAATTCACTAAGAGAGCTTTTTTGTAGAGAATTCAATTTTCTTTAAGAATTTGTAATGGAAAAATTTTTTAAATTGATGTTTTCCGAGTATTCAGTAAAAAATGCGGTAGTTGTCAAAAAAATCAATAATTATAACGATACACCTCTTAATATTAATATTAAGGGATCAAACTTTCAGAATAATTTTTTTTTCATCATGAACAATATTTTTATGGTACAGTAAAAAAAAAATTGTTCGCTTTTTTGGCCCAGTCTAATGTTTATGTTTACACATTTTTTAGAAAAAGTTGCTATATAAAATGTTAAATTATGTACTCTTAAGAAACGAAAAAACGAGATTATAATACTTTTCAAGACAAACATTGTAGTTATGTAAACGGGGTTTTAACCCTTGTTTCTTTTAACAGCACAGATCTTAATCGGTTAAAATTAACTTTAGTCAGCATTATTTTAAACTAAAAAATTGTCGTGGTAAAACTAATTTTTATTTATTTTTTAAATAGTAATTTATTTATTTTTGCTCTTCTATAAAATAAATTTTTATCCATTTATTTAGAAAAATATAGTTGATAGATTTTTGGATTTCTTCCCTTCCTTGTTTTCAATTTTTTTTTCTTCTTTTCATTATTTTTGATTTTAAGTTTTTTTTTTAAACAGAGTAATCTATTTGTTCAGAAAAATTATAATCGACAGCATATCAATTTCTACATTAAGTTTAAAAGTTGAGATTTTTTTAATAGTCAACTTTTCTTCTAGTTTTCGTATCAAAATTTTCAAATCGATAAAAAAAACTAAAAACTTTTATTCTGCAAAGATATTGAAGATTGATAAGACAAATTGAATAAATATATGTTTGTCATAAAAATATTGCTTATCTCAACAATACAAGATTATTAATTTTAGAAAAACTAGAAGAATTATGTGATTGTTATTTAAAAACATTATACAATAAGCTTAAAATAATAACATGAGAAATTTAGTTAAAGCTGTAACCCGTACAACTTCTTAACACTATTGCAATTCAAACTTGAATGTAAGTATGAATAATAAAAAACAATCAATTTGAAACAATTATGAGTAAAATGTACCTGAATTGTTTAAAACCTGTGTTGTTGTAATAGATAAAATTAAACCTCGTTTACACACCTCTATGTATGTAGCGTCTCGTTTTTTTGGTTACTTGAGTGTACATTCCTCCTACAATAAAATGTATATTTAAAGAAAATGGTTTTCTTAACTCAACACACAAAGAGCACAAAAAAATACCTCAGACCTTTATCTAAACTAAAAAATTAAGAGTAACTAATCGATTTTAAAAACTCTACTAACAAAAATAATATTTGAATATTAAAAGTTATTAGCCAATATATTGAAATTTTACATAGTAAAATTTTCTCAATTCGTGCAAAAAGTTCATTATATCTAATAAAACTTTTAACTAACTCACAAACCGAATTTAATATTGATTTTTTTTGGTTACTAAATTGAGTATTATTTGTTTGTTTTTTAAAATAAAAGTTTACTAATTTAAAACATTAAACATTTCAGCAAGATTAGTTGTCTACACATACGTAAGAATACTCACGTTTATATTGATGATTCTTGGAAGTGGATGTTTGGTATTAGCACCACCTTCGATTGCAATGCCTAAAATTGGCTTTGTTTTTTTAACAATAATTCTAAGATTTCCAGCTTCGTCGACTACAACGTTCGGGCTGTCTCGATCGCCAGTTGCGGATATTCCTTCGCCTCGAGATAATCGTTGCATAGATTGATGTCTTCTCATACCACCTTCGCCTTCTATTAAACCCTGACCGTCTTTCATATCAAAACTTCTCGACAACTTATGAGCTAATTCCTGCAAAAATTATTTTTCACAATTAGGGATTAATTCCACGTGAATTGGTGGCTAAACACATGCCGAACTAGTTGTTATTAAACTACGTACAACCAAAATCAGAATTATATAGTAGCAGTGTGGAAAGCACTAAAAAGTATTCTTGAGCCTACGTAATCAACACTTTATCGTGGTTGTATTAATAATAATTTCAATTTAGCAGTTGAAAGAAGTGTCGTGTATCAGAAAAAGTGCTGCTTGAAAAAGTGCTCTTCTAATTACCTACAATGCTTGCATGCCCCATGCAGTGTGGACGGTGAAAGTTTTATCTTGATACCGCAACAAGATATTTATCTTGTATTAAATGAGTATTTTTTCATTCGATTTAGATAAAGTGTTAAAGTTATTATAAAAAAGGAAAGAAATAAATATATGCACAAACACTACAACATTCAAAGTATAATTATTGCCAATTATAAACGCTCACTGTTAATTTGCACTTCTATTACTAACAAACTAAACTAATTACTGTTTTTGTTGTTGAATAAAAACGCAGAATTTACAGTAAGAACACTAACAACTTCTTTAGTTTTTTTTTTCTTACTTACTGACTACTAGTCGCTATGACAACCAAATCGAAAAATGTTTTTTCAATTCTTACGTGAATTTACGAATTAAATGAAAAAGTTAGAAAACTACTTAATGTATTTTTTTAGTAAAACATTTTTAACTATTGGTATAAAATAAATTGATTTACTTAACGACGTCTATTTCACCCAATTCAGATTATTTTTAATTAATTTAATAAGTATCTACAAATTAAACTTACGTATTAACTTATGCATTAATTTTTATACTTGCATCGTGTAGCATAGTAGGTATCCAGATAATTGTAGACTTGATAGATAGATTTGGTCAATCTTTTTAGTTTTAAAGTGAGAACAAAACTGTTATTGGTTAGCTACAACAGGTGATAGAGGAGAACCCATAGCAGCACCAGAAACTTGTTCGTAAAACTTATTATCAAATTGAAAGTAAGTAGAGGATAGACACTTTTCAATAAGAGGAACCAAACTCAAGTCCTTGCCATATTGAGACAGAATTTGTTTGATGATAATAAGCGAATCCTTAATAGGAACTTTAGTAAAAAGTGAAGTAACATCAAAGCTCACGAGAAGATCTTAGGGTTCAAGTTTTATAGTTTCTAGACGTTGAATAAAATGTTGAGAGTTGAGGATGTGAGAAGAGGTTTTACCTGTAAACTCGCAAAGAATGTTGGACAAGAACTTGGCTAGCTTGTAAGTAGGAGATTGGATAGTACTGACGATAGGTCGAAAAGGAATACCTTGTTTGTGAATTTTGGGAAGTCCGTATAGACGAGGTGGTTTAGAATCTGATGGGGTAAGTCGACGTTTAGTTTCAGGAGGTAGATTGGAAGATTTGATGATTTGGCTAACCTCGCGTTCAATCCTCGAAGTGGGGTTATGGGTTAGAAGAGCGTAAGTTTCCTCAGACAAAATAGAATTGATTTTCGTAACATAATCAATTTGGTTCAAAACTACAGTGGCGTTGCCCTTGTCGGCTGGAAGAACAATAATATCAGGGTTCTTACGAAGACTTTTTAGAGCTGACTCTTCCGAGTTAGAAATGTTGGATTTAGGAATTTTAGATCTAAAATTCCTTATTATGTTACGAAAATCAATTCTATTTTGTCTGAGGAAACTTACGCTCTTCTAACCCATAACCCCACTTCGAGGATTGAACGCGAGGTTAGCCAAATCATCAAATCTTCCAATCTACCTCCTGAAACTAAACGTCGACTTACCCCATCAGATTCTAAACCACCTCGTCTATACGGACTTCCCAAAATTCACAAACAAGGTATTCCTTTTCGACCTATCGTCAGTACTATCCAATCTCCTACTTACAAGCTAGCCAAGTTCTTGTCCAACATTCTTTGCGAGTTTACAGGTAAAACCTCTTCTCACATCCTCAACTCTCAACATTTTATTCAACGTCTAGAAACTATAAAACTTGAACCCCAAGGTCTTCTCGTGAGCTTTGATGTTACTTCACTTTTTACTAAAGTTCCTATTAAGGATTCGCTTATTATCATCAAACAAATTCTGTCTCAACATGGCAAGGACTTTAGTTTGGTTCCTCTTATTGAAAAGTGTCTATCCTCTACTTACTTTCAATTTGATAATAAGTTTTACGAACAAGTTTCTGGTGCTGCTATGGGTTCTCCTCTATCACCTGTTGTAGCTAACATTTTTATGGAATCCTTTGAAACGGTTGCTTTGGAATCATCAATATTAAAACCTAAAGTGTGGTTTAGATATGTTGACGACACGTTTATTGTTTGGTCTCATGGTCATCTTGAATTGTCTAAGTTTCTTGATCATCTTAACAATCAACACTTAGATATCAAATTTACTATGGAAATCGAAAGTAATGGTTCTCTTCCATTTCTTGACGTTCTTGTGACTCGTAAGCCCGACGGACTTCTAGGCCATTCTGTTTATCGCAAACCCACTCATACGGACAGATACCTTCATGCTTCGTCTCATCATCATCCTGCACAGAAACGTTCTGTTATTGAATCTTTGGTCCATCGTGCCTTTTCTATTTGTCAACCTGAGAATCTAGACTCAGAACTCCGTCATCTTACTAGAACCTTAGTGAACAATGGTTATGTAAAGCGAGATATTCATAGAGTTATTAATCGTCGTTTACATCCACGTACTCGATTACCTAAGGACATTTCTACTCCCGAATCCGACCCGAAATTGGCCTTTTTACCCTACATTCACAAGGTTACAGATCAAATAGGGAAACTCCTTCGTAAGAATGGTATTAAACCCATATTCAACTCGACAGGCAAAATCTCTCAGATTCTTCCTTTTCCCAAAGACAAATTTCCTACACTTTCATCTCAAGGTGTATACCAAATTCCCTGTTCCTGTGGTTTAGTCTACATTGGTGAAACCGGTCGTTCCGTCATTACTCGCATTTCAGAACATGATCGTTGTATAAGGAAAAGGTATACTTCCAAGTCTGCGGTCGCTGAACATCATTTTACTACAGGTCACAAGATAGATTTTGATAATGTTTCGTTGATTGCCAAATCTCCATTCTTTTTCAACAGGAAATTCCGAGAAAGCATAGAAATCATCAAACACCCCAATAACTTCAATCGCGATCATGGTTTCGAACTATCCCCTCTTTGGTTCCCGGTTATTAGTCCTTTATCAAAAACACGCCCCCTAGCAACCGTAACCCAATCAGGGTCGAGCTTAATCATCCGTGACGATCCTTTTCCTTTAAATACGGAGACTATTTCTTCTTAAGTCACTTCTACCTAGTTTAGAATCTGGCTTGGTTCACAAGTTGATTACCTAACTCGGTAGTGGTTCTTTGTTAGATTTTCGTTTGCTTTTTCAGGTTATCGTTTTCTTTCTTACCTTTTCATAGTTTAGGTTATGGCTTGTTTTACAAGTGGATAACCTAACTTTTGAGAAGTTCTTAGTTAGATTTTGATTGCTTGTTTGAGTTTTGCGATTTATCTCACGCCGTGATGAAGCCCCTTACGAAAGTGGGCGAAACGTTGGCAGCTTCGGTTGCAACTAGGACACGGTCCAAACCCGGAAGACATTCTAATGTTAATCACTAAAAGATTTTATCTATAAAGCATCGATCATGAAACGTACGAGGTAGTCCCAGATGTACCCGATTTGATGTATAAATAACGGTTGTTTGAAGAAAATGACTGTAGTAGAAAGTACCAACCTAAGAAACCTTAAATTTGAAGTTTAACATCGCTAAAGTCTTAGTACAAAACGAAGCTAGATGTTACTACAGGCGAGTCTGACTCTTCGCTTACAATGGTAAAATTCTGAGTAACAGAGTTCAAATGTGGCAGTGTAAGCTGTCCAGATAAACATCGCAGTAATATACCAAATAAGGTGACTACAAAATAGTATTAGTAAGCTGTACATCGCATGTTGATTAAAGAATTTGACGCCAGAAGGCTGTGCGCAAAATAGGTGCCACAGTTATTCGCAATAGAACAAAAATAACGAAACGAGAATCTATAGAGTGTTTGGCAAAGTTTCACAAGAATAAAGCCGAGTTTGTAATTCGATTTATAATCATCCACGAAAAATGAGTTTATTACTGCATACCTGAGACAAAAAAAACAGTAAAAAAATAGACTTTTTTTAAAATTTATTAAGTGCAAAGCTACTTGTTTTATTACACTTACTGATGACGATGTGTAAATAACTTGGAGTTTCGTCTAATTAACCAATACATTTTTTGGGTCTTAAATCGAGTTCTTCGCTTTGCTTTTTAATATGGGTCTTTCATTAATTCTAACGGGTAAGTGTTGTTTTTGTTTATTAGTGAAGTTGATATGTACGGATTTGCAAGTTTTACTAGTCCAGGCGTTGATCTTGTTAATAGACGTTTCGAGTTTCCCGATGGTTTCTTCGTGATTACTTTCAACTGCTAGAATTGCGGTATCATCGGCAAAAGTGGCAATAGTTTTGTATTTGAGCTTGTGAAAAAAACCCTTGCGTTCTTTTCCTCAAGTAATTTTTCGATGAGGTTTGTAATCTTGTGCCCTTGATTTATGGTTAAATGTCTTTCCCTAAAGCCAAATTGGTGATGAGAAATCAGATCCTTTTTTTCGATAATCGGTTTTAGCCTTTTGACAAGTAGTTTTTCAACAGCCAAAACTGAGGTAGATCTGTATGACGAACCTTCTTGTGGAAGTTTTGCCTGCTTAGGGATCATTATGACCTTTGCCACTTTTTAAATCTTATGGGCATATCTTAATCTAAATATAGCGTTGATAAGATTTATCAGTTATATGATGGATTTACTTGGAATTTTAGTGGCATTTTAAAGAAAATAATTCGTTTTGCTAGTTGGCCAATTTACTTAAAAACTCACTCATAGATTCAATTTTGATTTGTAAGATCTCCAGTTTTAGGTGTTTATTCATAGGAGCTCTGGTTTAATGCCATTTTCTTCCTGGCTTTCTCTTTTTTTTTTAACTAGTTGCATAATCTCTTTCATAACTATTTCCTTGTTTAATTACTGTTGTTTTTCAACACTCAGACTTTTTAGGCTTGGTTCTAGTCTCTCTTTGAGAGCCAAAACAAAGAGTGGAACTTGGCTTTGGCGTATTGTCGTTTGTGAACCCAAACAAACTGACGTTTTGCAAAACATTGCAGTTTGCATCTTCAGAGTAATAAATGTCACTGAAGGAAAAAGTTTAACTGACGATATTTATATTTATAACATGTCAAGCAAACTCGTTCATTTTTTTCATATAGTAAAAATCGCCAGACAAACTTTTTACGTCGTAAACAAATGGCTTCCAAGCTCATTCGAATAGACATATCCTGCACAAATTTCACACGAATGTCAAAGAAGGTTGTACCAACAAAGAAACAAAAAACAAAGTCCTTGCATTGTTGTCAAAGTAAAATTAAATTCTGTTTGGAGTTATGAGAGTAATTTTCTGCATGATTATAGCACACTGTACCACATCAATTAACTTTGTGATTTACGCCGTTAATAGTTGCTTTGAGTACATGAATCACCAAGCGTAAGGTCCTATTTTTTTAAGTGTTGTACTCATCTGTAGCAATTTTAAGTATCGGATTATTACTCTACGTACTAAATTTCTTTCGATGTTCACTAAGTTATTGAAAAAACTTAGATCAACAAATCAATTTGGGTTTGCTGAATAGTTAAATTAATATATCCAAGCTGCATTACGTAAATTACGTTGTGTAAAATGATTGAAAAATCCAACATTTTGTGTTAACTTCAAGAACACATTTGTTCTCAAAATAATTATTTTTGATATCTCTCTGTTATATTCTGTTTCAGTTTTTAGGAATGTACGTTTAGGGGCTCATTTATTATTTTGCATGTATGTACGTATGTGTATGTATTTGTATGTATTTAATTTCTCGACTACATATAACGTGTGTAGTATTTCTACGATAACATTTTTTATGAAATGCAATTTATAATAAAATTAATTTAATATCCGTAAAGAAATTTTTGTATTACAAACCTTATCCTGGTACGATGTGTACTTTTGTATTATTTTATTAAATCAATCTGTGATAACTTGCTAAAGTGTGTAACGCATTATTAAAATATTTTTACTCTCTTGTTAACTGGTTGATATAGTGCTCTTATAAACTATTTCATTTTTGCTTCTGCGACGGTGTGAGCTAGTCGTGGTATGGTTAATAAAAACGGAAAACTCGTACACAGTTTTTCATATAAAAAACAATTTGGAGTAGTAGAATTAGTATTTTTTGAAAGAAGATTAGTGTTGCAGGTCTTAATTTTCATAATAATAATAGTTGCTAATTCTTTTATGAATTTGGTACAGTGTTTGTAATGCGGTTTTAAACGCAAAAATATTCTTTTATGTACAAGATATATTGTCTTTAGTTGTTACAATTACAAGTTTTACAATCCGTACGTTAGAATCAACTTCTTTTGTGCATTTTTTGGAGTTTAATTTAATTTCTTAGCAGCCAGCAGATATTAAAAGAAATTGTTTGTGATCCTGCATTATGGAATACTTTCTGCATATCATCTCAAACTCGTCAAATACTAGTTGAAACGGGTCCACATCAAATTAAAGAATTCGAGTTTCCTATTAATAAAGGAAGGCGTAGATTGTCGCCCTCGCATTATTTGAAAGTGTTGAACAATGGTGAAGTCGTTGAGAGAAGTTACCTAATTTACTTTATTACAGTTGATGCTGTTTTTTGCTTTTGTTGTCTATGATTTGATTCTTCTGCTACTAGTGACTGGCCCAAAAAAGGCTACTCTGACCGGGGAAATCTTATAAGAGCCCTCACAATGCATGAAGAGTCTGTAAAATACAGAAATGCTTTTCGAGCATGGAAAGACTTGGACATTCGACTGAAGCAAAAAAAAACTATTGACGCTGAATATCAAAGGATTATGGACATGGAAATTCAACATTGGAGAAGAGTTCTAAATAGAATTATGTCAATAATTAGATTATTGGCTTCACAATGCTTAGCTTTTCGTGGAACAACTGAACATTTGATTCAACCTAATAATGGAAACTTCCTCAAATTGGTTGAATTGCTTTCGGAGTTTTATCCTTTTATGGAAGAACACATCAGAAGAGTTCAACGAGAGTCAGATAGATGGTCGGTGATTTATCTTAGCAATAATATTTAAGATGAGTTGATAAATTTGATGTGAAATGTAATTTTAACTAAAATTGTCAAAATAACAAAAATTCTAAATATTTTTCGATAATTGCCGATTGTACCCCAGACGTAAGCCATATTGAACAAATCTCATTAACAATAAGAGTTGTCGCTTTTAACTCCACTAATAATAAATACAACATTGAAGAATTCTTTATCAGTTTTTTCGAAGCTAGTGATTCAACCGGAGAAAGTTTGACAGAACTTATTCAGACAAATTTGGAACAGTTAGGTTTTGAATTAAAATGGCTTAGAGGGCAAGGTTATGATAATAGAGCGAATATGAAAGGGTGTACAAAATAGAATTCTTGAAAAATATCCAAGGGCGTTTTATGTGCCTTGCGCATGTCATTCTTTAAACCTAGTTGTGAATGATGCAGCGTCTTCTTCTACAGAAACAACTTTTTTTTATTGTACAAGAACTTTACACTTTTTTTTTCTAGTTCTACAAAGCGTTGGAAAGTGCTAAAAAAATAGTCACAGAATTGAGTCTAAAACCATTGAGTGCTACTAGGTGGTCAAGCAGAGTAGATGCCTTTAAAGCCTTTACGGTTTCAACTTTACGAAATCTATAACGCCTTAATTGAAATAATAGAAGACGTCAGCAGAGATGCATAAACTAAAATTAAAGCAAAAGGCTTAGCAAAAAAACATTAAAAAGTATAAGTTTATATGCAGTGTAATTCTTTGGCATGATGTTTTATTTGAAATAAATTCGGTCTCGAAACTAGACAATCCGGGTATGAGCAAATGAAAATTGTTGCTAATGAGATTGCAAAAAATCTTGAATGCAATACAGAATTATCTGTCATAACTGAAGCTAGAGCCAGAAGGAAATAGCGTCAGTTTGACTATGAAGTAGCGGATGAACCCTTAACGGGGGAGAAAAAACATTTTCAATTATATTCTGGACATTACCCTTAATTCTCTAAATGAGCGATTCACGTTTCTGGAAACTCATAACAAAAATTTTCAATGTTTATATAACATTTCCACACTAAAAGATATAGACGACAAAACGCTAAAAAATTATTGTACCAGTCTCCAATCAATACTTTCGGTCAAAAATGAATCAGACATGCAACTGAGTTCCAAGAAGAATTACGTCCCGTATGCTACCATATTCTATGAAACCTTTGGATGTTTTAAATTATGTGTGTCAAAATAATTTAATTACTTTGTATCCAAATACTGCTGTAGCTTTGTTAACAGTCTCTGTTTCTGTAGCTAGTGGAGATAGAAGTTTTTCAATATTAAAATTAATCAAAAACTATTTAAGAAATTCACTAAGTCAAACAAAATTTAAAGCTCTATCAATAATTTCTATGGAATCTGCATTGGTTGCTACCCTATATTACACATCCCTAATTCACGAATTTTCCAAAGTTAAAGTTAGGAGGGCAAAAGTGTAGTATAAATTTTTTGAAAATAAAAATAGTATTGGTTCATTTTTGGTGTTTTTTTTAAATTACAATCGAAAATTATTTTAAAGATAAAACATGTAAGGGGCGGTATCTCGAAGGCTTGCATCATATTGAAAAAATCTACCGCACTGTCCTGGTTTTTGGCAAACCTCAAAGAACTTTTCTCTATTAATAAAAAAGAATTTTTAGATTATCAATACTTAATAAATAAAAATGGATTTATTTTATACTTCAACATCTACAACTCAAATAAAACCAAAGTAAAAGCTCTAGGTATTTTTATCTAAAGGTATATGTATATATTTAGTTAAAACAGATGTTAAAAGTGACAGAGACATATACAGGCGGTAGAAAAAATAGTAAAATCTTAATAATTTCGAAAATTCATCTATCGGTACAGATTAAACAAAACAAAAAACCAAAAGTAAAGCAAAGCGCAAAACTTTAACTTAATTAAAAGTTGACTTGTTTAGTTGTATGTTAAGAAAAATTAAAGTGATAATTTTTATGTTAAGAAAATCAATAAAACATTAACTTTTTATAAAACAATTATGTGATTAAATGAATAACATTTATATATTTTTTTAATTTTAAAATATCTTTTGCAACTTTCTAGTTTTATT
The DNA here is from genome assembly GCA_035610365.1 of Aquatica leii. Classification (NCBI taxonomy): domain Eukaryota; kingdom Metazoa; phylum Arthropoda; class Insecta; order Coleoptera; family Lampyridae; genus Aquatica; species Aquatica leii. Next base: position 504,240 of record CM069434.1, read on the forward strand.
TTATTCGCGATTTATGACTTTATTTTTTTTTTAATTAATAAATTTCAGAAGCTCGGGTAGCCTTGTTGGAGATTAATTATCTAATTCAAAAATAATAGAAAGAAAAGAGTTGTGATTTAACACTAGTCGTTTTACAAACAAGCAACACGAGTCATTTTATTTGCTTCATCGTATAACGTAATTACCACATACAACTTTCGTTAACATCCTATCCATACCTCGGGAGTTACATTTTAGTTTTTATAAAGCAATTTATTAAAAAAGTAATAGATTTTTTTTGAAAAATTTATTCATAGAATGAGATATTTGTATATTTTTTTGCTATTGCTGTGTATTAGAAATACAGTTATAACACATTATTAGTTAACTAAACAATGATGAAAAAAATTGAGAACTATAATTGCCGTCTATTCGAAAAAAAAATGTTTGTATTATTTAGTGTTTTGCACAGCACTGTAACTGTCAAATAAGTTCATGTTATAAATTAGCAACAGGTACATGAATTAAACTAAATTACGACTTTTAATGTCATTGATGCTATAGCACCACTTATTCTATTGTCTGTTGTGTGTGTTGTTTTTACGTATTTCGAAGTAACATATTATAACTGTTTTTCAACTAATAAAAAACTCAAACCATTTTTTTAAATATAAAAAAAACACTCATCCTAAAATGTAATTTTTTTCTTTAATTTCTGTAATACAAACTGTAAGTCTTATAAGGAAGAATTAAAACGTAGCTTGGCTTTATAAACAATTAACGTAAATTTAAAATTAATTAAAAACAATTAATTAACACAGTTATTTTACGTACAAAAAAACGACTATTATAAAAAAAGAATATTTTGGCTTACAAAGAAAAACACAAACAAAGAGTAAAGCATAAGACCCTTCAACCAAAGATAAGTTTTAGTTTTTATATTTCAAATTTTAAAAAAATGCCTAAATAATTGTAGTTATTGCAAAAATTGCTTTAATTTGTCAGACTACCACGCTGAAAGCCAAAACAAAATAAATTACACACTAAGCAAACTGTTTTTGCGTCTTTAACGTCTAATTCCAAATCGTTAAAAATTACTAGACTTCTAGAATAAATTTAGAAATCAAGACATTGTTACAATATATCAACAACCAACAAAATAAAATTTACACAAGAAGAATTCAATTTATTTATACAGAATCATTAAAGCTACTGAAGTCTCATGAAATAAAAACAGGAGTTAAGAAAAAAAAAGAAAAAATATTTAACAAACGAAACTCTAGATCAGTATCAATTACATAAAAACAAAGAAAAACGTAAAGGAACTACTAGCAGCAGCAAATGAAAAGTTATTGATAGATGATATTATTTTGTATAGCACTAAAGTTTTTCAAAGAGAAAAACCAATAGAAGATAGCAAACAAAAAAAAATGCTAACACAAAAAACAGGTATAATAAAGAGATGGAATATTTTTAGTAACTACTAAACAAGTTAGCACATTTTAAAAACCTCCATGACACTACAAAAAAAAAGATAGTGATAACATTCCAAATAAACTCCAAGATAGAAAACAAAGCTATCATTCTTAAAATTGTATTGGATGAGGTGACTGAAGCAGCAAAAACATTAAAGAATCGAAAATTACCAGAGGTGATAGTAAATGAAATAATTAAATGCAGACGCAATGATCTGCTACAGAGATTTTCAATTTTAGAAAAGGAAACAAACCAGACCAACCCTATGTTTAAAAAATTTAAAAAACAAGATTCAAATAATTACAGAAGAACGTTTACTTTGCACAATATCAAAATTAATGATCGAACTCATACAAGATAAATTAGTTAGCATAAGTGTTTTTCTTGTAGAGATCGCGTAACAGTACCGGATTTAAAAGATGCTACGAGCGCACGTGTTAGATCCTTGATCACTTTTGAACCTAGCCCTTCCTCTACTCTATCCTTTTTTTCAACCACCTGCTGAAATCAATTCCACGAAGAGTGAAGGAATGTGAAGCCAGTAGAGAGAAAGGAAGATCAACACATTAATAAATAAAAATTGTGACCATCTTTGTTTCTTTTCTTTAAAATTTTAATCATTTATTATCTTGGAATAGCTAAACCTTCCTGCCAAGTGTGGTGCGAAAGTTCTCACCCCTTCTTGGTGTTGCAATTGTAATGTCACAGAGTATTTTTCAAATTGTGATACAAATCCGGACTGGTTTATCCGGATCCATATTTTGTAACTTCTCTTGGGCTTAAGAAGCATACACTTGCACTGGCAAATTGCAATTCATCTCTTAAATTTTACCAGGAACTCCTTAATAATTTAATTTTTCTCTAGTTTGTAACAGTTGCCAAAAGTTTTTGATACTGCATCAAAAAGTAGTCGAAGTTTGTACAACTTATTAAAAATCTGCTTAGTCTTTTTTCGGTTGTTATCGAGATGTAATTAGACAAGAGCCAACATAACAAATCTCTGAACATAGAGGATAATATAAAAGTATCTCTCATTTGTAACTTAACCGACCAGTAATCCTGGTAACTTGGCTTTTTTGTAAGTTCCTTCATAATATTTATACCGAAAAAACATTTAATTTCTTCAAAATTAGTAAGTAAAAATTGTTTTCCAAATTGCTGTATTGCATATAAGTTTGTAACAAAATTTATAGCGAAAGATTATTTTGATTTTCGAATTTTAAACCAATATTGTTGATACGATTATTAATGTTAAAATTAATAACCAGAAATTTTGCAAAATCGTAATCGTCAAGAGATTCTTCAAGGTACGCAATGTCATTAATTGATGGAATACTTAAAGTAATTGAGCCTACGTCATCGGATGTTAATTTACTGAAATCCATGATATATCCATGTTCTCTACCGATGGTTATCGACAACGTACAGAAAGAGTTTACATATCGTTTCGGGCGGTGTCAAGTTGTAAATGAAGATTATTTTTAACGTTTTATTGAGTTTTGTGTTGTTAATTCTTCTGTATTCCATTTTTTTAGGTTAAAATCTCTTAAACAAAAACCTTATGTAACCTACTGTCACATTAAATTTTTTTTCACTTTCTCGGTATGTATTTAATATTTACTTCAGTTGGTAATTTTGCATTTCTTGTCGGATGACCTAGTTTATCATTTCCATCCTGTTAATTGCAATGTGAAATTTAATGCTGGACAAAGCTTTCTAAATTATGAACCATCTAATTACGTTTTATAGTGAAAATCGAAGGTAAAATCTATCGGTGCTTATAAGAAGAGCTGCTGAAGTATCATACAGTATTACGTTTTGTGCTTAAATTTAATTTTCTTTTTGTTGTTTCTAACATTTATGACTGTATTTACTAAATCAGGCGTTCAACACGTTTATTGAATCTTTTGTGAATTAAATGCTTGTTGTTCTTTTGGATTATCGTTGTTGTAAACACCTTTTGTGAGAATTGTTGAGTCTTTGACACCCATATTGAGTCAAACGTATTATTATAATACAAAAGCTAATAAAACTTCTTTCAATGTTATTAACTAATAAGGAAGTTTTAAGGCGTAAGCAACCATTTTTTTTTGTCACTCTTTGTTGTCGATCGTACGAACTATGACCGAGCATACATCTTCCGTTATTACAAATATCCGGTGTCATATCTACGTTCTAATTATTTAAGCTTGATTTGCTGTGCGCCATTCTTATTTAACCACTAGTTATTTATATCAATTTCATACGTTAAAGTTCAATTCAAAAATCATTAATTTTTCTAATTTGTTTGTACATATATTTTGTAGTACAGTGTGTTGCTTAACTCGAGAGTTTAGTACATTCTCTATTATTTTACTTGTTAATCTCTCTTATTCTGATATTTCATTTTTGATACTTGCTGACTTTATATACTGACTTCCAGAAAAATTGCAACACCTAGAACTTGTTGATCGAATTTATTGAAATTTTTAGGAAACGTCTATTTTTATAAAACAAAGTGATGATTAAAATTTGAATAAAATCTAACCAGTAGTTTTTTGTTTTTTTCCTGGTGTTTCCATAGTAACATAGTAACAATGAATTTGAATCAGTAGATCATTTAGTAATTCGCAAGTTTGCAAATTGTTGTTGTTTGTTCACAATTTCATTCTGAACTTGATAAGAATGCCGAGAGTACGTCAACATCAACATTTTGTTCAATTAAGTAATTTTGAACGTGGCCGTATTATTGGTATGAAAGAGGCCGGACTTTCGCTAAGAGAAATCGCTCGTCGTGTAAACCGAAATGTTTCATCGGTATTGAGATGTTAGTCCAAATGGTCCGAGAAAGAGGTTCAACATCGCAGCTGTGGATCTGGACGTCCTCGGACGACTACAGATCGCGAAGAACGTCGCTTAAGAGTTTTAGCCACAAAAAACAGATTTTCAACAACTCGATCAATTGCAAATGATTGGATGAGAGGTGTAGGACTCACAATGTCAATGTCATCTGTTTATCGCCGGATATGATCTTATGGGTTGCGTTCATATCGTCCATTTTTACGTCTTCCCCTTACACAACTACGCAGACTAGAGTGGACCAACGAAAGGGTTAATTGGGTGCAGAATGGCATCAAATTGTATTTAGTGACGAATCCCGATTTTGCTTGGGGGCCCACAATGGTCGTAGGAGGGTCAGGCGGATGCGTGGAGAACGTAAAAATCCAACATTTTTTGTGGAACGCAACACAGCCCTCACTCAAGGAGTTATGATATGGGGTGCAATATGTTATGGTAGCAGATCACCCTTGGTCTTTATTGACGGCAACCTAAACGCAGCTGGTTACATTGCTAATGTGCTACAACCAGTTGGGCTTCCATATCTTCAGGGGCTGCAAAATCCCATTTTTCAGCAGGATAATGCGCGCCCTCATACGGCAAGGGCTACAACACGGTTTTTGGAAGAAGCTAACATTGCCGCCTTACCATGGGCTGCTCGGTCGCCTGATTTGTCGACCGTTGAACATGTATGGGATATGATTGGTAGGCGACTAGGTAATTTATCACACCCTCCAGATAACTTACACGATCTCCAGCTACGGATTCAACAAGCTTGGGACGATATACCACAAACAGCTATAGATCACTTGATTAATAGCATGTTAAGACGTTAAGACGTCTAAATAAGTGCATTATAAATCATGGCGAAGCAACTTATTATTGAAAAAACTTTTTAAGCTTTTGTTCTTTTGTTTTTAAATTTAATCATCACTTTGTTTTATGAAAATAGACGTTTCTTGAAAATTTCAATAAAATCGTTCAATAACTTCTAGGTGTTGCAATTTTTCTGAAAGTCAGTATATATTACAGACGTCTATTTTCAAATCAATTTCATTTTTATTAGCTTATATGTATTCGTATTTCTTCAGTTCTCTATAGGTGTAAACGAGTAGTTACTTTCGTTCTGGCGCCTTTTCTTAATCGGTTATAATCTGCACATTGAAGAAGTTAAGTTTCATAGTAATTGAAGCACTTTAACCAAGTGCACGTGACACTACTTTACAATTTCCGATAATATGTGTAAAAATGTATAATTGACAAAACCCAAATGTGAACGCCAAAATTTAATAATGTAATTTAGACTTTGCATCATAGTTGTTCTTTGCATTTGATAACAATTTCTTTTGCATGGAATACAAAATTAAATAATCAACATTCAGTCATTACCATATTGAATTTTCATCAGCATAAAAAAAAGTTATACATCGGAGTCACTAAGCTAATCCGAACATGAGCGTACACACCTTCACATCCTTCTCATTCTCTCACTTTACACCATCACTTTCTTTGGAACTTATTTCAGAATCCTGGTGGTTTCGGTATACCTTCACTTGACTGACATGTGCAGTCGTAGTAAAGTTCTATACGTATCAGTAGAAAACGCGTCCACGATTACAAACGATTTCTCTTATTGCGAACGCCAATAAATCGTTGTAGCGGCGAACCCTGACTTAAGAACGTAGGAATCATATATTAAAGAAAAGGACAGATTATCATTCTATTCTATTCGTAAATGTTCATAAGTTGTGAACGCATTGTTTCAGTGAATTTTTGTCGGTTGTCCGGTACTCACAATCGCACCTCTGATCATTATAATGTCGCTCTCAGCAAACTTTTCATATTCGTAGTGAATAATACCTCAACTTGTACCGTTGCTTTTCCTGTTTTATGTTATCTCAAATTTCCTTGTACATATCTCGCTTATCCCTTCATTTCTCCATTCCGGTATTTGGCAAAATTTCATGCAACACATGATCAAAGTTTGGACGATAATCAAATTATGCTTCGTAAAGTGAATATTTTATTTTTTAACAAATAAACATTTTCGGGTTTTGAACCGCGTTCCATATTTACACTTTTTACGAAATTCATAAAACTTAGAAAACTTACAAAGAAAATACTATTTTTCTACAGTTTTGGTCTACTAGTGCGACTGGTAACAGAAAGGAATACTTGTTTCATCTCGAAGGAATTCCGGGAATTTTGTATTAGTCTGGGTATCATACACACGTTGATATCTAGTCGACATCCACAGACCAACGGTGAAGATGAATCGGTGATAAAAATTTTATTACCTGTGTTGGTTACAACATTAAAAGGTGAAGACGAGCCTTGTTGGGACACGAAACTGAATGGAGTAGAAAAAAAATTGAATTGTGCTGAGGATAAGACAATAAAGTATTTATATTATTTTTGAAGCCTTCGCGGCCATGATTTTTTAACAAATAAATATTTTCGGGTTTTGAACCGCGTTCCATATTTACACTTTTCACGAAATTCATAAAACTTATAAAGCTTACAAACTTTGAAAAATTTACAGTATTTGACGTTTCGATAGTCATGCCGTCGTCTTCTTCAGAAAAAACTAAAACTGAAAGTATAAGATCCTGACAAGTATTTATATTACGCCGTTCGGGTCAGTGGTTCGTGACGGTTTTAATTCATTAGTTTTCCGGAACATGTTTTCTCATATTGGCCTTAGATCGATTTCATTATCCCTATTAAAATTGTCGTATTTCTGGATTTCAATGACTTTCTTGTATAGTCTAGGCCAGAAGTTTTGGGATTTAGCCAACATTGTTGCCTCTTCAAATTTTATTGTGTGGCCGGTGACTAAAAAATGTTCCGCAACAGCAGATGTTGTGTTCTGTTTCTTTGTATCCGCCTTATGTTTTTTTAATCTGGTAGCTATGTTGCGCTTTGTGTGTCCTATGTAAGCTAGCCCACACGAACAAGGGATATGGTAGACTCCTGGTTCCTCGAGTACTGCTTTTGTTTCTTTTGATTTTGAGAAATTGGCGGCTATTTTATTTGTTGCAGTTAAGATCACTTTGATATTTTTCCCTCTAAGCATCCTGGTTATTTTATCCGTGCAGGTTTTTATGTAAGGAAGGAAGGAATTAGAGACAGACAGGATCATCATCAATATGTCTTTCACCACACTCAGTGGACCAGCAACGGCCATTTTATCAAAAGAATTAAATTTTGCTCACACCAAAATTTATACCAAAGGTAAAAATACTGAGTTCATTGGAAAGCACACTCAGAACTCTGCCACAACATATTCAAGAAGAGGTGAGGGTCAAAACAGCCGATATTCTAAAAAAATCTACAGCACCAAAATCTAACATCAATCGAGAGGAAAGAAATGCTCTAAGGAAACATAAAGCCAACAAATAAATCACTGTATTACCAGCTGATAAAGGAAATGCTTCTGTAATCATGAACACCAACGACTACATGGAAAAAATCGATACTTTGCTACAAGATTCGGCGTACAAACCATTGAAGGGGAACACAACGAAACCTCTAGAGAGAAAGATTTCGGCCGCTGTAAAATCCGCAAGCACGATCCCAAATCACAGCACATCAAAAAAGACGACTAATTTCTACAGACCTTTACGGCCTTCCAAAAATCCACAAACTAAGCATACCGCTTCGCCCAATTATGAGTGCTACAGGTTCAGCCACCCATCCTCTGGCTAGATACTTATGTACCATTTTACAACCGCTTACAGAAAAAAGCATCCATCCCGTAAGGAATTTCCAGCACTTCGTCTCAAGAGTTAAAGAAATTGAATTGGAATCAGAAGACATATTAGTTAGTTTTGATGTGACATCTCTCTTCACAAACGTGCCACTACAAACAACACTGGAGATCATCAAGACCAAATTACGAAAAGCGGATTTGGATAAGGAGCTTAACGGACTAATTGAGCTATGCTTAAAGTCCACGTACTTCTCATTCAACAATATTCTATACAAACAAATTGAAGGAGCAGCCATGGGATGACCACTTTCTCAAGACATCGCCAATATATTTATAGAGGATTTTGTAGAAAGAGCATTAGAAACCGCTACCCTCAAACCAAAATGCTGGCTACGTTATGTGTATGATACATTTGTAATTTGATCTCATGGATTAGAAACACTACAAAACTTTTTGGATCACATCATTCATCAACCAGTTAGATTTCAACATCAAATTCACCATAGAAAAGAAATCAAACAGAAACATTCCGTTCTTGGACGTACTGGTCACTCCAAAGATGGACAACAAATTGGGGTATCAAGTATATAGAAAACTGGCACATACTGACAGATACCTCAACGCCGAACCACATCATCATCTAGCTCAAAAGTTTTCAGTTCTAAAAACTTTAGTACACAGAGCCAAGGCGATCAGTGAACTGAACACGTTAACGACCAAGCTAGGTCACCTAACAAACGCCCTAATTAAAAACGGTTTCAGAAAGGCAGACATATATCGAGCAATTAACAAACACAGTAACGAAAAACCAAAGAAGGAGGACTCCGTGGCAACTTCCTTCCTTCCTTACATAAAAGGCTGCACGGATAAAATAGCCAGGATGCTTAGAGGGAAAAATATCGTTTGTGATCCTAAAAAGTATGATGCGGTCTAAGCCAAAAGTCGCTTATAATCACTGTCAATAATGTCCATTAACACCAATTTTGTGCACTCTAACTCCCGTAAATTAAAGGCAAAGCATTCCCGATATAATTGCCAAGTTTTATTAATTCTTTCACTTGTTCGTCTAATATAACTCATTTATTTACGTTTAGCATGCCTTCTGTTACAGATTTTAGTTCATTTCCACTAATCACATGCATTCCGCCAGTCTTAACATATCCGATAAATTTATTTGTTCAATCTTCAATGTCCGCATTAAAACTAGGCAAGTCTAAGTCTCTTTCCAGCACTTTCAGATTTACTAAACTAATTTGTCTAGTTTCTAGGTTACAGTTTTCTTGAAAAATCATTTTTGCACGACTTGACTTTTCTCCTGTAATTACATCTCTAAAGTAAAATTGTTTCTAATATAGAATACAAATTTGTCATCTACTCAGACCTATACAATTTCAGGAATATTTGTAAACGTCCGTGTTAAGGATAATTTGGCGCCTGCGACTGGCAACCAACATCGCATTTCCCCTACTTAACGAAGAAGCGTCGCAAGGGTTGTGCGCTTCGTACAAACAATATGATATAAGTTTGATGTTACTCATTGATATACATAAAACCGATTTATACAGTATTTTGTTGTAATGTAAAATAAATCATTTAAATTACTTAAGTGTCGTCAAATCTTTTACAAAGAAATCATCATGGTCCTTCGAACCGGATTGAACACAACTTGAGCTAATTGAAAGGTCCTTCGTAGAAACGTAGTTAAGGGTACAATCGACACCATTTTTCTGCTTGCAAACAACGACCGCTGGAAATTTTCCTTTGCTACCAAGTAAGTTCCTATACATGTACTTACTTATACTTCTTTATATTCTTGATCTGTACTTGCTAGTAGTAAATTGTTTCGTTTGTTTTTCATTGATACAACGATTTAAATGATTTTAGTGTTTTGTATACGATAATTTTAATGTGGAAATAAGTGCCAATTTATTCCATAGTTACGTTATTTGCAGTAATGCATATTCTGGTCAGACTCTACCATTGTATTGAGTTGATTGAAAATGTCTCCTGTTCGCTTGAAAACATTCGTGGCTAATAGGATTAGTGAAATTCAGGATCTATCTCAAAATGCTGTTTGGAAACATGTTTCATCAAAATCAAATCCTGCTGATCTACTTTCCCGTGGAGTCACACCTCAAGAATTAAAACATTCTAAACTTTGGTTTCATGGTCCTGAGTGGCTCTTACTTGTAAAGTCATCATGGCCCACACTTGATAACAGCGAGCCCAAGCACGGACTTCCAGAGCTCAAGGAAGTTAAATCCTTTATGACTTACAAGTTTGAAGGATTTCCCTTTGAGAATTTTTCTAGTTTAAATCGTCTAGAAAGAATTATAGCGTACTGTCTTCGTTTCTATTGTAATTGTAGAAAGACAGAAAAGGATTCTGGTACTCTTACTTGTTTAGAAATTAGACAATCCCAATTTTGCTTAATAAAAATGTCTCAATTAGAATCTTTTAAAACCGAGATTGAAACACTTCAAAGATCAAAGGAACTCTGTGTTCAAACTAGTTTAAGTAGTTTGAAGCCCTTTTTGGACAGTAATAACGTTTTTCGGGTAGGAGGAAGATTGCATAATTTTGCTTACCCGTTCGACAAAAAACATCAAATATTAATTTCCGGAGCACACCCACTAGCGAAACTAATACTTTCTCGGGAACATCTTCGGCTAATGCATGCTGGTCCTCAGCTTACTCTTGCGTCTACAAGAGATCGCTTTTGGATAACTTCTGGGCGCACTCTCTGTAAAAAAATAATACATAATTGTGTAAGATGTTGCCGTACCGCACCACGTTCTCTAAAACCACTAATGGGAAGCTTACCTCGTGGACGAGTAGAATGTTTATTTCCGTTTGAAACCGCGGGCGTAGATTACGCTGGTCCTTTTATGCTAAAAAGTAAGAGAGGTAGAGGATGTAAACTTTCAAAGGCTTACATCTGCCTGTTCATTTGTTTTGCTACCAAAGCTGTACAATTGGAATTAGCTTCAGACTTATCCACAGAAACATTTATTCTGTGCTTGCGAAGGTTTGTATCGCGCCATGGGCGACCTACTCATATATATTCTGATAATGGCACTAACTTTACCGGTGCCAAGTCTGCTTTGAAAGAGTTAAATTGTTTTTTAAATAAAAACAAACATTTTATTCATAACAGCGCGTTAAATGAAGGCATAACATGGCATTTTATTCCTAGTCACTCGCCTCATTTCGGAGAGCTTTGGGAGGCAGGGATCAAATCTACCAAACATCATTTGAGACGAGTAATAGGCAACGCGATTTTAACATTTGAGGAGTTTTACACTCTCCTAGTACAGATTGAGAGCATCCTCAATTCCCGACCTTTAACATCCTTATCCTCGGATCCAGTTGATCTAGAGCCGTTAACGCCAAGTCATTTCTTTATTGGGCGATCTATTGCAACAGTTCCTGACCCAGACGTTAAGCACCTCGCAATATCACGGTTGTCGCGCTTTCAACACATTCAACAAATTGTTCAGCACTTTTGGAAGAGATGGAGTATGGAATACGTCAACTAACTCCAACAAAGAACCAAATGGCGTAACAACCATGACACTCTGAAAACCAACGATTTGGTACTAATCAACGACGACCATCTACCGCCAACTAAATAGAAGCTAGGTCGAATCACGAAGACATATCCTGGAAATGACGGTGTTATCAGAGTTGCAGATATTCGCACTGCTAATGGGACAATCAAAAGAGCACTTACAAAACTTTGCCCATTACCAAAAGGGACTTTAGTGTAGTGCATAGTGATGCTTCAAGCTATAGTGTTTATTGAAAGTGTCTTTCAAGGCGGGGGGCATGTTAAGGATTATTTGGCACCTGCGACTGGCAACCAACATCGCATTTCCCCTGCTTAACGAAGAAGCGTCGCAAGGGTTGTGCGCTTCGTACAAACAATATGATATAAATTTGATATTACTAATTGATATACATAAAACCTATTTATACAGTATTTTGTTGTAATGTGAAATAAATCATTTAAATTACTTAAGTGTCGTCAAATCTTTTACAAAAAAATCATCAGTCCGACTAATCAATACTTTCGTGGCTTGTACATCATCTGGTACTACACAAAATTCCGTTTCCAACGAGACAACCGAGTATACTATACTCCCTAGGATAAACCAATTTCTCTACCTTGTAGACAATTTCTTCAAAGTTTTTTTGAACTTGGTTATCTACGTCCACAGATATTTCACGTTCCTAAAGCCAGTCACGTACTCCTATCACTTCCGGTTTTCAGTTTCGATATACCACATCTGAATTTGATAACAATTTTTTTTACATAGCTGACAATTAAATAATCAATACTCAGTTATTATAATATTTAATTTTCATTAGCATAAAAAACAAGTTATACATCGGAGCCACTAAGCTAATCCTAACATGACCGTACACGTCTTCACTTCCTTCTCATTCTCTTACCTTATGTTTCCCTTTGCACACACGGAATCGCTACATTTAAATTTATACAAATTTTATACCAAATTCAAATTTATTCTTTAAACCTATTGTTAAATATTGAAACGTTCGCGAAGTTATCGTCAACTGCGAGAACGTTCACAAAGTTATTGTCAACTTCTGGAATGTTTGTCGAAGGATGTAGAAAATTTTCGATAACAAAAATATATAAAAACGGTTCAAAAGAACCTTAGGTCAGATTTTGAAAGTCGGAAGTACTAAGAAAACTGTTTAAATAAATAAGTGATTAACGCGTGTGTTAAAAAATAAAGATAACGGCGTTAAAGCGTACGTGTCTTTCATGTAAAAAAGTATCAGTTTTAGATAAAATTAAGAAGCGTAGACTAATGATAGTAATATCATACAATGGTAATATATAAATTAGTGTAATTCGTTTTCTTAAATATCGTTAGATTTAATAGGTTATGTGTAGTTAGTTATAAACGCGTAAATATTTGCTTATAAATAAATTAGTTTTAAAAATCGTTACAATACGTTTGCATTTGTAATACTATTGGTCGAAGCCAGACTTACAGTAAAAAAAACCATGATAAGCATAGAGGGTTCACAATTGAGTTGTAATGAAAGATGGGAGTCAGCATTTAAAAACGTCACTATTAATATATGTTGTAAAAAATTCAAAAAACTCTCATAAAGAGACATTTTATTAGAACCGATGAATATGTCTCGGTGAATTTTTCAGAAAAAACCTATAGGAAAATTGTGGAATATTGTATGTACTCAATTATGGTATAGGCATGTAATGTGTACTTCTTTTATTTAGATACACACTTAATTTAAGCAAACGCATGTTAACTTATCAGCCCGAGTAGTCAAAAAACACTGACTTTATTATTATTTATAATTTACAAAATCAAATGTTACGGAGAAACAGCAGCAGTATTCAAAAGCAAATATTAAAAGGTAAAAAAACATGTAGAAATGAACTAAGCAATTGCTAAAGCAAAACACAAACGCAATGATTACCAAATATATAAAATATTAAATTATTTCTAATTGTGAAGTAATAGTTCGAAATGATAAGAGAAGAGAAAGCAACACAAATAAAAATGTTTAACAAAACTGAAAATAACTAAAGATCGTATTTATATATTTTATTTAAAAAATCTTTCTTAGTCTCCTATACAATTCTACAATATAAGCCCTCGCTTCTACAATTTACCTGCTTATAAAATAATAAATCAGATGCAGCCGTATGCTATTAGGAAATTAATGTTATTCTGCCTAAAAATCCTACGCCACATACTTGCGTACAGCACGCTTTCGTACTTTACTTGTTACCGCAACTTGAATGAAATTTACACCTACATTAAAACGACGTTAATATTTAAATAGCGTTGCGTTCCAAGAAGCATTAACATTCTTAATTTATTTTGAATGGAAAATAAGAAGTTGCCGGTGTTAAATAACGTCAATGAGACGATAAGAATTAACAAAAGGAAAATAAACAAAAACGAATAAAATATTTATTTAAATTTAAAAAGAGTAATAATAATGTGCCCATAGTACTAAAAATGCCGCATGCTTTTAAAGGTGCTGTGAGGGGCTAAGAACTTACAAGAGGTCTGCCCCAGTACCAAGACTTGACTTTCTGCGTCCACCCGCCTAAGCTTGAACGAAGGCCGCCCAGGTACCCGCTCTGTAACACACTTCTTTCACTCATCTGTTCTCCTTATAATTTAGTACCACGGAAACCCACTTATTCCGGTGGTACCGATAAAAACCAATTTATTCAAAATTAACGTATTTTTAAGGTCACTCTTTAAAAAAAAAAGCATTTTAATTATCACACAAACGCGTAATTTTTTACACAAGAAATCTATATTTGGTCTGAATAACCTTAAATTTTACTAATTAAGTGAAACAATATTTGGTTTTTAAATTAAAGTAAACGCACTAAAAACTACTGGTACGAAACAATGTCACAGTAATGAACGAGAATTTAAGCAGTCAAAAAATAATTACAGTCTCAAAAAAATGTGTCATTTTCAACTTGAGTAAGTCGGTACCCCTTTATTAATTTTAATCAAACGTTCCTCATTTACAAATTATAAGCTGAGAAATGTTTCCGTCGATGTCGCGTGGTACTTATTGTTTGTTTTACTTTCTAAAAATGAATTTGTTTTATAACGTTTGTTGCATGGGTAAAAATAAAGAAACTTACTGTTCTCTAACCTATGAATATATGTAAAAGTTAAATTCTGAAATATAATAAAATTAGAATCTATAATGTACATACAGAAGAAGATATTATTATTTAGACATAGTCAAATAGTTTTTTAAAAATTGTTTTTGTAATTATTATATCATAGTTTATCATATTTATTATTCATTTATTTATTTATTTATTTTTTTGATTACAAATACCATATATCGCATTTGTCTAAATTATTTGTAAGTTCACGTCTTTCTGAAAACGTAAAAAACAAAATCACCAATTAAGATGCATTTGTAAAACTTGAATTATAAACATAATTTTTTTACAACAAATCAATGTTTTTGTTTTTTTTAGGTGTCGCCTCTTAACGAAAGTATTTAATTAGTCTGTTTTACGAGATATTAGTTGAAATGCTAAAATTATCGTTAGTTAAAAACTTAGCTCAATTAAGTATTTCTATTACACAATCTTATCCCAATTATAATTGTATTTGTTTATATTCTAATTTGCCTGATTATAATTCACTGCAGTGTCAGGATTTACATGACACTAGTTGAAATGCAACAATTTTGTATATACGTTATAAATATCCTACTTTATTTATTTTTTTAATAATTGAATATTTGCAATTAATATATTTTAGAAAATAAACTCATTTTATATTATAAATTTAAGCTAGAGCAGCGTTTTCAAAGCTTTTTAATTAATGTACCGTTAAAAAAAACTTAAAAACCTGCGGTACCACCACTCCATTCTGCGCCGTATATTATTGTAAACTGTAACAAAAAACCAGACAAAATAAAAAGAAAACTTTCACGGTCGTCACATTAAAGTAATGTTTTTCGAGTGTCATGTTAAAAGTGACGTTAAGCTGCTCATTCTGTCAGTTTTTTCATTTGATTTACAAAAATTGCTGTTCTGGTCCGTTGATCTATGTCTGTCAACAAGGAGAACATGCCATCAACTATGCCAACGTTAAAATACTTGATCATATTATTGTGAACAATTATTGTAAAATTCATTGGAAATAATGAAAACCAGTAACAACTTTAACAGAGAGAATGGTTATAGATTAAATAACATTTGGAGAATGGCTTGTTACGTGTCGTTAGTAATAACTTTTTAAATTGTCGCATTTCAATAAAATTTTTGCAATCGTCATTGGTACGCACACACCTCTGCTTGGATATTTTGTTTTTATTCCATACCTACTGTGGGAAATTTTGTGCCGATATTCTTTTTCTGTAGGTAGTCATTTTGCTAAAAACCTTGTCCGTTCAACTGCAAATAATATCTTTTTTTTAAAATTTTTTATTGTCGTTATTACTATTACTTTTACTAAAATAATTTTTTTGTATGTTGACAAAATTGAGGCGATTCTCGATCTACAGGTATCGCAAATTTAGCGGAGACACAAAGTCTTCTTTTCAAACAAACTACTAAGAGTGGAAGTACTATTTCCCTTAAATAGTGACACATATCTAATAGACCGATTCAGCTGCTATAATTAATGTGGCATTGATTAGCATGTAAAATATTGTTTATCGATGTGGCTTACTGGCCCTAAGTTGCAATGCATAATTCGTATTATCCTGTTTGCTTAAGCGTTATTAATTTTGTTATGCATTACTATTTGTATTAAACACTCGGCTACGATAAATTTGTTTGAAGGTCATACTTAATAATTTACTTTCAGCCGAGTTTATATTTTCGCCTTCTGTTGCTTGCAAATTTGTGAATTATCGGTTACGTTAACTTGTACTTGTACTATTCGAGTACCTAAGTAATTTAAAGATAAAAAGCACAAATAAAAATAATCTGAAGATACTGCAAGCAAATTTAATGAGAAAGAAAACACCTAAATCTCGCAATAGACACTGAAAAAAAGAGTATATAAACATACTATTATTATCGAACCCAATCGAAAAATAACAAAAGGAAGTAATTGGATTAGTGACAAGCAAAACGACGTATCAGTGCTTATAATTAACCGTAGTATAAATAAAATTACCAGAAAAGTTGGATTTGTCAAACTGGAGGTGGTAAACTTAACAATTTTTTGTTAGATATTCCTTAATAAAGCAACAAAACTGAAAAGATAATAAACGCAATCAGAGATGATAACACTGTAGTCTTAGGAGACATAAATGCAAAATCAAGAATTCGAGGATTGCCGCTGAAGTACCGGAGAGAAGATTGCGTAGAAGATTGGGTTGCTGCAAAAAACTTGGTAGTGATAAAAAATAGCCAACTACCAACATTGAGAAGAAGAAACTCCGAGTCGTAGATAGATGCCATTTTGCCCATCAAAAAGACGATTTAAAAACTGAGAAGTTAGTGACCACGATCATCTATAATCTTCCACATCAAACATAGTAACTGGTAAAAAAGTGAACAATATTTAAGTAAAAATATACCAAATTGGGCTGCTTTTAAAGAAATGCCGAAAACTTATTACCTGTATCTTCAAGAAGTAAGGTATAACAAGCACTATAACTTTGAGGAAACTAGCGAAGCTGTGTCGAACTGTTACAGATCTTTTCTTAAATATCTTGAAAACGACGAAACGCAGGTTTTCTGACTTTGCAAATAACACCCAGACTTTTTAGGCTTGGTCTGTCCTTGAGAGCCAAAACAGGAAGTAGAACTTGGCCTTTGTCGTATTGTCCTTCGTGAGCCCAAACAAACTGACGTTTCGCAAGACATTACAATTTGCATTTTCAAAGTGGTAAATGTCAATGTGAAGCAGTCTAATGCCAAGGTCATATTAATACCTAAACCTGTAAAAAACTTAGAAGTCCGTTGTAGTTATAAGATCATTAATTTAATTAACGTAGTAGGCCAATTCTGCAAAAAAATGGTTAATAAAATATTACTAGATGAATTGACTGCTAAACAAAGACTATCAGATAATTAATATGGGTCTAAAAAAAGAGGTCAACAATTATGGCGGCTAAAGAGCTAAATAACGAAACAAAATGTCAGGCACAAATGGGTAGTCCTGATTACTTTTGATGTAAGAAGCGCGTTTAATGCTGCGTGTTTAAAAATGATATTCGTAGTCTAGAAAAGGAAAAAATATCGAAGCATCTTATTAACATAACTGCGAGTTACTTGTAGGATAAGAACAGAAATTAAAGAGAAACAAAGTTTAACATAGATGCGAGTTTCCCACAAGAATCGATAATAGATCCGACTCTTTGGATTATTTTGTACGACGGCTTATTGGAACTATCACTGCCCGCAGGAGCAAGAAGAGGAAAAGAATAGCGTATGCGTATTATTAAAACAAAACAGCGATAAAAGAATTTAGGAACATCGCCATGCAAAAAATCTAGACATGAATGTTAAAACACGAATTAAAGTTAGCCACCCAGAAAACAAAACCGACGGTCCTGAAAAGTAACAAAAACAAACAACCCAGCCGGCAGCTACACATAAGTAGAGAAATCGTAAAATGGGTAAGACAAACTGTCTATCTAGGTATTGTTTTTGACTATAACAACAACACAGGACAATAAGTGAAATACGTCGTTCGGAAATATTTAAATATTATACCCATCATACCTTAAAAGAATAGTGTTAAACAACGTGTGCAACTCAAAAAAGTCATCAACCTGGGAAAAGCTTATGCTAAGCTCCGCATATAGAAATAAAGTATACAAACTGCAGCGTTGGATGTTGCTCAGAGTTGCCATGACATACAAAACAACCTCGGAGATGGGCTTGCAAGTAGTAACATGCTAGTTGCCAATGGATCTCTTAATTAGAAAAAAAACTTATAACCAAAACATGACCTTGGCCAGCCTTCAAGCCGATAAAAAATAATTAAGAAATAAGAACATTGAAAAATGGCAACACTGTACAAAAAAACAATTCTTTAGTTAAACACCTGGTTACAGTGTAAGCATAGAAGGTTAAACTACTTCCTTACAAAAGTACTAACGGGTCATAGATCATTTGGAAAATACTTTAAAAAATCCGTAGAGTGCTGGACGACAAATGTAGATATTTGCTCAAAATCGATGATATTGAGCACACTATAATATACAGCCCATGATGGAGCAAAGTAAAGGTGCAATTACGTGGTGAAATACGGTTCGGTACGGTAAAGAACCTTTAAAATTTGGGAAATATTTAAAAAAGAAAGTCTTTGGAATTTAACGAACATGACAACTAAAGTGAACGAAGAAAGGAATTTCCAAGCCTCAAAGCATGTCATTAATAACAGTTAGTTGTGTAATGAACCTTTTGGTTATTAGTGTTAAAACCTGTTTTTCTCGATAAATACGAGTTGTATTAGACAAGGCATAACGTATATAAGATTTAAGTTAAGTTAAGTTAAGTTAAGGTATGTGATTTAGTGACCTAAATAAGTCGGGATAGAATCCTGGTTCCGATGAGATGTGTCCAAACGGTTACGGTACTAGGACGAGCAAATGTGGCCTATTTAGGTGGCAGCAAATGGCTGGCTGAGAGTCCCACACTCTCTGGCCTATCTTTCTAGAAGTGCAAAAAAAAGCATTTTCAACTACAAAAAAAACTTTTGTAATTTGTTCGTATTCAAGGCTTACATTCCTCAAAAGTACCCAGAGTAACAATTTTACTAACTAACTAAACATTGCAAGGTATTAAAAAAGATAGCGAAATGTTAGCCTACTTCAGTTTTAATTTCATTATTTGGAATATATACAATTACTTTATACAGTGTTACGAGAATGTTAAAGTTTTCATTAAAATCAATAGTATAAGTTTATAGATAAAAAATGTTACAATTACTAAAATTATTGTTATTAATATTGTTGAAACAATCCATTTTCTTAAAGTGGAGTTAATTTTAGACAATTATTTTTAGATGCTACACAAATTTTATGATTATTTAGATTTTGCTGATGATGACGGTATTTTGTCGAAATTGGTTCTCATTAAAGAAAATTAGATTCAATTTAAAATTTATGGCGAAGACTTACAATATCTAAAAATAATAGTTAAACTTATTGTGAAATTAATATTTCTGCAAAATGCAATAACCACAACGTTAATTTAAACGCCGGTGAAAATGATTATTAGTTTTTTTTTCAAAAGTAATTCGTCAAACCACTAGACTTTTTGAATCATAACTCAAAATTTATAATGGCATAAAATTAATCAAACAAGTTTTCTATTCTTAATTGTTTCTTTGACCTATTCGTAAGTATAAAATTTGCTCACAAAAGACTCCAGAGAAATATTATTATCCATTAGGAAAAGTTTTTTGACCACTTTTAATATATTCATTGTATAATAAAAGACAACCTTGAACATTTAGTATCAACGTAAACATTTTTGTTTGCTTGTGATTAAAATTAATTATTCGGCGTTGATGCATAATTCTGTTGTAGTTGCGCCACGTTTTTGATTTTATAAACAGTACCATGACAGCCAATGAATGAATTTACTTCATTACATTTCGACATTTAAAATATACATTAAATCCAAAAACTTTCACTAGTAGTTTATGTAAAACATTTTTTTTAAATAAACGACGTATAATATATGGGCTGTATTTCAAATGGCGTCCAGTCTTTGTTACTTCACTTTTAATAAGGTAACAAAAAACAATTTATTAACAATAAGTTAAATGTTTTTAAGATAGTAATCAAAATAACCAGACAACAGTCATTAGGTACGATAAATTAAAAAAATATATGTTTTAGAAAAAATTAAATTAATCGATGAAAAAATTTATATTTGTATAGTACCAAAAACAGTCTTTGTAGTACATACCTGCATAGAAAATACGAAATTAACAAAAATGCAGATTTTTATCGACATATTAAAAAATCAATACAACAAACAAGAAGTAAAAACAATCAAAAGGTTTAATCTTAATCTGTTTATAAAGTTTCTATTTACATCGCTGACAGTTTAAAATAGAAAGTACTTAAATACTTTTAATTATTTGGAATTGTAGTTGTAGAATCATAAATTAAAACTAAGACTAATGTTATCTAAAACTGCAACAGCGAAGTCCGCGGACCACCGTGATCCGCGGAATAATTTTGGTAATCCGCGAATTATTAAACACAATTATACAATCCACTTTTCACTGATTTTGAAAAATTGCAAAAAACAGACATTTCCTGTTGGAAGCAGAATTGATTAAAGAAGTTGTTAATATATTAAGAAGAAGTTCTATGTCACTAAATACTGTAAAAGGCTGAATATACATATAATAATCAAATACTTTAATGGAAACATACGCGAAGAAGTATATAACAGAAACGTAGCAGGACGACAAATAATCTACGAAAACACAAATAATAACGGCGTAAAATTGTGCAAGTTAACCTCAACAACAAAGTTATTTATAATTAGCATACAATTTAAGCACAGAATACAGCATAAAATTACTAGGTTGATCACTGATAGAACTGATGAAAATCAAATTCATTATGCGCTAATTTAAAAAAAAAATGGATGAACTTAATACACGATGTAAGGTCTTACAAAGGCACAAATGCTGATACAGATCACATGCTGATAATAATGAAATTTAAAACGAAAATAATTAAAAACACTCAAACAAAAAAAGAAGAAACTGGAATATAAGAAAACAGGCCGACAAAGAAACAAAGAAGAAGCAATAGAAAATACACAGTATGTAGATCAAAAAAACAAAGAAATATTGAAAGAATTATTTGATGGAGTTTGTCAACTTAAGAATGAGACCAAAAATGATGCGAAAAGGAAACGGAAAACAAGAAAGAAACAGAAATTAAACGAGTACTAAAAATCAAACAAAAACCAGCCGAATTATAGAAGAAAACAACT
Organism: Aquatica leii; assembly: GCA_035610365.1. Lineage (NCBI taxonomy): Eukaryota > Metazoa > Arthropoda > Insecta > Coleoptera > Lampyridae > Aquatica > Aquatica leii. Next base: position 525,707 of record CM069434.1, read on the forward strand.
TGGACGACAGTAAAAATACTTAAAAACGCTTGGGAGACACATTTCTCGCAATTATATACAAATTCTACAGAAAAACCAGAAAAAACTACATCATGAGACAGATAACGACGTAAACACAACAGGCGAAGAATTTATACAACTAAATCAAATCGCAGAACCAGACAAGAATAATGCATTAATAATTATTAAAGGAAAAAAGCTACTAACGATAATATATAATTTAATAGTAAAAATATAAATCAAAAAACACATGCCGTAAGACTGAAAAAATGATTAAATTTATAAAAATGGCGATCCTACCCAATGCAGCAATTATATTACTGAACGCGACATATAAAATTCTAATTTTTACCATTTTGACTTTTGAGAGAAATGGAAAACATGCAAATACCAGAAATTAGACTCTCAAAAATGAGCATAAAAAATTTAACTGAAAAAATATCAAGAACAGCTCAAAGAAATACAAACAAAATTAATATAGAAGTAGGGGCGAGACAAGGAAATGACTTTTCAACGACGCTATTGCACATAACACAAAAAGAGTTATAGACAAGTGGGGAAACAAAACGATAACACACAGGTCTACACAGGACTACATAGATAATTGGATACGCTTATAGCAAGAAATAAAAATAAATTAGAACAAAAATTAATGGAATATAAGAAGGGTAAAGTCGGAGGTGAGAAAATAAACGTGGAAAAAACAAAATACAAAGGAATCACAGGAAAAGGAATGGGAAGAAATGAAAGAATAAAATGGAAAATCATAAAGAGGATATTAGAACCAGTGAAAACGTCAGATGGAGAACCCAGACAACTCATGAACTTTGAGGTGAAAAACCTACTGAAAGGAGAAGTATAGTAAGAGTTATAAAAGTGTAACTTTGGTGGTTCGTACACGCCCAAAGAAGAGAACAACATGCACTAATAAGAACAATATTAAACTGGAGAGACATATGTGAATCAGACCGAGAGAGAGACTAAAAATCAGGTGACAAGATCAAGTAATAGCTGATATACGAGACATGAAAATAACGAACTGGAGAGAACTAATATAAAACAAAAATAAATGAAACAAAATAAGAAAGAATGTACAGTCACATAAGAATCTGTAACAAAAGAGCGAATCAAGAAAAAAAATGCTAACTAATCTTTTGCACAGAAAAAAGCATTGTACAAAATAAACTTTTAGCAGAAACGCCAGATTTAAATTTAGAAAGAAAACAAACAAAAATATTTTTCTTGGACCTTAGATACAAAGTAATAGTGATGGAATATTTAAAACTAGATAATGGTACAAAAAGAGTAACGTGAGTCTATAAGTTTTTACCAGTTTCTTGAAAAACAAAAACACAAAAAATTGACATTCTCACTTGGACTTTTTTTTAGAACGTTAGTGATACGTTCGAGGTGCGTTACAACCACTGCAGTTTGGGAATAAAAAACAGTACTACAGCAAATAGAGAATCCTGTAATGGTAACAAATTACTCGCGGCCGTAAAAAGATATTTTTTATAAAAGACAATATAATTTTTTGTAACTGTAAGAATTTGAAATAAACAATCAAGTATGTTATAAAAAGAAAAAAATTATGCTTAAAATCCAAGCAAAATTAGAGCTAAGTTGACCATCTACTATTCATTAGAAAAAACATCTCTTTATGTTCCAATAAAATTCTGTATCTGTCATTTTATGGCAAAACCAATAGATATAGTATAATTCTTGTTATCAAGAACTAACAAATATAAAAAAATTTATATAGTAAGTGGTGCCAAAATGACAAAAACAATTATTTTATTTAAATAACAGTGTTAGAAATTCTATAAATAAATCACTATTTATTTAATTCCAACAAAAATAAGTTTAAGTAGGTATGTAAAAAAAAATTATTAAAAACAAGGAAATAAAGCAAACATAGTGTTAACATAACGGTAGTTTAGTTGTTTAAAATTCAAAATTAGTAAAATGTTTAATTCAAACACATTGTATTGTTGATTTATCTTAAATAAAATAAGGTCAATGTGAGCGAAGAGGATTATAGTAAAAGCACTATAAATGTGAATGTGTGCCGCACGTCGTAGTGACAATGCAAAACTTCTAATTTTAGTGACATACATAAAAACTAGTTTAAGAAGCAAAAAAATAACTAATATAAAACACAGAATTGTAATAGTATTTTAAAAAATCAGCAGCATAAAAGTTTAAACTTTTTAATTCATGCTGATCGTTGTGATCTTATACCCATACTTTTCAGAAGATAAATTTTTCTGGTACCCTCTATTCTTTCCGAAACTTTAAACAAAAACTTAAATTTTATATGCACCGATTCATTTTTCAATTTTTTGTGTTTTTTGTTACGTTTTATGACAATAATCGCTATGTAAACTAACGTACAAACTTTCAACAAAAGTAGTGTTTAGTTTTAGTGTAACTGTAAAAATGGAATGCATTTAAATCTAATCTTAATCAGATAAATAGTTAAAAAAAATTGACATTTTTAAATCTAGATGTATATTATTTTTGCAAGATGTATAATAATAATTTTGAAACTCTATCTTTTGATTTTAGAAAAAATAGATGTATTGCCTCAAAAGTATTGTCCGTTGAAAATCATTGAGAAATCAACTTTCTTTGATAGCAGATCAAGAACGATCGACTTGACAAAATCAAAAACTTTGCCTAATCCAGTAATTTAAATAAATAGAACGGATGAAAGATATCATCAGGAAATCTATCATAGACGCTTACAAAAATAGTTGCGCGTTAAAAGTAAGAAAAATAAACTGACAGACCCTTTAGTGGAATCTGAATTTTTTCTAAAGAAACAAACATGTAAATTTTTTAACCAAGCCAAAAAAAACAACATTTTTGTACCAGACCAATATGCTTACCAGACGGGTAAATTGTGTAAAGTGAACATACCTGAGCTCACACACAGAGTTGAAGATTTTTTTAACTAACGAAGTAATTGTATTGCAAATTATTTTAGATATAAAGGAAGTATTTGATAACATCTTTTTTGACTCTATTAGAAAGGCTGTCAAAAGTCGAGAAGTTTCTCCGTCCGTAGAAAAATAAATCAGCTCTGCAATAGTTAGCAGGAAAAAACTAGCTGGCAAATGCTACCAAAAGGGTATTTTTTGTCAAAGAATGCCCGTAAGAAACGATGTTATCGCCTTTGTTATCGAGCTTAGTAGTAGACAATCTTTGACCGAAGCTTGGCCAGAACGGAATACATGCGTAAAAAATGCAGGTGATACCACTGTATTAATAAATGGCAACTTTGGGAAAGTTTTTTATGCAAAAGCCTCAAAAATAGGATTTAGGATTTGCTAATAATTTAATTGTGGCAGAATTGAAAGACTAAACAATGAGGTTAAATATTTCAGATTCATTTTACTAAATTAACATTTAACATTCACTTAGAAAAACAATCAGCAAAGCTACACAGACATTTTGGCTCTGTAGGAGTCTGATAAATAAAACATGAAGACTAAAACCGGAAATGATGCTCTGAACATACTCAAGGGTAATAATACCCACAGTAACATGTGGATCTCTAATTTGACGACATAAATCCATAACAAAACACAAAGGCAATGGAAACTTTGCTAGATACCATACCAAGATTTCTGATTAGATAAATAAAACCAGTCTAACTTTCTACTTCCATAAACCTTATCACGTAGTTATACCGACAAAGAGAAATAGACAACAACTAAGAAAGCAGTAAGCAGTCATTTGATATACAAATGGTCCTAAAAGTACTGGAACGGGAATCGTTAGCAGCAGATCAAAGAACAATTTTAGCGTAATCTTGAGCTATCTAGCAAACGAATTTTACGCAAAAATTATTGCAATATCCGCTTATGCTCAAGAAATATTTCGGAAATCCTATCAAAATAAGAGAATCCAAATCGTTACCGATAACCAAGCAGCACTAAAGATTTTAAACTCAGTGACATTTTGCTCTAGAACAGTTAGAGAAGCTAATTTGTCTAGCTGAGTCCAATATAATTACTTTACAACAAACAAAACAGTGGCAACTCGTGAGGTCGGGCTTAAGATAAGTAAAATTTTTTAAAATATTTGTAGATAATGTGAACGTTTTCAGATATTATTATAGCATTATGTAGGTGGCTACTAAAGTATTTTAAAGTTAATAGTACGAAAAAAGTTAAAAAAAGGAATAGACAACCAAAAGGTACTATTTATCGTATCACATCTACGTACCCAATTATTTTTATGATGAAGTGCACTAAAAAAATGCTGTGTAAAATTACGCTTTGCAGTTGTATTTTCTTGATTTAGTTCTTTACTTAAACTAGACATTCCGAGAGATTTTATTTCAACCTTTTCTTCTAATGATAGTTTTACAAATTCATTTTTCAAAATAAATTTTACACAATTTTTTGCTTTTTCTAAAAATTTTAAAAATGCAGCGTTATTGTTTATCTAATATTTAGGTAAGGCGTTTTCCAATACGATAAGTTAAGTACGCTCTATCTCTATGCTGATTATACGCCCCACCACTTGTAATAATTTACTATCGTTTAATTTAGATGAACAAGAACTACTTTAGGATGGCTGCTGAGCTGCATCAAGGAGAGCTGCCATGGCTACTGCAATAGAGAAAATGAATAATGGGGATGTATGCAAGAAATATGATATACAATCTCGTTTATTAAAAAGACACATGAATTAATGTTTCATACAAGAGCCTGGGATTGCTCCCAACAGAAGTGACGTAAAAAGGATGGATGCTAAAGAAAATAGGTCTTAAACACGACTTCTCGGAAGAAGAAAAATCTGCAGAGAAAGTTTGATTTGACGGTTTCATACAAAAAGTTAAGATTTTGTCTTTTAGAAAATCAGAATTACCCTTAGCACGAGCGCAAGGCATAAATAGGCAAAAGTCGGTGACTATTTTTCGTTGCTACTGAAAGTATTGATTAAAAATGGTGTTGGATTAGCCTTCTAAAATTTTTAATATGGATGAGACTGGAATACAAGTGAACAATAAACCAGAGCAAGTCATTGCAACAAAAGGTTCTAAAAATGTTTATTCTTTAATTAGTGCTGAGAAAGATAAAAATATAGCGTTACTTACACACCTTATAAACATATAAATGACAAAATATTTATATAACCCGCAAACCAAACGATGTTATGTACGAAATGAAAACTTAGATAAGGGTTAAAGCATTTTACAAAAATGGGTTCCCATTTACATACAAATTTGCTGATGCTTTAAATTTTCATTTACCATTTTCAATAGACTGTTATATAAAGTAAATTATTTAACGTTTCAAAATCAATACAGCAGTTATTCACAAATATAAACTTACACAAAAATAGTATAAATAAAGAATTTTTAAACACACTGAATCAAATCACAATTTGTAAAAGTAACGTAAATACTTAAAGATTGAGCACGCTTTAAAGTACGACTTCCGGTTTGCATGATGCAATTTGTTCAGTCACCCAGGTACTGTAACTCATAAATACGAATAGCGGATGCAACTTGAATAGCCTGGAAGTAATTTCAAATGCAAACATATCTTTCGTGCGTACCTGGTAAAGCAAAAAACGTACGCTCTAGTACTAGTTTTAGTAAATTGGTAATTTAAACCGAACAGATCAGTTACGTTACAATCAATTAAGAAAAGTCGGTGAAAGTACAAACAGGAAAGTAGTGACAGAAAAATTAAAAACCGATAATTAAATGTCATTCAAATCTAAAATAATCGCTAATGTTTTTAATTTAAAGCACGCCATTTGTATAATACGCCAACAAAATTATATGTAAATTGCAGTAACAAAACCTATTAATTTAATACCTACCACATTTTTTATTGTTTTATTAAATAATAACGTTGTTCTAGAGCAATGAATTTTGAAAAAAAAACGTCTAATTAAAGTATGCATTGTTTGAATATCAAACGAAAATGTATTTTCACATCCGGATGCATCAATTACCGTTGTTAGGATTTTCAACTTACGTCAGCGGTATTACGGCGCTTCATTTTCTATGTAAATTAAATTTTGTAACAATCATTTTAATATTTAAATAGGGCAGCAATGTCTTCAATTTCTTAAGAAAGTATTACTTTCAATTACGATGGATCTGGCCTTGTTAAAAGATTTATTTTCACTGCACGACTATATTTTATGTTAATGTCGATGCACCATTTTACAGAAGAAGATATTATAAATTATATTGAAAGTAATATTATCAAAAAAGTGTAATGCTGTATACGCCTCAATGCAACAAGTGGGTGATAAGTATGCCAAAAGTGTAACAGGTTATAAATATTACTACGATTACTTCATTTTACAATAATTAATTACACAAGAAGTTTTAAAATAATTAAATTACTAAAACAAAATAATTATTAAGTGTCAAATTATATATCGTTAATGTTAGTCAAACTATAAAAGTAATCACGTTTTAGTTATAGTTTTCAGTAAAAACATTTGAAGAGTGTCAAATTCACAATTCCTGTTAGATAAAATTCGCAAAGTGAATGTTACTGATTATTTCTTTACAAACTTATTAACCAATCACAACTTTAATATTTTAGAATTTTAGCCAATTCGAGCAATCAGAGTCAAAATGAATAATTGACAATTGCATTAGCGTAACAAGTAACAATTGCACTCTCGGATGCCTAGCAACTTATTCAAAATAAATAAACATTCCTTCAGTGTGATTGTCAGTCGATTATTAAATAATGAGTCGCATTGGGAGTCATTCGTTAGAAGCAATTGGCGTTAATAAAACTGCGCATAGGTACAATATACACGAATAGAATAGAATCCACCGTCAGAGTTGATTTAGAATACGATAGCCAAAAGATTGATAAACAAATATTTTGAGAAAGACAAAACAAAATCAATCCTTTCTAAGCTTTTCAGTTTCAAAAACTAGAAAAGCGTGAAATTCAAAGAAAAATCTACTAACAATTACAAAAAAAGCGCTAAGTAAGTTCCTCGGTACTCTTTCAAGCAAAATTTGTTCATCTCATAGATACCTAAATGTGATGAAAAAACAAAATAATTTATATATATATTAACTAAACAACAAAACTAGAAACGGCAAAACAACAAAATACTGGCGAAGACTATGTAAAAAAAATTAAAGAAATTACGATAGAACCGATAAGAATAATCATTCAATTCAACACCATGAACATTACCATCTTCAGACGAAATGCAACTGAAAACCAGCGTGCAACGAGAGGTTTGCATCAACCCGTTACTTTTTAACATAATCATGGATAAAATGATAGAACAAGTTAGCAAGGTGAAGCATAGCTACAGAATGGGAAAGTAACAAATCAAGACTCTTTGCTATATAGACGATGCAACGTTATTTGCAAATTTATGGCTTCTTCTGATAGAAACGGTTCTAAAAAGTGCTACTGACCGTGAATGCATAAGTTAAATAGAGGCTTTCACACATAGCCACCGCCGCAACTAATATGTTGCGCTTTAGACGGTTTGATTGGTTGGTAGCGCCGCTCGTGGCGACATCAAAACAAAACGCTACTTGTGCCAAAATTAAAAATTAAATTGTAATTGTAGCAACGCGTTCGTAGTGCCTTCGTTGTGCCTTTGTAGTGCGTTGTGCAGTAGTTTTCGATCGACAAACGATAGATACAAACGGTCAATTATTTAATAAAAACCCTAATACCAAAAATCTTATAAACCAAATAGAAAAGTTACCGGAAATATGGAATCTAAACCACGAGGACCGTAAAAAAAATTTTGGTGATACAAAGATCTATGCCAAATTTGATTGCGCTGTCAATGAGAAAACTCTATTGATAAGTTAAATATTTGTAATTATTTCCGTTTTTTAATACAAACTTACTGCATAAACTATTTGGTTTTTTGAATCATTATTTCAAAAAATCTTAAGCTTTCGCGGTTGTTATGTTTAAAATTATAAGCGACTTTCGGCTTAGACCGCGTCGTAGTAAAACACCCAGACTTAGGCTTGGTCATAGTCTCTTCTTGCGAGCCAAAACAAGAAGTAGAACTTGGTCTTTGCCGTATTGTCGTTCGTGAACCCAAACAAACTGACGTTTCGCAAAACATTGCAGCTTGCATCTTCAGAGTGGTAAATGTCACTGAAAGAAAAAGTGGAGATGACGATATTTATACCAATAGCGATTAGCGTGATTAACGAACCTTATCGTTCCGTTACCGCTTGACTGACTTAGTTATTACTCGGAGTAAGTGTTTGTGTCCTTTCCAAGAAGGTCGATCTTTGTCTTAGAGGATATAATACTGGTAGCCAAGATTTGCTGAGTCTTAAACCGTCTTCTCGGTTCATATTACAAGGATGTTTTTCTATTTCCACAGCTTCGCGGATTAGTCTGGGAAAGTAGAAAGGAGTTCTAGCCAACACTTTAGTTTGGTCAAAGTTCAGCGTGTGTCCTTGGTTCCACACGTGTTCTGCCACTGCTGATTTAGTAACTCTGCGGTGTTTGCAGTCAGCGATATGTTCTTTTACTCTAACTACAATAGAACGTCCCGTCTGTCCTATATAACTTGATCCACAGGAACAAGAAATTTTGTAAACTCCGGCATGTTTTAGAGCCCCTTGTTTGTCTTTAGCAGATGTAAACCAGGTTTTCAGGGTATCCTTAGTCGTAAAGACAGTTTTAATATTATGTTTCTTTAGCACACTGCTTATTTTGTCTGTTGAACCCATACAGTAAGGTAAATAAGCGGTGCTAGTAGGAGGTGATAAGTCTTCTTTGACTTTTGGATTTAATGCTCTTTTCCATGCGTTTTGCATCTCTTTGAACCCGTATCCATTTTGTTGTAGGGACTCCAACAATGTTTCCTTTTCCTTTTGTAGATTTTCGTTATCAGACACACGTATAGCTCTTTTGGCTAAAGTATGCAAAACAATATTCTTCTGTACTGGATGGTGGTGAGATTCGGCGTTTAAGTATCTATTAGTGTGCGTTTTCTTTCTATAAACGGAATGCCCCAATTTTCCGTTATTTTTCTTTATCACTAGTACATCAAGAAAGGCTAGACTGCTGTTATGTTCTAACTCCATAGTAAACTTAATGCTGTTATGTGCAGAGTTTAGATGTTGAAAGAACTGGTTTAGTTTATCTTTGCCATGAGGCCATACAACAAACGTATCATCAACATATCTGAACCAAGTTTTAGGTTTTAACTCAACATTTTTTCATAATTTCAGTTTCAAAATATTCCATGTAAATATTGGCTATAACTGGAGAGAGCGGTGAACCCATGGCCGCTCTTTCTACTTGTTTAAACAAGTTGTCGTTATAACTGAAATAAGTGTTTTTAAGGCAGAGTTCGATGAGTAGAACTTCTTCAGTAATTCTCTCCTTGAGCAAAAACAACACTTAGTCGGCCGGGACTTTAGTAAAAGAGATACCACGTCAAAACTAACTAGGATATCTTCTTTTGGTTATACGCAGGTTTTTCATTTTTTTTACAAAGTCTGTAGAATCTTGACGTGAGTTTCTGTATTTCCTGTCAACGGCAAGAGTTTTGCAGCTAGATAACGTGCTAACGATTGGGTTGGTGAATTGATGGTGCTCACTATCGGTCGAAGGGGGACTCCTTCTTTGTGTATTTTGGGAAGACCGTAGATTCGTGGCATAACCGGATTTTTGACAATCAAAGTCTGTTTCATGTTGATATTGATAGTAGTGGAGTTTTTGATAGCGGAGTTTACCTTAGTGCACAAGGAGTTTAAAGAGTTTCTCTGTAGACGTATGTAGCAATCTTCTGAGAGTAATTTCGTCATTTTGTCGTTGTAATCTTGTATGTTCATAACGACTGTAGCGTTTCCTTTATCTGCTCTCAATACTAGAATGTCCTTATTCTCACGTAACCGCTTAGCTGCATCTCTCTCATGTCTGTTAATATTAGAGCGTGGCGGTTTTGCTTTTCTTACAATATTGCAAACATCTTGTCGAATAGTTTCAGAGATCTCCTTAGGTAGAGTGCGTATTGCAGCTTCTACTCCACAAACTATATCTTCTATCGGAGTTGTCTTAGGCGTAACGGCGTAGTTAAAACCCTTCTTCAACAAGGATGTGGTCTGTGCATCCAAAACCGTGTCTGTTAGGTTGACAATTACTTTATGGTCGTCTAACGTTTTCTTAGGCCGTGAAGGATGTAATCGCTTGAATTTCTTAGTTTGTTTCATTTTTGATTGTTCATAAATCTTGTTAGCTTGTATCGTAGTGATAGCATCTATTTTTACCCATATCGAGTATTCTAATTTGTTAGACAAAGTTAAATGTAACTTGTATAGCTGTTTGCTGACAGAATCCAGTACTTTGCGTTTATTGTGAATTTCCGAACGTAACAGTTCGAAGCCAGCTTTGCGAAAAATTTGTTCAGTATGAGAATTTAGAAAATGATGTTTAATTCTCATACACGGTGGCAATACGTTATGGTATCGGCAACGTTTAAGAAATGCTAGGTCGGTAAGTAGCTTTTTTTTGGCGCAGACGATCTAAAGATCTAGTTTGTAAAAACACCTCTTCGCAGTAGAGGTTTATAATATAAAATCTTAAGTTTTCGCGGTTGTTATGTTTAAAATTATAAGCGACTTGTGGCTTAGACCGCGTCGTAGTAAAACACCCAGACTTAGGCTTGGTCATAGTCTCTTCTTGAGAGCCAAAACAAGAAGTACAACTTGGCCAAGTTCTACTTCTTGTTTTGGCTCTCATTATTCCACTCAACTAATTACTAGTACGCGTAAATTTTTGAAATTTAAATTTAAATTTTATTTCAAATATAAGATATTGGGTACACTTCGGAAGCATTTAACCACGTTTCCTAGTTAGGAATTGTCCACCGGCATCTCGCCTATCAAACCATTTACACTAATTCAAATGTATAATCATTTCTTTCTCTTACAAAGTTATACAGTAGGCAGCATGTTTTTATTATAGTTTCCGCCAAGTTCTCTTGAACATTAAGTGGACAATGAAAGATCCTCCACTTATTACTAAGAATTCCGAAAGCGCATTCTATGTGCCTTCTTCCTTGTGTTGGACTATAGTTAAATACGATTTTTTACCATTTAACAATTTACCCTCAAATAATCTCAAAAAGAACTGAGACAAGCTTTTGATCTGAAAGAAGTCTTGGTGTAGGTAATTTAATTTTGTTATTTTGTAACATTTGGTTTATAGTTTTAAATGTACATGTAGGAAACTATGAAGGTGTTAATTATATACTAAATATTACAACCGCAATTTTCAAAAAATGTATTTGAATTATACGCGGCATAATATTCCTAACTGTACTACATTAGAGTATTCCAATGCTGAAGAGTCCAAACAGAACAAAGCAGCAATTGGTCTTTATTGATAGTTTCTGCAATTACATAAACAACAACTACAAACTCAAAGAGTAGTTTTCTTGTGGCGTAAAATAAAAATTTTTCCTTTAAAGATTTGGTCTAAAGTGGTCCAGTTTTGAGATATTTGCAATTAGTTTTCAGGCCTATCCTGACTGCCTAAACAAATGGAAATTGTTTGTTGATTGTAACTATGCGGTAAATCCTGTGAAATCCGTGTGTTAATTATTGTTTTCTTTAATTTTCCATCATCTACAAAATCAATTGTTAGTAAAATAATTATAGCAGATAATAATATTTATTTCTTAGAATTATTACTGTCTTAGTTAACAAAATGTATTTTGTGTACAAGATCACGTTTATCTTCGGTTGTAACCAAGATACAATAAATGCATAATCCAGCTTTCTTAGAACTGAGTTCGAAAATCTAATTTATTTTTTAACTGATTTCTGTAGTTGATGCTAAGTCATTTGTGCAAATGTACTCGTACTTTATAATTTTTAATTTAAATTTTCTTTATTATGTAATGCAGAATACAGTGATACTGTTTTAATGTACGGTGAGCGTAATTATAACTTCCACACCACTCGTAGATAGTGGGTTGAGCGATATCCTAATAGACAATTGCTTTCAATAAACTTTATTTCGACAAACGTGCCAGCAATTGGAGGTGTACTTGCTACCGACAAACACCATGATTGAGAAAGACTACCATATGTATTAGCAACGGAAGAGAAATCAATCTTTTCAATAAAATCAAAATTTTAATATTTGTTTTTCCTCAATGTATGTGCAGATATTGTAAATTGTAGAAGATCGGGCACGAAGTAGCAAATAGGTCGCGCAGCTAACGCGTCCCATAGCACGTACGTTGTGTTTTATTTATAGTGTTGTTTTACACAAAATTTAGTGCGGAAATTTTACAACACCCATGTTTGGAATAAAAAAAAAACACTGATAAAATTCAACAAAGTAACTTTCAGTGGAAGTTTTCTGTTATTGTTTGGGCGGGTATTTTAAGAAACAGTTTAATTGAACCGTTAATTTTACTATAAAGAGTTACAGGCAGCTTGTACTTTACAAGAAATTTTTGCTTAAGTAGCCTCTTAAAGTTTACAAAACAATGGGACTCCACATGTATTTCGGCCCATTTGAAATTTCTTAAATATAATTTTTGGGTCGTTAGATTGGAAAAACGGCACTAGACGTTAGTCAACCCGTAGGCCAAATATTATCCGTTTAGACTTTTTCCTATAGCTATGCAAAAGGTGAAGTATACAAAACTCCCGTAAACAATAGACAAGAGCTGCAAAATCGACTTTTGCGGCAGCAAATGCAATTAGACAGAATGTGCAATTATTTACGCGACTATAAGCAATTTTCGGCAACGTTTAGACGTTTGTGTTTTATCCAATGGAAGAGGTTTTATCTAACGTACTTGAAAAAAATATGCAGAATAGGAACTTCATTTAACCACAGTAATTTAACTAAGCGTTATCCGATAACATTATTTTGTATTTATTTTTAGTGTCGGCAAAATGCTAAGAAGAAATTTTCACTTCTTAGAACAATTTATTTTTATTTGTGGTGTCAACAACCTTAGGAGACTACAGGTCCATAGTTTTATTTTGCTAAAAGTTTTGTTTTTAAACAAAACAATACTAGGACACAACAACATAGATATAAAAGTAAAAATGAAAATTCATAACAGTACAACAATTCCAATAATAACTTTTATAACAGAAAATTGGCCGTTAAGAAAAAAAACAAAACCAAATAAAATGCAATCGAAATAAAGCACCTTAGGAAAATAGCAGAAAAATTCAAATGGGAAAAGAAAAAAACAAAAACAATAATAAAGAAAGTAAAAAAGAAGCAATTAAATAGGTATGGACATGTAGTAAGATGATGGACTTAGGAAGACCAACCAAGAAGCAGAGAGGAAGACCCAGAAGAAGGCAGATTGATCAAATCCGAAAAATAGGACAGAAAGGAATGACTACAAGAAATAAAAACTTTATAAAAATTTTACAATTTACTTAATGTCGAGAATAACTTCATCAGCAAGCAAAAATATTGATATAACAAAGCTTGTAAGAGCTTTATAGTTTCTTATAAACGAAATTCAGTTCCTAAATAAAACAGATGATAAAACCCTACTACTGGTTATTATTCTTCTGATTAAAATTCTTAAAAAAAGGTGTAAACAAAATTTATTATTTCCAGTAAGAACATGAAAGATATGGATTTGCTTAAATTATTTCGGCAAGATTCGACTCTCTTTTTGAAAAATAAACGACAATAGTCAAGGGTGGTAAAAATACATAAAAAGCTCAATCGGATTCTACCTGTAACTGTTCTAAAGTTACGTTCACAAATTTGAAAAACGTCACTGTTTGCATGTAAATGTTAAAACTTTTTGTCATTTGTTCTTATTTTATTCGCTACATTTTAATAAAGTGAAATCTTTATATACATCGGAAATTATAAAAAAATCAAAAATGTCTAAAACCCTTCATTTGGTCGACTGAAGTATTATGTTTTGCTAGTTATGGTATTATATTTTTTATTTAGTAGTACATTAAATTAAATTAAACCCTTAATAGCTTAACTTAAAATAAGTAGAATTAAACGTCAAGCACAGAGTACATAAAACTATACAAAAAAAACTAATTACGATTCATTTCTGAAAGACCATTATAAATAAAATTGCGTATAAGTAAAGCATTACACATGGAATGTTGATTGGATGCTTGGCAGATATATTTTTTTCTATAATCCGCATACACCAACGAAACAGATGTTCGCAAAGAACTGTTGAACGACGCAACAATATGTTTCTTTTCTCTTTCCTTCGTTCGTTTCAAGAAGCCACCTAGTTTTCATTTTTATTCGAAACGGGTTTAAAAAGATGTGTAATTATTTTGATGGTACTAACTGTAAATTTGCATTGAAGAAAAAATATTTCTCACGTTTTATTCTAATCTTAAGGTTTCACTTACTAATTATTTCATATGCGGCGTAGAAAGTAAAAGTGTTAAAAGAATATAAATTACCTCTGTCTTATTAAATGAAATTGAAAATGGTTACATCGTTTTTTTTTCTAATGTACATTTAATTTCCTAGAAATTAAACGGTATAATGACGATTGTTAATTAAGATAATGTTTCTTTAATAAGGAGAAATTCTGTTTACTTTATTGGTATTAGTAATTTGTCACTTTCCCGTTATGCAAAATCGTGTAGTAGCACTTAAAATAACGTGTAAACGTTTTTTTACAAAAAAATTTGCATGAAATACAAATTTTTGATTCAAATATTGCAGAACATTTGCATATTCTTCTGTAAAATGTTTTCTATGTTCATTAATATTCATCTGAATGCATCAAAATATTGCGTTGCTCTAAAAAAATTATCAACGTTTGCAAAAGGAACAGCAACTATATAACAGCTTGAAAATATCGGAGAACAAGACGGTGCCATGAATAGAGCAGACCAACTCTAAATCCAATTAACTGAAATTTATAAATTGTAAGAAGAACTGAACAAAAAATACTCAGAGATAGAAAATAGACTATCTACCAACAGCAAAAAAAAATACAGCTGAATACCACACCAACAAAGAGGAAGGTGTATTATTAGTATTCTCGTTCCTCTGTTTTATTTTTCGTACAACGCTGTTACTGAAAAAAATTAAGTTCTATGTACATGACACCTTTATCCACTGAGCTTGAAATTGAAACAAAGTTGCATTATCAAAAATGAAAGAGTTAGCTTGCAAACTCATTTATTTTTTGTGTAATTGCAACACAAAACAAATAAAATAGAAAGTTAAATCGTCTTCCTCTTCTTTGCTTTTTTGGTTTTTGGTATATCACGGATTTTGCTCCAGAATATTTTCATAGAACCATCAATATTCGTCTTTAACAAATTTGATTTGTTCTTGTAAATTTTCCATTTTTTCAGCAGTTAAACCTTCTCTGTAAATCTAGTAGGTGTAGCTTCCCCCTTCTGAACTTTTCTAGAACCTTTTTTTGTTAAATCAACTTGTAAAAATGGTGTAAAATCATGTAAAAATGATTTCTAAAAATAGTAAACAAACTGTTCCACTCGAATCCATTTAACGTTATCGCGAAGGTTGATTTTTTTTATAGTGTTTTTTCCTTTTTAGTTAAATGTAGTTTACTAAGAAGTTGCTCAAAATTATAAAAAAAAAGTTCCATATCAAGACACACACTATTTTTAATGCTTGCAGTACTAATCAATGCACGGTATTGATCGGGAATAAAAATGTTTGAGTGTTTTCTAACTACCTTCTCGATCCGTCCAAATTGCCTGTCGGAATCAAGGTAACTGTGGGCAACTTCTGGGAATTTGTGGTCGATAATTTTAAAAAATCTATTTAAAATCAAGTATTCATAAAGGCAAAAAATGAAAAAGTTTTTGTTTTGACCACGACATAAATCTGACCAAACTATTAAATGATCAATTTTGGGATTTTCTTCTTTGAGCAACGTACAAAATTTAAACAAACAACTTGCAATTTTGTTACTGCTTCTGTTAATTACATCCTCAGTCCAAGTAAAAAAATACGACTTGTTACCTGAATGACTGATACAATGCAGACCAAAATTGTAGTGCCACATTTACCGTAAATAGAAAGCCTTGGATGTAGACAATTTAGAGAGCGGCGTAGTTTGCTGCAAGTCCATTGAAACATAACATATGTTTTTGTCAATGAATGGCTTTTTTCTGTCTATTTTCTGGCATTCGAAAGCAAATCTGTACATACGCTACACGTATCACTTTTAGAGTATCCAAATGAAAAGTTAAACTTTGTTTCCAAAATATGATGGTACATAGAAAGTTACTAAAAAGTTTGTAAATTTGTCAAATTTATTAATTAGTAAAAATGAATGAAAACCTGGAAAGAAGTGAGATTTCTGGCGATTTATTGCAAAACGCTGAAAAAGCTCGTGCCACGCTACTAGCAGTAAACTCGGAACCAAAGTATAAGAAAGAATATAACAAATTCCTACAAGATGATGACTGAGTGTCTCGGCTTATTCTAGCATAACCTTTTGCGGTTATAAAATGTAAATACAATGAAATTTCTTGTATAGAACATTGTTGCTCAAAAGTTCTACAAAACCATGATCTAAATTGCGTAATTGAGGTTTCAAGAAATCTCTAACGTCCGAAATACAACGTACATCTAAAGCCTTAATATTGCCTTAATGAACAGATAAAAATTAATGCAAATTTTGCAAAAAGCTATTTGTAAATGGTTTAAATGCCAATATACGATCAAGATACGTAAAAGCTAGTCTAAGTTTGTTTTGATAACGATTCTTTAAAGCTATTAAATTTAATTGGTAGTCTTAAGGTTATAATGAAACATGAGAAACGACCAAAAAGTGTTTCATCTTTTATAGAATTGCGCAAATAATGAAACTTAAATGTTTCTGAAATATTTGGAGTAGAATCCACTAACGAATCAAATAACGAAATGGAATTAAACTATTTATTTAACTGACCAGTAAAATTAATATTGCAATTTAGTATAAAATTTCCATAAACGTACTATAAAAATTTTACATATGACTTTGAGCGACAATTAAAATATAAATTAGGCGTTACAATGTATATAAAATATACCATAGTATACACCCTGAAAACGCAACCAAAAAAGGTAGTGCAATAATAACACTACGTGTTTACTGAGCACGAGCTTTAGAGCAGACTGACAATTCAGATACACAATTTTTCACTTGTTTTTCTTGGAGTACTCAGAGGTGTTCGTCTTGCAGAAGTAGCATTCCGAGTGATGATCTTTCTGCTCCCGCAAAACGTAAAAACAACAAAAAACATTTGATTTTGCTTACTATTTAACCACTGAATTAGGCCGGAGTAACATGCAGTGCAACAAAGATGAGGAGCTCAGAATTTTGTTTGATCTCCGATTTCACATTTGAAGTAATGTTTGTAAACTACATGTATCTTTTTGAGTTTTTGTTTACTGAATCACCATATACCAAATTACCAAATCGTCTATATATATAAAATTACTTAAATTTGTGTTACTTCAACTGTTGAACCACAATAGCACGATCTATTCTCTTTCCAACAGGAAAAATTGCACGGGAACTAATTTAATAAAACGTGTTGAATCCTGCCCGCAGCTGTAGCAAGAAGCACTCAAACAACGAAATGTGAAACACTATCAATTGGAAAATTAACATACTGGCCTACATAACCAGATAAGATCCCAGGATTTATTGACTTTTTCATAACTCGAAATGTTTCAGTGAACTACATGCATGTCAAAAATCTATTCTATTCTGTCAGTAAAAACGAATGTGTTTGACAAATCATACCCGCACCCGCACCAGTTGCTTGTATCGCAAAAATGGGAATTTTAGTTTGCCTACAATGCTTAAAAAGCAAATGTGCAACATACCAGACTGGTAATTATTTGGATAAATATAAAAACACTTAAACTCTGAAATTCTTCCTTCCATTAGAAGAAAACTATTAGAAAGTTTAGCTTATTCCCAGTCATCATCTAATAATTATGAACTATCGTCAAATGCTTCTGAAACAGATTCTGAAACATTTTGACAGTGTTTCAAATGGTTTGTCTATCAATTATACGACCAAAGAAACTGCACAAAACATTCAGAAGAGGAAAACAGATTAAACGCAATGAAAAAAAAATATTTCTAAAGTTAAAAAGCTTAAGAGAGAGTCATACATTAAGACATCGTAAAATTACTTTTACCCTGTCCATGTTTGGCAAAACACAAATGTTCCATAGTTTAAGTCATGTGAACAACTAGAGACAATATGTGAACACCTACATAAACAAAAACCAAAGATCAAATATTCAATTAATACAATTTAGGATTTTAAACCTAAGAAAGACTAGTGCAAAAAGGTGTCTAGCGCAGAAGAATGTAAGGAAGAAGAAAGAAAACCACAAAAATCAGAATACAAAAATATTTAGAAAAGAAGTAAGCTGCCAGAAAAGCTCATGACGATGACAGGCAGTACTAACTACGCCAAAAGAATACGCAACTCAATTTTTTATTTAAGAAGGATAGCAGTATATAAATTTTCTGTATCCAACTTGACCAATCGGTGTGTAAGGTGTTATGATTGAGATAAAACCCAAAGCAAGTTTATGTACCGGAGGACTAAGTACAAGTTATTCGAATTTCAGGTATAACTCCTCGGCCTTTTGAAGTGAAGAGGTTGACGTTATACTATTTGCTGGGGACTTGAAAGCTTTTCTAGCAAACAATTCGTTTAATTTTGATCAGATTCTCTGGAAAAAAGTTTACGGCTTTTTTTAAATCAAAAAGCATCCTTCAAAAGTATTTTATAAGACAGAACTGGTAAAAGAGTTTATTGAGTTAGACCATAAAAAGTCAAGTTCTGCTTACCAAAGCCTACGAAAGCACACTACTTATAGCCGAGCTTAAATGGGCGAATTTACAGACAATGTGTAAAGATTTAACTATACCGAAAGCAAGCCATAATTTTCACTTTTTTTCCTAAAAATAACACTTTCCAAAATTGATTTTAAGCACTGTTAGACAAACTATAGAAGTAATTGTCAGATGCTATGAATAGCAACTTCTTCATCACGTCAATGTTGAAGCCTTTATCGACAACACGATGTTACTCCTGAGAGATCTAAACCGTTTCAGTGGGTATAAAAGTTTGTGTGAAAAATCAAGGTAAAATGCTATTAGTGTACACAATAGTTAAGTATAATTAAATAATTAAAGGTCACAAACTGCTAAGAAAATTTACGAAAACACGCAAAATAGCAAATATTAAAGTATTTAGCCACTTAAACACAAATGTTTCTGCAACATCCTTTTACAAAAAGAAAACAAATCTTAAACCAATAATTAGCATCATCAAATAGAAAATAACGAGATAAAGTTTCTTTGTGAAGTATTGCCGATGAAAAAATTTAATTGATTTCCTTTCACTGTAAAGTTATAGTTTAGGTAATTAGTAGCTTTTGTGCGTTTTGCAAAAAGAAGTTTTTAATACACAAT
Source organism: Aquatica leii (assembly GCA_035610365.1). Lineage (NCBI taxonomy): Eukaryota > Metazoa > Arthropoda > Insecta > Coleoptera > Lampyridae > Aquatica > Aquatica leii. The sequence continues at coordinate 545,153 of CM069434.1, forward strand.
AATTTTATTCATTATCTCGAGACGTACACACACCTACCCACATCCAGTATAAAGGTAATAAATAATTACAGACAAGCTTTAATTTACCTTGAAGATGCTATCGACACTACCAAAACATTTTTTATTTATTGTTTATTGTGCTGGTGCGGTACGTTTTATTTCTTACTCGTTTTGTTTCAATTATATTAATAGCCTTAATTATAAGCAGTGATCGTCGAAATTAGCAGAAAGTTTTTTACGAACATCCCGCTGGCTTACTGTCGTGCATAATTGAATAAAATGTACGTTCGGTTTGACAGTTTATTAAATAAAGCAAAAACACTTGTCACGACAATTAATGTCCGTCTGCAAAAAAAAAAACACAAATTATAAGATGCAATTTGCAAAGCTTCGAGACGTTTAAGTACAGATAAATCTATATCATATTTTTTTCAAAGAACTATATACGCTTTAACAATTACGTAGTAAATTTATACGTTTTATATTGCTTTTCAGTCTTTTCAGCAATGGTAAAGATCAAACTGATTTATATTACTAGTACGAAGATTCTAATTTGATTTTTAAATATTAATCGTATGCTAAAAAAAATATAAAAAACATGTCTTAACGAAATTAATAAAATGATTTAAAAATGTTTATCTTTTTACAGTAGAGTGTATTAATAAAAGTTAGTCACCGCAACATGGAAAAGACCAAAATATATATGAAATATTTAGCTGATGAAAAGTAACTAATGAGATATCTTGATGACATTAAAAAAAAGAACAATATATCACCAACCGTGCAAATAAGAGATTGTAAATGGTATTGTAAGACTTTGTTAGAGCCGACTTTATTTTTTTTTGTTTTTAGCAGACACGCATATTTTTCAAAATAAATGTTGTCAAAATTATTTTTATTCTTAGGATTATATTTAAAAATATTATCAGACAGGTACAAATAATTTATCTTTTTTTTTACTTAAACACATAACACTCACAGTAAAGAAATAAAACAAAAAAGAATTACGAATTTAAAAAATCGAAACAAAAACCTACATAAAAATTATATAAAAACGTCAATCTTTACAAAAAGTCTAGAATAAACTAAACCAAAAATTATTACAGTAAAAATATACAAATATTAACAAATAACAAATCAATAACTAGTCTGTTGCATTAGAATTAAAATCTTGGGTTTTTAGAAAGCTCAAGAATTTCAACAATTTTGTGGAACATATTTTTTTTTTTTTTTTTTTTGACAAAATGATTTTTGATAAATTGACAAAAAAATTAATTTTTTTATTAAATGATAATAAAAAAAATATATCAAGCTTTTTTTAAAAGAGAACATATTCCTAAAATTCTTCAGACTATACATTTTGGCTATCATGACGGGACGAGAATAAGGTCTCAAGAAAAAAAAATGATTCAAATTGTGCATGAACGAACTGAGAAAAATTAGCAAAAATGTGAGTCGTATTTTAACTCAATGGAAAAAAACACTGAATAAAACCGTAGAAATAAAAAATTTAGACAGCATTTTTAGAGTCGACTTCAATAAGAACAGCAGACAAAAAGTTTGTCTTCCATTTTATAAAAACGTTAAAAATTGGATTGTTTTCTGGGGACAGTTTTATAAGATTTACGAAGATAAAAAATATGATACCAAAAATAAGTTCCAGTACCAGTTGACACAAACAGGTTTTCTACAAGAAAAAAATTCAAAGGTTTTTTAGAGAAGAACCAACACTAAGATAGGTTTTCTGAATAACCAAACTACTAGTAATTCTCCATATATTGGTAAGAAAACAGACATTTGGAGGAAAAAGATATAGCATCAAAATCACAACATAAAGTTTATCAAGGATCCGTAGGTCTAGCGGGAGGAGAATAAAAGTCAAGAGGAGCTAATTGCAAAACTTTATTAGCCGAACAGATAAGTAATACAACAACAGATATGCTGCGTGACATCAGAGCGTAGCCGAAACCAATAACAATGCTAAAGAATTTGTCACGCCGCAATGTCTATCAACTGGAAGATCGTGATGCTGCTACATAATTCCTTTAAGTTGTTCCAAAAAACGACTATTTTTTAATCGTTAGACGGATTAGAAGCAATTACCAAAAACGATTTAGTTATTCGACGATAAAGCACAATATATTTCATAAAAAAATAATATAATCACATATACGCGGTGAAAAAAATTTCTAACTGTACTACATTAGAGTATTACAATGCTGAAGAGTCTAAATAAGATGAAACAGCTCTTCACTGGTCTTTAATGATAGTTTCTGAAATTACATAAACAAATTTTTGCACTTGCGTAGAACAGCTAGGAATATTACGCCGCGTATAGTTCAAATATATTTTTTAAAATTTACAGTTGCAGTATTAATTATCTAACAAACAATTTCATAGTTTCCTACATGTGGATTAACTCGTACGTTACAAAATAACAGTTAGTCTCAGATTTGTTAATTAATTTAATACCTGAATGGGATAAAGCTATGGCATTTTGTTTTGTATAGTTGTGGAAACTGCATTAGCGTATTCCAGTGCTGAAGATTTTAAATAAGATAAAACAGCTGTCCATTGGTCTCTAATGATGGTTTCTGCAATTATATAAACAAATTTTTCCACTTGCGTAGTACAATAAACTCTTAAGACACACAATGTTTGTAAAATTGCCATACAAGATGTAAATAATTCAAGAAAGTTAGTCACTTTTATGTTAGGTTTGTCGGTTTACTTTTGCAAAAGTCCCGGTATTCTCACTTGTTTTAATTAAAAATTATATTAAATTTTCGTTATGTTGTTTTTAATAATGTGTTTTTCAAAATGACTGTAGTTGCTTCGTAGCAAATTATAAATTGATGGTAATTTTAAAATTTAAAAAAAGACATTTATTAGTATTTCTATTTGTTAATTATTGTTACAGAAAACAAATTTAATCGTTTTTCGAAATTCAAACGATTACTTTATTATTTTATTTGCGTTGTATTTTTGTTTAGTTTAAGTAAAATTTTTAGCTTTTATGTCGTTGATTCTCAAAGATACATCCCATGAGAATTAAAGCAACCGAACGAGTTTCTTAGTGAAGCTATTAAACTGTGTGTCCTTGTTTGGCGCCCTACCAATTTAATTTTTATTTAATCTTTTTTGTAAATCTTTTTAACAAATTTACAAATTTAATTTATAGTATCACTCACGCCCATGGCACTGAGCAAACATCTTTATGTTACGTTTTATAAGCAATTTTACGGTTTACTTTTCAAGTTTTGATCAAAATTTCTAATTTTCTTCCTTGCTTTCAAAATATTTTTTGTAACCGTCTTAGTAAAAAACATATTCTATTATCAGATTTTGGACCAAACTCGCGTGAAATCTCACTAGTTACGGGTGCAGATATTTTAATAATTTGAATCACTGGTAAAATGGAAAGTTCTGATAATAAGCTGATTGCCATAGAAATGTACTTAAGATGAGTATTAATAAACCAAATAAAAGAAATTAGCCCTTCTTTAGTTACTTCGTTTTTGAGTAACGTTCTGATTGCTGATATGTAGAGTTTAGGTATAAAAGATTTTCCTGAAACACTACACAAAGAAATTTTCAAAGAAAACGTATTAAACAACTTCAACAAAATCATTTCCACAAATACTAATAGTCGCATACGAAATTTGTTTGTCATGGCTCGAAAGTCATCTTATAAACAATTACGATAATGCAGAAATTCCATTAAACAGTACTACAAAGAGACTGATAAACATAGATTAAATTTGTCGAATACGATTACATTTTCCAAAAAGAGAATTGGGCATTATTAAAAAGGTTGACTATAAGAATACCTCTTTTTCTCACCATGTCGTTATAAAAGGGTCTAGTGCAACAACAAAAATTAAGCCTGTTATTGATGGTGTTTACAAAGGAAATAATGAATATTTTTTAAACGATTGTTTTTGTAAAGTGGGTAATGTGTTTCTTGCTTTAGGTATGTTATGGGATAAAATAAAAACATAGCGTTTTTGCAAAATAGATATCTTTAACTATGTCGACAGCCTTTACAAAGCAAATAGAAGTCTATGCTCTCTAGCTTAAAAGAATTATATCAAAAGCAATAGAATCAAATAAATTCGTCGATATAGTTTAGTTTACGATTGGTATTACGTCCCTGGTGAAATGAATTCCACTGATTCCTCATCCTGGGGTTATAGATCCAAAGAATTTGGTAAAATCAAAATAGTGGAAGAAATCAACATGGTTAAAAGAACCTACCAAGAATTAATCAAAATCAAAAATAATTTATCTAGAAGATAAAATAATAAAAAAAGTAAAGTTATAGCTTTAATAAAAAAAAGAAACTGTTTTTTATGTATTTTACAAAATACAAATAATCAGAATGGTTAGTTGGATACTCAGATTTGTAAACTTTACAACTAAAAGTAGGAAACATGGAGAACTAACAAAACTAGAAGTGCAAAAAACCCAAATTTCTGTGTTAGAATAGTTCAATAAGAAAACTTTGGAAAATAATTCAAAAATAGAAAAAAAGTAATTCGTGGTTTACAGATATATGAGACTAAGAACACGTTTAGTAGAACAAAGTAAGTGACAATAACTTCATTAATCAAGATACTAGTAGGAATGTTATTTTACATCACACTAAATACAGGAATAATATGTTTGTGGTAAAATATCATATAAAAAGAAAACTAAACATAAAGACGAAGAAACTATACAAGATTATAGCACAGATAACTAAGCAATACCGCAAAACTAATCTACGTTGCAAAATTCCGTATTAGTGTGCGAGCCTGTTCGCGGAAATCCTAAGAGAATAAGACCATTTTTATGTTTGCCTTAAATTTTACCACAGTAATTCATGCCAATGGAAAACCTGGTGATTATTTCGATGCCATTGTCGATAATACTGTTATAGGCCTCATTGTCAAACAGAGTTACGTTTACATGATTAGATTCGAACCACAATGACAGAAATCAAAAGGTTTCTTGCTATTGTTGCTTATAAGATCATGGTAAAACTACCAAGCAATGATGAGTTGTTCAGCATACAGTTTACAAGAAATGTGACTAAATCAGTTTGAGATACTTTTGCGTACGATACATTTTGCTGAGAACAGAATTGTTGTTCCTGGTGACAAATTGTATAAAATACGATCTTTGTTGGATGCATTAATGCATATTTGGTTATTCATACAACGTCAAAATATATGCTGGCAAGGAATTCAATAAAACCATTACACGTACCCAAATTGTTGCTACTTTTAAATCATCTTCTGCATCAGAGACGAACTGTTGTTACAAACAATTGGTTTACTAATGTTTAACCCGCTTATCAACTTCTTGAAACGGGCATGCATTTTGTAGGAACCATAAAAAAAACGAAAAAAACTCCCAAAATCAAAAAATATACGGATAAAAAAACAATGACAGTATAAATATTCTAAATTGGAAAAACCAACAAAACGTTCTAATGTTATCAACCGAACATACAGATAGAATAGTTCAAATAAAGATAACTGTTTGCCATTATAATGATGCAAAAGTTTCAGTGTTCTTGACTAAATAGGCTCCTATTTGAATCCGTTTAGAAGAAATCTTAAGCGGTCTTGCAAAGTTGCATTTGAGCTCTTACTAACTACATCTCCCGTCAACGCATACATGTTCTATAATGCAAACAAAAACCAAATTCAAAAAAATGGTGATCAAATATTTGATACAATTTAAAGATGAGTCAATGACATGACACAGCAACTCCCTCAAGAAAACGCGGTCATCTTCATGGTTACTCAAAAACGTGAAGAGAACCATAAAATGTGTAAAGGATGCTATAAGAAAAACCAAAAAACAATTATAAGAAAATATGCGACAAATAAAACAAATAAAGTGGACATTCATTGTAAAAATTGTTTAAGAGAATCACACTGTGTGAACAAGCAACATAATGCAAGAACATAATTTTTCCGGATTAATTTGTATTTGCAATAGTTTTGTAGGTACTTTTTGTATTTTCTCATTCTAATAAAC